>JAOSBP010000003.1:8293727-8308727 GCA_027563825.1 Erythroxylum mucronatum
TTAATTATAATTATTTATATTTTAATTAATTACAATAAATTAAATTAATTAAGATAAAATCTAATTAATTAATTAATTAAAGTAATTAATCAACATAAAATATAATCAATTAATTCAAATAATCAATTAATTAAAGTCTAATTAAAGTATAATTAGTTAATTAAAATATAATTAATTACATGATTAATTAAAATTTATTTAATTAATTAAAATCTAATTAAATTTTATTTTTAATGGAAATATAATTAATTAAAATTTTAATTAAAATATAATTAATTAATTAGTTAATTACAATATAATAAATTAAAATATTATTCATTAATTACTTAAAATATAACATCATTTGTATTATCAGATGAATATAAATTGTATTTAACTATATTACTTGATTTTACTGTAGCAACAAAATGGTAGATATTATGGTTGTGTCGATAAATTGCACAATATTTTAGATGATTAATCTATATTTTGAAGATATTATGTAACTATTGATATGTTGATACCAGAAAATACTAAAGTATTTTTTTCAAGAGTTATTGGAAAGAAAAAATCGTAATATACTTGATTTTAAATATTTTGTTATTATAATTAGGACGCATAAATTAAAAATAATTATTTAAAATATATTTAAATTTTGTTATAAAATAAAATTTTAATAAATTTTTACTTCTTAATATTTTTAACAAACCATCTGTCATTGTTATATCAATAATAACGGTAATTATTTCATCATCTTAACCGACTATCATTGATTATATCTGTTACTATTCCTCGAGTGTCATTCTCGTTGTCTCCCAACCAACCGCCCCTTAATTTCGGAACTTGTCATTCAAACCGGACATGACATAACCAACCCAACTGTCCATCTACGTTTTTCGGGAACATTAGCTTTCCTCAGTCTCTTGAGTCGTCAAGTCTCCATGACTAATCTCTAAAGTGATGGGGATTTTAGGGTTTATGAGAGGTTTTAGTGCTCGTGTCTACAGAGCTAAACCCAGAACTAAAACTTTCCCACATGGCTATAATGTTCAACGACGAGCCTTATCGCAGTTCAAAAGTTCTGATGCTGACGATTCAATACTTCCAGTTTTGATCGTTGGTGCAGGACCTGTCGGTCTCGTTCTCTCTATTCTTCTCACCAAATTGGGTAATTCATCAAATCCCTTTGTTGTTTTCGGTTTCATTTTTATTTTGTTTCTGTTTCGTGTTCTTCTTGTTTGTTTGGTTAGACAGAAAGTGACGGGGATGATATTTACATTATAAGATTGTTTTGAAGTTCCAAGCTTCTGTATTTTTGATGATGTAATATGAAATATGCTGACATGGTGACTATGGTAATGTCATTTGACGAGACAGTAGTGAAAAATGGAGATTCAACTATAGGATAGTGGATGGAGCTGGCGTTATGAGTTCACTTTAGTTTTTGATCTGCAGATTGTAGATTTCGGGAAAAACCAACTATATTTAAAGCTTGTTCGTCCATGTTTAGTCAACCGCTACTGGGAGCTTTTGTATTTTGGAAAGATAGGTTCTTGAGGCCTGGTTTATGGTCCTGGAATTATAAGGGTGTTTGATGGCTTCTGCAGGGGTCAAATGTTCTGTTCTGGAGAAAAACAAGGCATTTTCAAACCATCCACAGGCTCACTTTATCAACAATCGGTCCATGGAGGTTGCTTTCTTGTTTATAGTTTCCAATCATATTGTTTCAGCTTGTTTCTGCAGTAGTGTACTTAGTTTTGTTGCAATGATTTGAATGTTAGATTTTTCGCAAGATTGATGGTCTTGCTGAGGAGATCCAAAGGTCACAACCACCGGTAGATTTATGGAGGAAATTCATATATTGTACTTCACTGACTGGTCCAATTCTGGGATCAGTAGACCATATGCAACCCCAAGGTTTGTGAATAATGTTTATTATAATCTTACTGATAGAACTGAATGCCTACTAAGCATGCCATGATCTTGCATTGTGAAAGTACATAACTGTTTTACTGCCATATATGCTGATGCTTGGGAATATCCCTCATCCCTTATGTCCTAGAAATAGATGATATTCTTTAATCAAATATTCATGTTATAGGGTTTGGCATACAAAGACTGAGTCTTTTAGTTTGTTCCCCCCAGATTTTGAAAAAGTTATGAGCCCAGTCTCTGTTGCGCACTTTTCACAGTACAAGTTAACTAGGTTGCTGCTTAAGAAGCTAGAAGACCTCAATTTCCATATTCTTAAACATGCTGGACCGGAAGACCAAAATGTTGGACGCATCAGGGCAAGGGAATTGTTAATGGGTCATGAATGTGTGGCAATCAAATCCAGTGGCCAATTTGTTACAGTGACAACTTCTCGTCTTGAGGAAGGGAAGAATGTTGAAAGAAATATTGATTGCAAAATTCTTGTCGGTACTGATGGTGCAGGAAGTACTGTGAGGAAGCTTTTGGGAATACAGCTCAGGGGTGAAAAGGACATGCAAAAGCTTGTCAGTGTCCATTTCTTAAGCAGAGAACTTGGGCAATTCTTGATAAATGAGAGACCTGGAATGCTATTTTTCATTTTCAACACTGAAGCTATCGGGGTTCTTGTTGCTCACGATCTCCAACAAGGTGAATTTGTAGTGCAGGTAGAAAAGTTTTCAGGATTGCTTTTCCAATTTTTTCCTGCTTCGGTAAACATGTAGTAACAATCAGCTGTTGTTTTCTGCTCACTCTTAGATGCCATTCTATCCTCCACAGCAAAATCTTGCAGATTTCAATCCTGAGGTACTCTCTATTCTTTGCCGTTGAGTTTCAGGAAACTGAAACTTCACAGAAGGATATCCTCAATTAACTTTTTACTGCTTTCAAGTATTAGTGCAAAAATTTAGATTGAGCGTAAGATCTCATTGATTTCTTAGCCCTATGGAAACTCCAAAGTTGCTATTTGAAAAAAAATTTTATCACAAATTTGGATGTCAATAAGGTTTTTGTTGCTTTGTTTTCCATGTTGCTTTTCCAATTTGATTAACATTTTCTTTGAAGGTTTGAACCTGCTGTAGATGTGCAGGGAGTTAATTTTCAAGTTGGTTGGTCAAGAGCTTTCTGACATTGATGTCATCGATATAAAGCCATGGGTGATGCATGCTGAGGTTGCTGAAAAGTTCATAAACGGCAATAATCAAGTAATACTTGCTGGTGATGCTGCCCATCGATTCCCTCCAGCTGGTGGTTTTGGTGAGTTGCCATGCTTTTTGTACTTTGAATATGCGAAATTTGTTGAGAGTACAGAGATATGACTTAGCAATTGCTGATAATACATTTGGGAAGGGTGTACTATCATTATTTTTTATATCCATATCTGACTGAGGATGCTCAGTAGGCACTTCCTTTCTGTTTCTTTTTATTGACATGCATTTAGTAACACTCTAAGACAAACAGGATCTGTTAATATTGCAGGAATGAACACCGGTATTCAAGATGCTCATAATCTTGCCTGGAAGATAGCTGCTGTTACAAAGGGGATTTCACCATCTTCAATTCTTTGTACTTATGAATCAGAGCGGAGGCCGGTACTAGTCTTTCTTTGTGTCTCTATCATAATCTGCTATTCTATTATTGACTGTCCTCTGTTCTTGTCTCTCAGATTGCAATTTTTAATACAGCTCTTAGTGTCCAAAATTTCAAAGCAGCTATGGCAGTTCCTACTGCACTTGGCCTTAATCCAACCGTTGCAAATTCAGGTGGCCACTGTTACTCTTTTATTTGTTCATACTTGTCTTAATGGTAACTTCATTCAGTTTAAGAAACTATTTTACCAAATGTTTGTTTCCTACATGATTGTGGTGTTTCTTTTCCTTGTATAATTAACCTCTATAGCCAGTTCTTTCTATATCAATACTCAAAATGTTTTTCATGCTGTATTATCAGTGCATAGAGTCATGACAAGTGGAATTGGTTCATTATTCCCTTCTGGAGTACAGAAGGTAATTTTGGATGGAATTTTCACACTTGGTCGTGCACAGCTCTCAGAATCTCTTCTAAGTGAGAGAAACCCACTTGGATCTTCAAGGATTGCTAAATTAAGGCGTATATTTGAAGAAGGAAAGAGCCTACAGCTTCAGTTTCCTGCTGAGGATCTCGGTTTCAGGTATATGTGAGACATGAAAATTTCAATTTTAACACAAGATAGACTGTTCAATGTCAACTTATCACAATATGTAAGCTAAGGCCTCTTAAGTCTTACTGACATTAAGTTCCTAGGTTTTGCTTTGATTAAATTGCATTTAGTTTCTAACTTGTGGCATCTTGGTGGATGTATGATCATGTTCATAACTTTATTGAATGACGATAGGCCTTTCTCACTAATTGTTGTTCTGAACTGTAGGGTCGTTCTTAGAAAACAAGATGATAACTTTTCTTTTAAAGGAGATAATATCTTCAATGATGCGACATTTTTCCACTTTCAAGAAAGAAAAGAATACATGTTTGAATCAATTCCAGGAGGTATTCATGATGGTTTTCTAATATTAGGTACTTGAAAGGAGCGCTAGTTCCTGATAATGTTTCTGACGTGAGGGATGGACAGGAGCCACCAACTGGTCGTCGAAGGGAATATGTCCCTTCTGCAAATCCAGGATCAAAGTTGCCCCATATGGAAGTCCGGTTGCTGTCTAATTTGCCAAGTGAGGTATGCAGTTATGTTGTTTAATGTTGCCTTTTATTGACATCCAAAGAGAGGATTCAAACAAAATTCGACCTCTCCTCTTCACTTTCTAAATGCTTATCTCTATCCGTTTGACTATGAAACTACGTTTCTCAAGTTAAGGAGTTGGCTACTGGTAACCTTAAACTAAAATTTCTCTCATACCATTTGTCTACTTCTAATTTTCACAACTGGGAATAAGTCATATCTGTAAAGGATGCTTGTTTCACTTTGAATTGATTCTATTCTTAGGTTTCAAATGTTTCTGTAGGTGACTATTTCAATACTTGATATTTTGTCTGTGGACAAGCTTGAGTTCCTTCTCATTATAGCACCACTCAAGGAGTCCTACCATCTTGCCCATAGTGCATTCAAAGTGGCTGAGGAATTTAAAGTTCCCATTCAAGTGTGTGTATTATGGTCTGCTGAGATTCCCAAGGGAGTTGAAACGAGTAAAAGGGCAATGGCACCTTGGCAGAACTATGTAGATGTTGTTGAAGTTAAAAAGCCACAGACTTCATTATCTTGGTGGAGTATGTGTCAGATGAGTGACAAAGGCGCCATCCTAGTTAGGCCTGATGATCACATAGCATGGCGAGTGAAATCAGCTGTTGAGAAGGATCCAGTTTTAGAGATGAAAAGGGTTCTCTCTTCTGTTTTGAGGCCGAAATAACAAGGTTGAAGAATAAATTAGAGAACCGTCTTCCCCTCATTTTCGCAATTAAGCATTGGGATATTGTCAACATTCCATCGAAAGCTCTCCATTGATCTCATTCAAGAGGAAGTTTTTGTTATGATCCAACAATGTAACCTGGCTACAATGAAGTACCGGGGTAAGAGCTGCCCTGACCGCTTCAGAGTTTGACCTGGTTTGCTATTGAAAAACGAAGTTGTAGCTGCTCACATAGTAAGGCTTAATAACTTTCAATTTATTTACAAAGATTAAAATACTCGTAGAATCAGATGAGGAGAATTGCGTGTTTGTGGAGTACTTTATTTTGAAACAGTGGTTCATGGAGTACTTGTTGAATGCTCGAAATGTCAATAACATCAGGATTGATGCAAACTCTTCATTCCCTGTTAGTTTGTAGGTACCTTTTGCCATGATACAGCAAGGTTCCAAAATTTTTTTTTTAATCATATTTAGGGGGTTAGCTCCTGATTTTCTTAATTTAAGTGCAAAACTTAAGGAGCCAAAAAGCAAATAGTGACCATTCCGCTGCACTGCCCATTTCTTGCCAATTCTGCATCTGTCATAGCAATCTGATGTTTAGTTGAATGGTTAAAAGAGTTAAATTGTTCAATTATAGTATGATGTATTTAACACTTTTGTATACTTATCAAATTACATAAGACAATTTACACATTAATGACTATTATATATTTATATTAGACAATTCAATCAACGGAATTGTATCTGTTTAATGTTTCAATAACGATTGTTCTATGAATGAATGTTCCCAGTAAATACAATAGAAGCTCAGTTTGCGAGCTTTAAAGGACGGATTAGATCACATGGCAAATGGCACAATTCCTCTGTTCTTTGTTGTGAGGTTGGCCATCTGGTTTGATGCTACAAAGACATCCCGATCCCCTTTGGCATTATCTTTGATCAGTTGCTAAGACAATCAAACGACCAATAACTGCTGTAACAGTACCGAGCAAACCACCAGCAATAACCTATAATGAAAGAGCACTCATTAGCAGGATGAAATATGCAACATAGTTTCCCAGATTAAGCTTCCTGAAAGAACAGTAATACCCAAAATTATACTAGCTTTTAGTTGGTTTTGTAATTGTCAGAAGAATACCCCATTGCTAACTCATTACAAGGCAAACATTGCAGCTGAAATAGAGCTTGATTGTACACAGGCGGACTATCCGATGATTTTGAGGATGAAACAGAAAAGAGCACCTCAAATGGGATAAGAAACTATCTAGATCTATACAATTTAAGCGATAGTTTATCAGACCTCAAGTAGAATGTTTATTTAGACCCTTTCAGAATTCAAGAGTAGGCTATTAGTACTTTTAATACTACAGGGTATATTTAAGGAGAAAATCATCATCTTTTCCATGCACTACAAGAACTTGATTGATTGGCTGTCATTTTATGCCATAATGATCTAACATAATCCAGTATGCCAAACCTGAGGAGGAGTGTGACCAAGAAGTTCACGAAGTGGCCTGCTCTCAGCCAGAGGATGTTCAGAAGGAAGTTCATATACAATTTGATTCAGGACCTGAAGAAACAGAAGCAACAAGTGAACATGCATCTTATTGGCCTACATTGGAAATGATCAAATAAGAAGCACCTATCACAATTCAGTGATGAATCGTGTAAAGAAAAAGAGAGGAGAAAGACTAAGAAACATGGGAGGATGAAGAAAGCGATAATCAAAGAAAGAGAGTGAATCATCAAACCTCCGCTTGGCGTCCAGCTTGAAGCCTTACTCCAGTTGCATCATACATTACCTGCCAAAATATTCTAAATCAAAAACTTTCTTCTATGAATATCTGAACAAAACAGTGGGAAAAAAGGAACATACAACTGATGCTAAGATAAATGCAGCTGCAAATAATGATCCTCCAAAGCCTTCTTGAAAACCAATTGCCATAGCAAGAGCAGTAACAGTAGCAGAATGAGAAGAAGGCATTCCACCAGATCCAAGTAGTTGCTTGACATCCCATCGTCTCTCTTTATACCTGCAAATCTAGTAAATATATAAGACTCTTAATAAAAAACAAAATAATGGCACGAAGGCATGAGAAATGCAGATGAGATTTTCACAGCACGAAAAAGTAGTTTAGACAAGCCTAAAAGCTGCCATTACCAAGGAAAAATGAGTTGAAAAGATTCTAACATATAGGCTCTTATGATACCAAAAACCTCTTTAACTAGTTCTCTCATTCTATCTGCTTTCAAAGAAAGATATGGTCTTTGACCATTCGCATTTGATTCCTAAAGCAAATGAATTGTATCCAATGGCAAGGTTCCTGCATCTTGGCAGCTGAAATATGACAGGATCATGAAACTAGACTCTCAAAAAATGAGAACTAATTTATGTTCTGTTGACTTTGAGATTTCAAATGCTAATCTACAAGCATTCCATGATCCAACTAAAGCATGTGCAATTAAGTAGAAGCAAACAAGATTCTTGTCAACTGATGTCTCACATCCATGATAAAGCACCCAATTTTGGAAAATTATCTAGAGACTAAGCTATAAAAAACATGATCTAATTAGAGACGACGCTTGAGAACGAAGAAAGGGAACAATAAACACAACACCAAAAGAAAAAACAGACAGCAGATCCAAATCAAAGACAAAATACCAGGAGGTAAAGAACTTGATAGATTGGGCAATAGCGAAGGCAACAAGAGCAGATATAAGAGGGTAGTTGGTCAATATCGACGATGACAACGAAGACGGTGAAGACATCGCGTTCTGGGTCGAAGCATCAGACCCCATCTCCTCCAATTCACGGTCAATTCTCAAGCTTCTCTAGGAAGTGGGCAGAGAATAAAATTCCCAGAAAGGAGGAATCTTGAAGCAATATGCAGAAATGGTATTGCGAAAAGGAAAGATCTTTTTCGTAAATTCTTTGTGTTGTTAGCTGCAATGAGCAAAAACAGAGTTTGGGTTCGTTTGAAAGAAGAGAAAGGGAAAGGAATGGCTGCGACTGGAAAAGGTTTCTATAGGACGCGGTTTGGTGTTTGGCGATTTGGTCTTGGTTTCTTCTTCAAAGTTTTGGCAATCAGACAACTAACGGTCTCTCTGAGTTCTTTGTTAACTGAATATGCTGTGCTTGTATCTTGAATATGCCAATACTCGCAAAGTGCACGATGGTACTCTTCTTACGTTTGTTCCATCATGATAAAGTTAGCCACTCCTTAATTAGATCTGTTATAATCGATTGATATTAAAAAAAAAATCAAGATAGAATTCATATTTATAACAGATCGGATTTCAACGGATTTGATTATATGCTCATCATTCAATAATTATTAATTGTTATAGAAGTAAATGTTGGAGAAATGCTTTCATCTCCATTTATTAGTCAAGTCAAAGTTGGAATTTCTCTCTATTTAATTAGGGTTATATCAGAAACACTTTTGTTAATGAAGTTTTTTTTTTTCCGTAGACCTTTTCTAAGAAAGATTTTTTTAAAAAAGTCAATTGACTATTTAACTGTTATTTAAAATTTTTTTTAAAGAGCTTCATATAATACTATTTAGCAACATAAAAATAAAAAGTATTTTTAAATTTAATTGCATTTTATTTTATAATAAAAATTATTTACACTTATAAATATTATTTAAAGTATATTAAACAATAAACAAAGAACAATATATTAATTATTATATAATTTTAAACCATATAAAAGATAAATGAAAATATATCTAATAAAATTTTTTATATGAATTATAACATAAGCAAAATTAATATTAAAATTAATATTTTTTTGGCTTACAAAAGGAAACTACGAAACTAAATTAATGTTATAGGGTATACTGTGCCTTGTGCATTTCGGTGGAGAAGCTCCTGGGCTCCAAAAGGGTACTCTTGTAGGATATAAAAGCCCGGGTTGCAAATGCTAAATATTAAAACATATAAAAAGTCAAATAATATTATATAAATTCTAAAATAAATATCAAATTGAGTAAATGTGAAGATGAATTTGTGAATATTATAAAAATTATGTGTAAAATATAAGAATGACAAAGACTAAAAAATAAGCTCATTAATTGATTTGAAAATTTTACTCTAAAAAGTTATTTGAGAGATTTTTTTAAAAAGCTCCAAATTTAAAATTTTTAAAAATATATATTTTGACTGCAAAAACAATTATTTCTATTTAAAAAATACTTTTTTATTTTATAACCAAACACTCATTTTTATTAAAAAAACTTTTGTGGTGAAAAAAAGACTTATTAACCTCTCAAAAGCCCGTCTAAACAAGCACTAAATAACCTTTTAGTCAATTTATGTACTCTTATTTCTTGTAAAACTTGATTGAATCAAATTGAATTTACTTGTTCAACCTAAATTAATTTTTGAACTCAATTCAATTTAAAAATTTAAAAATATTTAATTTACTTATTAATCCAAAAAATTATTTTTTTCTTCATAAAAAGCATATTGCTTGAAACTAGTTTCAAAGTTTTTTTTTCAAATTTTTTTGTAACACATTAAATAAATAAATAGATAATCTGCATACTTTCTTCTCTAATTGATAAGCAACAACATTACACATAAATAAATTAGTAAAGCAAGGTAATTTTCTAGGTTAAATTGATAATAGATGACTATCAAATTTAACTAGTTCAGCTTTTTAGTTTCACCATTGCGTACGGACACTACAATCGATAACAACCGTTTACCTTTTCAATGACTTGAGAGAAGAGAATGGGTAGTTTATGAGTTTAGAATCAAATTAAAAGTTTAATGGAATAAGAGGTTTGATTATTAAAAAAAAAAACGAGACGAGTAAAATGTCCAATATGAGATGAGTATTAAAATAACTAACAAATTCTACATTGAAAATGAATAAAGAATAAAAATTAGTTACGAAGTTTTACATTTTGCAGTTGCAGCACAAACACAAATAATTACAAATGCCGATAATGGTAATGCAGGCCTATGAATAGTGACAAGTAGAACATGCAAAGTTTTAGTATATCCTTTTAAGGACAGTAAGTACATGACAAATGATCAAATGATCACTACCAACTTTGATCAACTTTACCTCCTTCAGTGGTTTAGATTCGATCAACACTCGAAGATTTCGCCTTCACCAGAAGTAAATATATGCTATATGAATCTGCTAGCACTGTAGGAGTTCTGAGCCAGAAGCATTAAATACGTCAGGACAAGGAGAAAAATTGGGTCCATAATATTTCAGTCAAGATTGGAGATGTTCCCTATGATTGCATCTATATCACTGGTGATTTGAAATGCACTGATTATTGTAATCATGTAAATTTAATACTCCACTAGTTTGTACATAAAAACTTGAGAACACTCAAATAGTACGTTACGAACATGTCTTTGTTATTTCTATTAACAAATCAGGTTTGCCATAGGAAGACTCGGGCTTAAAGCACTAATCGTGAAATGTTTGATTAAAGAGTTAATCCCACTTGATTAGGAGCAACACAATGGCGACTCTTTTTGTCTAAGGGACAAGGGAAGAAGGTTTACCAGATGTAACTTTCATTCTATGCTTCAACTCTTATTGGAGACTTTGAGATTCTTTGTATACTTTCTAAAATTCTGAGAAGAAATTGTTTAACCGGCCATTGAAGAGCACAAAATAAGTCCATTATGAGTGTCCAGTGATCCCAGTTAACCTATATCCTTGCCCACGAAATTCATAAGTTCTGCCTTCGCAGCTTCCATAATCGCTTGGAAGTCTACGTGCGTATACCTTCCCCTGAAATAAATGAATAGCCAACAGCTCAGACTCATCCCTTCAATTTTTGAAACATAATCAAGCACAATGAAGGAAACTTTGAGTTGGGTGTTATAGATGAAGTTCTGCAAAAGTGCTGGATTTGAAAATATACTTCTAGAAGTGTCCCATGTTACTGCTGTGAGTGTTCCCCAACTTTCCTCCACATTTTACCAATCAAGCATGTTGTCCCACATTATTCAACTAATTTATTTATGAAATAATTCTGCAAAAACGATGGAAAATAAGAGCTTATACCAAAAATGAGTTTTAGCCCAAGTAGCAGAAGGATAGGCTGGGCTGCCAATGCCATGCATTATCCTTGCAATGGCTCGGGGTGTAAATTTGGCCTGTGAGTTGCTCTGCAAAAATACCTGTATGCCAAAAATAAGAAGATACTTCAATTCTGCAAGACATGGGTTTCTTCAAGTAGAATCTAGACATCAGCGTGGACTTCACCTTTATATCTGCTCGCAGAAAAGGGCTGCAAACAAATGGCACTTCTGTTAATATAGATAAAAGCAACCGACTAGATAATAGTTTCTATTACATGGAACCATAATTTATCCTAATATTCTACCAATTGATGTCGTGAAGGGGCTACAATCATTGCAAACCTGCTTTGGTTTGTCTTGCTGGGTACATGATGTAAACCATCTCCCTTAAAGTAACACAAAATCTCTCTTTGCAAGCACAGCATTTGCTGCGGATTGTGGAAACCTTGTGGCTTTTCACACTCTTTCACAGCAGTGATTACAGCATTAAACATTGCATCTAGTTTCTGTACCTGAACGCATAAATTACCATAACTAGGCAGTGAAAGAATGAGACACCTATAAGAGTAATCAGCAAAGCTCATTTCAATTTGTTGATTATCAACGATAAAACCTTTATAATCTTACAGGTAATCAACTTGCCTGAATTAGTGATTTAACTGCTATAATTTTGCTGTATTCAACTAACATCAATTGTGAATTGTATTACTATAAAATTTAGCAAAAGGTTTAGCCTATAACAAAGTTTAAGATTACCAAGTAAAGAATCCAATTATGTGGAATTAGTATAGCTCCAATAGAATTTGGGTTTTATAAGTTAAGGCCATATAATCTAAGTCTGCCTGTGATGGGGAGACCCATAGGATGATTATATAAAATAACTAGGTTTCCTGCTCTTCTTGAACGTGAAAAAGAGATGTAAGATTTTTCAATCTGTTGAAGCTCTTCAACTAGACAAGGAAAGGAAAGACCTAAGTCTCTCATTCTGCAGTAGATATTAAAAGATTTCAAGATAAATTACAAAAAAGGAAACAGATTTTCATTACCTTTAATACAGTTATACATATTATTGTATTCACGCTAGATTCTTGGATTAGCTCTCTATACAGAATTGCAGAGTAACACTAGAATTAATTTCGCCATCCAGAAGTATATCATTTTAGATACCGGTAGTTTATAATCTAATATGATTGATTGAATTTATAAGATAATAGTATAGATGAATTACCTGAGAACGCTCTACCTGTAGTAGCCATTTGGTGAGATGAGTTGAGAGAGAACAGAAATCCTCAGGGATTTTCACGATTGAATAACAAAAGGCTGGATCTTTGACCTCATAAGTTATCTCTCCCTTCAGCTAATAAGGTCATGGAAAGAGTACCTCATGAATATAGATACCACGATGTTCTTAATGTAGATTGCACTGGTCCGTACAGTAAGGCATGTGTCTAACTAGAAACTCAATTTTCGGACAACAAAACTACGAAGTCTTTCGTGAAGAAACAAATGCTCATCGTAGGGATTGAAGCAGTGATCATTAAAAGTGAGAGAACATTATTGCAAACATCATAACCAAAATCTAATAGCCATAACAACCCCAACAGCCTCATTAATACTGGTTTATAGTTGTAAACTTCTTGTAATGGTACTAACTTCTCGTGGAGTTGATAGAGATACGTTTTATCGCAGTAAAAGGTTTTGCCAAGAACAGAGATGGTTTCTATGTTCTTTGCCATCTAGTTCAGTAACTACTATATGTTCTTTGCCATCTAGTTCAGTAACTACTATCTGGTTTTCAGCAATTAACTCGAAGTTAAAAATATGATTTCTGTTGGATTCCAAACCTTAAGATTCTGCAGCTGATTTGATAAATCTAGAGGTGTAATTCCAAGGCTACTTGCCACCACAGATATGTCAAACACATACTGCCCTTGCTTAGCCTCAGACCTGACATGTCATAAGCATAGGCTCATCATTACAACTGTTTCCATGGAAAAACTGGTTTAAGAATTACCGGTATAATATATCCCACTTCTTGAGAATTGCTGAAACCACAATGTCCTTTTCAGCAAGTAGCAAGGGAGAAGTCTGCACGTCCAACTTTCAGATATCAGGAGAACACGGATGTCAAATGATTAGACAAAAGTATAATTTCATCATCATTGAAAAACATTTCCTTCAAAATAATTTCCAAAGGCTGCATAAACTGCATGATATTCAACTGAGACTAGTTTAGGGTTTCTGTGATTCCTCAAAAGCTTCAAATCTAGTTCTTGAAGACTCATAGAACCTCAGTAACATACAAAACATAATCTATTGGGCCACCAGTGTACTCGGGGAAGCTACTATAAGTCCTATACAGACACAAACAATACCAACCTTGTAGAAATTCAAGGAGCATGTTACATTTAGTTGTGGTAATAGTCGTAAGTATTGCACTTCCCCCAACTCCAACTGTGTTAAAAGTGTAAGCATCACCTGCCAGAGTCAGAGACCAGGAATACAGCAATCAAAACACTTACGAATGAGGAAATCTTAAAAGAGTTGATTTTAAGCTTGTTAATAAATCTCAAGCTCTATGAAAAACTCATCATTAGAAGAATATCATAAATGATAGATAAATTTCACTTAATATTATCTGTATTTATCATTCACAAAAGTAAAATGGAAGGACCTCTTCTTTCATATCATATCTGCGAGACGCAGATTCTTTGATTATTGAGTGAATTTTCTCCTGCGAGTTCACATCACTAGCAAAGACTTGGCAGAGGAACTTGTTAATTGCATACTCATCGACCCCTTCGCTGAGAAGCATAGCATACCAGATCACATGGAATTCCTAAACATAAAGCCTCACTGATATTGAAAACCATAAACATAAAATCACCTGTACATAAGACTTCGAAGCTTGAAATAGGTAGCATCGTCAAAAAAGAGATGGCAATAAGACATCCTCCCATCCCTTCCAGCGCGTCCAATTTCCTGCATGTTACTAAATCTGTAACATCAAATTTTAAATGTAGAAAATCTCATCTAATTCAGAGTAGCTCGAAACTAGATTTCAACCTGAACATACTCTTCCAAGCTTTCTGGCAGACTGTAGTGAATTACCTGAAACAGATGCAGTTAAGAGTTCCACAATTAATACAAGTACAGACATTAGTGCGGCAGGACTACAAAACTTTTCAAAGACTTTCAGAAAGAAAAAATGTTTGTTCTCCATTCCTAGACATTAAAAACCCCTCCAAGCTCTGCAGAACTCCGAATTCTTTTTTGGTACATGAAAAACAAAGACTATTGTAAAAACTTTGCTACTACATGAACTAGCGAATGAAGCACTTAGCTTTTTCGGGAATAATCACTCTTTTAAAATTCTATGTAGACAAGTTTTTGTCTGAAGGTAATCCTCGGGTGGAGTAAATAGAAACACCCACCCCCCATTATTTAATATTTGAATGGTATGAGAAATGAAATGCAGCATAAGATAGGAAAAGTTGCAAACAACATTGCATGAGTGCTTTTGTTCTTACAGCTCCAACATCCCTCTTATCAAGGCCCATTCCAAATGCCACAGTTGCAACAACCTTCAATCGTG
>JAOSBP010000003.1:8334328-8351101 GCA_027563825.1 Erythroxylum mucronatum
AATTTCAACTACTCATTTAATTCCCCTTTTTAATGCATGCTATCTAATTCATGTTACATACTAATTTAATGCTAACTTGCTTAATTAATGTTATGTCAACTAGATTAATGCTAACACAATTTACCTAATTAATCTAATCATGCTTAATTAATCATTAAAAAAAATTCTGGGGCTAACAAATTTCCATCCTTATAACCAACACTTAGTATAAAAGAGAGTTCATCAAAAACTTTCTTCATTATATTATAAACCCTATCATATTATAGAAAAAATTAGAAAGGCTACATATAAGCTTCAATTGATGATATAATCCTTAATTCATCCCATATTTTAAGCCTCACAACTCATAAAAGTATGTTTATAAACTTGAACCTTTATTTATGGAACTGTCAACATTACTCAAAATTGTAATTCGAGCTCCAATGATTACACTAGAACGAAGAATGATTAGATGTTATAATAAATCAATCACACAAATATTAATACAGTCGTCAGATGGTTCTGCAGAAGGAGTAACTTAAGAAACACTATTTGTGTTAAAAATTCAAGTAATCCCACATCGAAAAAAGACATCATAATTAAATGAATTATATACAAAGATAGAATTTATAACTCATTACTTTAAAGTTTTGGGTTAAGATATGATGTCCTGGTTATATACGAGCTCACTTGGATCCCATTTAATTTCTCCTTGGGCCCTCTCAAAACGCATTAATGGTATCATAGCTAATTTGATAAAGTCTGAAGAATAGAGATTTCATGGATTTGGATAAGATGAATGAGTGATTTATGATTTGACTCAAATGGCCACTTTTAAGGGGAAGATGTCTGGTTGTGAACAAAGATTTTGAAGAGGAAGACAGTGTTATGAGGAAAAAAAGAGGAAGAAGGAACACAGGAAACAAAGAAGAATTAAAAAAAAACGAGATTGTTATATTTCACTAAAATCACCTTACTTATACGCACTAGTTCACTTATGTGGCTGGCTAACAAACTTTTAAACACGTTTCATGTATCTAAAACAGAAAGGATGTGTTTAATTTGTAGCTGTTGCAACGAACTTATTTGTAGCAAATTAGAAATAAAAAACGTCTCTCTTTTATTTCATTTTTCTCTTAGTATACTTCTGAAGTTCTTCTTCTTCCCGACCTCAATTCACTTAAAATTCTTCTTTTACTCATTTTTTGGCAACACATGAGCAACTGAAGCTAATGGGGTTTAGTGCAAGTTGGTATTTGGTTGGGCCGGCTGTGCTAGGCCCAGACCCATCTTTGCATGACCACGGCCCGTCCGGCCCATTAGGAGTTAGACTCCCATGCAAACGCAAAGATCTACGTAAACCTAGCATCCACAGCATATATAAGGTACTATTCTACCGTGATTGAGGTATGAGATTGTAACCCTAACTACTCATCTGCATTCTCAGCTACCAAAACCTCTTACAAATACTGACTTGAGGGTCGGAGGGGCTTCCCGGGAAACAATTCCCGGCCCGCCGTTATCTGTTTTGCAGGTATCTCACAGCCAGAGTCGCACAAACCATGAATCAGAACAACGACGTTCAACCTCAGCAAAATCCGGCTGAACCAGTATTAATTCAGAGAGCAGGAGGAAATGTGTGTTGAAGCTTCTAATAAACCAAGATTTGCAACGTCCATCTAGGATAATCATAAAGAATGCAGAGAGGGGTACGGGGAAAAGCATTCATGTCTGATAAAGCAAGGCTTTCCAAATGGAGACAAGATCCTCTGTCCAATATTACTCTGTCTTATTCTGTCTCATGAAATCTCAGCTATTTATTTTGCGGGGCCCACGCGGGATCCATGCAAGACCCACATAAATAAATGTCTGAAATTTATTGGACACAATAAAACACCATAATATTGGACAGGGGATCTGGACTCTTCCAAGTGGGCTATATTGCCTTTCCAAGAAACCGTGTCGCTTGAAACATCGTTGTATCTATGGCCAGAATTCTGTCACGCAAGCCTTTGTAATCTTGATACTAAACATTCAAGTTTCATCAGCAATCAGAAGCAGATAATGAACAACATTCTTCCATTAAGGTTGCTCTTTCCAATTCCAAGCTTTTCTTCCATTAAGGTTGCTCTTTCCAATTCCAAGCTTTTCTTATGGAAACTTCTGCAGTTCTTTGTTGACTATAAGTCGTAACATGATACGGTATGAACCTATAACCTTGCAAGCTTCACGTCTCTAATAGCAGGATGGACCTATTAACACAATTTGTTTTCCTCCTACAAACTGTATCACCTTAAAGTTTTTGATTTTCTAACACCACCAGCAGAAGAACTAGAGATTACGGGATACAGAAGTTCTTGAACTTAAACTCGAAATATGAAGTTACAACAGCATCTCGGTTATCCAGTCTCAACGACAAACTAGTGTAGCTTCTGAGGTGGTTTGCACGACTATGGACAAGCAATATTGTTGCTGTGGAAATTATCCAAGTTGGTTCTTTTAAAAAAAGTAGAGAAAATGTACTAATGCAAGAAGTTCAAAATACCAGTAATATGATTCCTGTTCGAACCAAAAAGGATGAGAACTCTGTAAGAGTTCAAGGTTCTGATGGTTAAACCAATACAGGGAGAGGTCCTACGTTAGTGCACCAGAGGAGACTTTATTAGAACAACTAAATGGCTGCAAATGGTGGGAGTATAGAGTAGATATACCCACTTCACGCACCAGTAACCTAAGTGGAATACTCAACTACGAATTATTTGATGTATATCCAGAAAACAGCGATGAAGAATTTCAGCAATATGATTGAACTAGAATTTAGAGCTGTGTTATCTAGTGCCAAATAAGCAGAAAGTGGGGTGCATGGGACGACCAATTAAAACAGTACTCTTCTTTAGCCATGATGTAACAGCAATGAGCAACAGAAAGCACAAGGCTTGTGGTCAAGGACGATTCTACAGATAGAGAACATGCAAATCCTCTGTTCTTCAGAAGCAATTACAAAACTACATAAAGCTTAATGAATAGGAAATGCAATTTTGCCATCTAACCTATTGCTGTTCTGCTGTTCAGAAGGCTGCTAACGTACCCCCAGTTCATGGTGTTCTTCAGCGCCCTGTTTTTTCCACATGCAACCTATGGCGAAGCTTGTTTATCTATTTATATCAACACAGGCAGCATTCAATGTAATTCTTACCTCCCATGATAGGAGTGTTAGTTTCATACGAGTTCACATACCGCAGTGCGGCAGAAAGTTATTGTAGAAACAGAAATGTAAAAGAGATATCATAATAGCAGCCTAGATCAATTTGAAAAATTAAAGGGCAAAAGTTAAATATTCATTTAAAAAATACATGCCGTACACTCAGAAACTTAAACCTGTGAATTTGCTGTGATTGCTACTTCTTTATCTTTCAAAGATACAGACAAAAGTACGCCTAAATAGTAAACCTTTCACGTCAATGCAGAAACAGCTGGATGAATTTTCAATCAAACGAAAAGAATGATAACAACAAATGTTTCCGTTGTCCCCGTTCCAGGCGAGCACCAAAATTCTTCTGTTGCATAATTGCATCTACAAGACCACTAAACGCAAACAGAAAAATTTTCAGCTGAGAGGAAGCTACACAAATTACAAAAAATAGTCAGGAGTTCTGCGTGTGGCATCAGGCTCTATCTGACGAGGTGCTGGGTCAAATTGAATGAAGTTCTGCTCCATATTCTCCCCAACCTCAAGTATTGCAGCCATATTCCCACATCGATAGCAGTAATTTGGTGCACTGAACACTGTAACAACATTCTTCTCCTGTAAAGATTAGTAGGATATGAGAAATAGCACTGGAACTTCCCATCCAAAACTAAAATTTTCTTCACTTGAACCCACAAACCTGCGACCAATTGTATCCTTCCATGACAAGCTGGTGAGCTCTAGAAACAAGAGTAAGCCCGTTTGTGTGGTTGAACTGTGAAGAGATATCCTGTCCGAAGGTGTATCCAGCTCCACGAGGAGAAATTCCCCACCCACATCGGTCATCCGGATCAGACCACAGGAGATCACACATTGGACCTTCATGAGGAACCTAATAACCACAGAATAACAAATAGTGCCACTTACAAAGACACAAATATAGATTGCCTTTTTATTTCTTAAAACACCCAGTAAGTCATCTACATCACAATGTCAACTACATCAGCTAGTCAACCAACTCATTCAAAGAAATATAGAAAATAAGAAATTATATCAAAATGCTTGCCCAAATATACTAGCATTTATGGTATAATATGTTCTTTAGCATACTCGTATTCATTCAAAGGTAACATCAAACTAAAAGATTCTCATAGATACAAAATAATTTATTTGGACACAGTAAAACATTGGCTCAAGCAACTTGCTTACAAATGGAACTGCAATACAACATGATAAATGCAGGCATACCTCCTGTATACGATCCAGGGCACGAATATTATCTAACGTGTCTAAAGATGGAGAGAGACCACCGTGCAAGCAGAAGATCTGTAATGAAATAATTAAAGGTGATTAGGTGAGACCTTGTAGATCATTGAAAGTAATATCATGTAGGTAATCATGCTAAGGCAGTGCTAAAGAATTAAAACCTGACTCTCGATCAAAGCTGTGAGAGGTAAATAATCGAAGAGGTCAGTGAAATATTTCCATATGTTTGCATTTCCATATTTCCTCAAACACTCATCATAAAATCCATACCTGAAAAGAAATTAAGCCGTTGAAAATAGCAACAGTAATGAAATATGACCAGATACAACAAAAACAAAGTACAAGAACATAAGATTGTATCTTATGTCCCATTTTTCCAGTTGGAATCACTGCATCTACTCATTATTTATAACAGAAGAAGAAAGTTCAGTTTCCTCTTTCCTCCAACACTTATATTCAGTTCTGCATATGATTGAAATGAGAGTTCTTACACTTGAGTTATCTGTCGACTCTCATGATTTCCTCTTAGAATTGTAATCCTATCTCTATATCGAACTTTGAGTGCCACCAAAAGAGTGACCGTTTCCACTGAGTAATATCCTCGATCTGCAAAATGCTCCATAAGGGTTAAATATATATAGCAGTACTCTGATGCCTAGGAATAAAATAGAATTGAAGACAGAGGCAAACAATTTTACTTTACAAGCAGGATCCACAAAGGGACGTTTGAATCAGATAAAATATTATCATCCAAACTGAATATTCAAAGAAAAACGTACAGAATTACAGTGACATGGCAAGTTTACAAATCTAAAAATGTTTACCAAGTCTCAATCATCTATTTTCAGCCAATCTACGTCAATTTAAAAGCATCCCTGACAGATTACCATTTTAATGCTGGTAGCTCCAATACAATATCTATATAAACACTCGCCTTCAGGTTATATACAACAATTTCAGACTTAACACTCGCATTCCTACCATGTCAAAGGTTCAAAATTTTGAAATTAACTTGACGTTTTGCATCTATAGAAACACCAAATTCTATCATTACGTAGTCCCAATTCATAGTACCATAGGTGGCAACGCCGTGTTTTGCAAACGCCTTATAGAGAAAAATTTTGATCAAAGCAGATCATTTTGTGCATGCAACGCAAGTACACTTGTGGGTCCACACAATTGGATATAGAGAACAAGCCCTCTCCACAGTTTTAATAACTCGTTTAAATGCCATAAAAAATAATTCCCAATGACAGATCTTCAAAATTGAAGCTCTCAGGCTTGCAATCTGAAATCTTATATAAAGCTCAGACCTGAGTTACATAAAAAATCGCTTTTTTCTCATTTCGAATTCACAACAAGAAATTCACAGGCAACCGACCTACGTAATCGCCCATGAAGAGGTAGTTGGTGTCTGGTATGCCGCCGCCGATACGAAAAAGCTCGACGAGATCGTGAAACTGGCCATGAATATCGCCGCAAACGGTGACAGGACACTTCACCGGCTGGACATTCCATTCCTCCACAAGGATCGCTCTCGCCTGCTCGCACAAGGTCTTCACTTCCGCTTCCGGCAATGGCTTGCACTGCATCAGATGCTCGATCTGACGGTCCAGATCGCCATGAGACGGCATGGTTCCGGTGTCTTCTCTCCTCTTCTTCGCCTTGCCAATTCACAGGTTTGATTCAATTGGTGATTGTTGGGCAGTCTAGCTCATGGTGCAGATTCCAAATTAGGGTTTTTTTAGAGGGAGAAACATAGAAAAGAAAGAGAAAGAGCAGTGGTGTTAGTTATGTATTGTCATTTCTTGGGCGTAATTTTGAAAATTTTCACTTTTAGCGCTGATTTTTGCTTTATTTATATTTTGTACCCGTTATTTTGTATTTCCTTACAACGTAGCCCCAATTCCTTGTATTTCCTTACAACGTAGCCCCAAACACATAATACAAAATAAGCGCACGTCTATCGATAAACAAAAAAGATGACATCAGCATCAATACAAATTTCTGATTTCTTCACATACAAAAAGTGTCAAGAAGATGAATACAGAAGAATAGTCGATGCTTACCTGATGAAACGAAGACAGATAGTCCTAGTAGTTGTGGAGGAAAACGTTCGTCAATAGAAGAAGTAAGTTGAAGGAGAAACACAATGGACGTAGTAACATGTAGCCGCGTAGGTATTTGATGGACTGAGGTTGTAATTTCATTAATTTTTTTAGAGTATTTTTGTCATTAAATTAGGGTTTGGAAGGCAAGCCATGCAATTTCATCCCTGACCCCCCAATTTGGGAGGTCACAAAATATTAAATTTTGGATGGCAAAGGATGGCTTCCAAAGCCATTAATTGTAATTCCATCCTGTTTCAAAAATCAAAATAGACTTCCAAACAATGGTCTGATTCATTTGGGCCATTCCATTCCATTCCCTTCCATTCTTCCACCCACATTCAAACATACCCTCAAAGTTAAAGATGTTGAAAACTTGAGAAAGTTGAAGAATATAGAAATAGAGGCAAATAAGATTGAACATTCTCTAAACTCACGTTCAAAGGCTAAAACAACATTATATTGAATAAAATTGAACACGGTTATTTTAAACAGAAGATCTGAACAAGTAGAGTTATAGAAGCTAACTAGCGTTTACATGAAAGCTAGTCTTAACCTTAAGATCCTTCTGTATAACCTCAACTTATAAGTAATCTTATTAGGATTAATTAAGGATGGCTTTGGACATCACTTTTTTTTATAATGTATTTGTTTTAGAAGAAAATCTTTTTTTATTAAAAAAAGTACAGGGAAATAGATTTCCGACCGATCCTTCAAAAGGAGTACATAGCACCCAACGAGTGTAGTGTCTAAAGAAGTATTTTAGAAGAAAATCTTTGGAGCATGATTGAGAGAAGATTCACCTCAACTTAGTTGTAATTGGGGATGCCTTTTCTATCCTTTCTTTTTTACTTTCTTTGATTAGATGATTATTTTATTTTTATTTTCATGATATTTCTTAACTAAATTACTAGTTAAGATTAGAGATATTTTAATTATTAATGTATGATTGCTTTATGGCTATACTTGAATTGATTTTCTTTTATATTAATCTTTGATTTGAAACTAATCATAGATTCAATCCTAAGAAGTGTATGAAGTACTGTGAGATGAAGTATAATTTATGTACTAAGAGAATGAATATTTAAATAAGTTCTTAACAATGCATACAAGGAAGGAACTGTACATATTAAGGAGCTGAAAGAATCCTAATTGCTGCAAATGGCTCATTTGACATTATTTCAACCTTACATCAAAAGTAAGCCCTGCCAACTTACTTGTATTGGAACCCGCAGTAAGTAAAAAACACTATGAATTGTTATACTCTAAGCTTAAGACTCTAACTTAGACCAATCCCGGGAATTACCAACATTGGCAGGATGTCTGTCTATGAGAAGAACTTGTAGTTCTTGGCTGAAATAATGATGTTCCTTAGGCCACCAATGGCTGATAGAGCCGTCAACAGAACACCAAAAATAATGCATACCTGCAATTGTTCAGACATTAAACCTTATTGTTTTAACTTAAAATTTTAAATTGTAAATTCCAAATCGGAATAAGATTTTTAAGAGTGTGATGATTCACTATTCAAAATTAAATTAAGGTTTGGAACTTCTTTTCTAAATTATAATAGGAATACTAACTTGTCAATGCTTAGTAATTCAAGTTAGTTTTAACTTACCTTTTCAAATTGTAAACTCCAAATAGAAATAGGATTACTAAGGATGTGATGATTTACTAGTCAAAATTAAATTAAGGTTTGAAACTTCTATTCCAAATTGTAATAGGAATACTAACTCATCAATGCTTTGTAATTTAAGTTAAATCCAAGTTTTACCTTACTTTTCTAAATAGTAAATTCCAAATCGGAATAGGATTATAAGGATGTGATGATTCATTATTCAAAATTAAATTAAGGTTTGGAACTTTTTGTCCAAATTGTAATAGGAACACTAACTTGTCAATGCTTGATAATTCAAATTAAATCCAGGTTTTAACTTACTTTTTCAAATTGTAAATTACAAATCGGAATAAGACTGCTAAGCGTGTAATAATTCACTATTCAAAATTAAATTAAGATTTGGAGCTTCTTTTCCAAAATGTAATAGGAATACTAACTCGTTAATGCTTGGTAATTCAACTTAAATCTAGGTTTCAACTTACTTTTCTAAATTGTAAATTCCAAATCGGAATAGGATTAGCCTGCTAGATTGTTACAAGAACTAGTTATCAAGCAATGGTTGTTCCAAATAGGAAGCAAGTTTCAGCACGAGGTACAAGAAATGCATATAATCTAGGGTTCAAGCACATCCCTCAGCATCTATGGACTGAAATTTTTGCCCTATTGCCCAGCTGGAATGAGATCTCAAGTTAATTACAACTTACTGAACAGTAAGGTACTCCAAACAAGTTATTGGCTAGAAAGATTAAATTATTTTATTTTTCGCTCCAAATATTGACCTATTTAATCATAACTAAATTATTCAATTGATTACAAATTAATAATTGAATGATGACATAATTTTTTATTTTTTAATTAGAGTTTTTATATTTCTATTTACTTTCTATATTTTATCCATTTATAACAAATACATAACACTTTACATTTCCTACTTTTAAATATTTTTTCATCCCAAAATTTTACAATCTAACTCTTTTCTTATTATACATTTAATAATTTAAATATTAATAATCTTATCAAAAAATTTTAAATTATACAGTATTTATTTATTTTAAACTTATTTTGTTTGAGTTTTTAATTTTAGTTTATATATTTTATACATTTATAACAAACTAATTACACTATACATTTCCTTAATTTTTAAATTTTTCATCCCAATTTTTTATTGACTAATTTTACTTATTCATTTATGATGCTTTAACTTATATATTTTTAATATAACAAATTAAAACCTTTTAAATAAAATATACATTACAAATTTTAAATACATATAATTTGATTACAAATTTCTAAATTACCCATATTTTTTATACATTAAAATTATATAATAATATAACAAATTAAATAAAAAGGACATTATTATTGCGCAAGAAAAATAGACCTGAAAGTTAGTTTTCGGGAAAAATTTGAAAGTGATACAATGAGAAATGAATTGTGATTTTCAGACATTATTCCCCAAAGTTCACAAAAATTCAAAAAAACAATACATATATTTTTCAAATCGATTTTCTCTGACTAAGTAATTTGGTAGTACTTTCTTATAGAAAATGTTCCCCAAATATTTTCCAATTCTTATTCTATTATGAAACATTACATTATAATCAACTTCCATCCGAAATTTGAAAATCTTAGAGACTGAATCAAGATCTGACTTCTTCGGATGATTTGTAGTCTTATGTCTCTACTTTACTCCGAATCAAAAATCATCTCATTTATATGTCTAAAGAAGAAGTTATGGTCTAAAGAAGAAGTTATTTTTAGTTTTTGTTTTGTACTTTAAATATATATTTTTTAAAACAAAAATAAAAAACATTTTAGTTATTTATGTTATTGTAGTTATATTTTTGTTATTAATAATAATTAAATATTACTAAAATTTAAATATTAATTAATTTATTTATTTATTCTTTATGATACACTATATATATATATATATATATATTTTGAAACTTGGTCTCTTGCGCTCAGCGCACATTATTCAAATCCAAAGATAAAATGTCATACAAAAAATGAGATTGATAGGAAAATTAGAAATCTCATTTTATTCTTTATGATAAAATGTCATACAAAGATACACTATATTTTATTAAAAAAGAGGATTGATAGGAAAATTAGAATTTGAAATTTAGTTGGCTTGTCAGATAATCAAACGTTAACAAGAATGTCGTCATATTTTCTCGAGCTCTTCAAGTTTTAAATTTTCTCGAGCTCCTCAAGTTTTAAAGATGTAAGTAATATCAACTTTCTTAACACAATAGAGCTAAGATTATAAATGAACCAACTTAGATATGACAAGATTTATGTCAGCGAGCTATGATCAAATCTTTATAATGGATTTTCCCGCTCAATTACTGCACTCAATAATTCTCAAGTACTGCAACTTTCCATTCAATTATTGCGAAGATTTGTGTCAGATAAATCCAACCTTATCACTTATTATGTGATATTACATCTCAAAATCAATGGCGTACATATTTATTGTATGTAAATAAATATGTAAGATGTGTATTACAAGACATGGCAATTGCAACTGAAAAATGGATCTTAGACAGTAGAACAAATATGTTATTATACAGTTCGAAACTATTCTTTTCCTAAGACAAAAACATAAGAATCTGGGATTAGTTCGGACCCTTGAGACTTTTCATTACCATTCATCCCAGGATTGAGAACAAATTAGAAGAGGAGAATCGTAAGAGAGCAATATATGAGCTTCTCTTTGTGTCTGTGTATTCTAAGTGCTTTTCGAACTGAAACAAAAAGACAGATGAAGGGGCAAGAACTGCTCGTGTCTTTTACAGTGGTGTTGCCATCATTGCAATCTTACCATACTTTAGTCTAGTGTTTCCAAAAGTCATTTGGCAAGTAAAGATGAACGCAAACTTGAATCAAGAACCAGGTGGGGGTGATGACACCACTCTCATCATTGAATACTTCATGCAAGGAAGACAGATATACACATAAGAAGATCACATGAAAAAAGAAAATAGATGCAGGTTTTAATAGAAGCTAAACATAAGATACATATTTCCTGTTCTGCCAAAGGACTGGAAGATAGACATCTCAAAGAAGGAAAAGATAAAGATTAACAGCTTTTTCAATACTCACTATAATACCCCTCAGCATCATCCCAATTGTCATCAAGCCAGACTCTGTACAATTAGCAAACCATCTGAAAAACCCAAAGATAAAACTCTTGGCATTTTGTTTTACTGATATCATAAACAACAGTTACAAGAACCAGATCACAGAGCAAATAACCTATATTTGTACTCCAGTAGGCATCTCTCTAAATATATCATCACAGTACTTTTCATCTGATCTCTCACCCTGCATAAATTCAAATAAAATGTATCATTAGCTAAACACTTGAACAAACAAAACTATTCAAGAGTCAATCTACTTTCATGCAAAATGAATATACCTTTGGAGTACCCTTACCAAATCCTGCCCCTCCTAAAGCTCTTTCAGAAGGTTGCATTCTGTTTTGATGAGGTGATTTCCCCACTCAAACTAATGGCTCAGAACCAAATATATCCCAGTGATCATTCCTACCTTCAACTGCAGTAACATTGAGAGTTTGCACTGGTTTAGCTGGATGTTCACCAAAAGATGGTGATGATTTCAAAAGCAAAGATGGTGATGATTTCAAAGGTCCTGCTACAAACTCGTTATCCGATAGGAATGACAATATCATTAAAACATACCGAACCTAATCAAATAGCAATAAGCATAAATAAAGAGGAATAAACACACACGCTTAACCAAGTATTTGCAACAATGTTTTTAACTTTTTTCATTTAGAATCAAGATTGTACCTACGGATCTTCTTTCTTCTTCAGATGTTATTGAGGGATGGTAATACCTACACCAATGAAAAAGGAAGAAACAACTATCACAATTTATGAAATATCAGATTATTAACTACTATATCACAATGCAGAGATATGATATGAATTAGGCAAACAAAAGGATCGAACCTACTTATAGTAGTGATAACAAATTCTTCACTACAAAACCACAACCAACTGGTCAAAATCAAGCAAAATATGAATCTGTAGTTGAATTTAAAAGAAAGAAAACTAAAAAGCAAGTGATTAAGACAAATATCGAGGTGAGTTCAGAGACATGCAACACATTTCCTATATATAGTGAAAACACAAGGGCTTTACAAAGTTCTGAAAACTATTCTTTCCTTAACATGTTAACTTTGTAAATTTCTGAATCGCCAAAAATTTCCTTAAGAAAAATTGTCGTCATGAAACCTACATTAGTAAACTAAATTATACCAGAAAAGTAGTTGAAGAGAATACCAGAATCAATGGCACCAGTTGTAGACAATGTGATATGTAGATCTTTAAACACAATTTCAGCTTACAAGACTCGCCCAACATCAAAAGGCTCTAGAACATAAAATGATTTTGTAGCTCCTATATTAACAGATGCCAATAAATTAGTCATAGGTTAATGTTGTTATCCATAAAAATCTCACCAGAAGTAGCTCGTGATCAAACATGTCCAACATCACACGAGACTATAATATCGCCTTCAAATCAATGAATATAATAATCACTCACAAATGATATTTTGTTGTCAATTGCGATGCCTATATTAAATACCTTGCTTGGTTGGTGCAACATTTTGATCCTTCTCGCTTTTTGAACCTCCTCCATCAATTCTTCCAAGTCCTAATAGCCACACCAAATGTCAAAGAGATATAAAAACAAGCTTCATACAATTCCAAAGATGAGACCCATAAAGGAGAACATGAAAAAGGACGCAATATGGAAGAAGATGGAAGAAAAAGCATAGAAAATCACAAAACTTAAGAGAAGACTCAATGAGAGAAAATCAAAAAACCAAGCAACCGAGATAAGAATCACCGAAATCAAAAGGCCAACGAAATCACCGATGCACTCATGAAATAACAAAGAAAGAAAGATCCAAACTTTGAGAAAGATATAACCAGTGGCTAAGATTTCTCTGAGAAACCAGACATAAATTAAAGACTTAAACTTTAAAAGATATAATCCCATTTTCATTACCATTGTGAAGAAAAAAAGGATAACGCGGGAAGTAGATCAGCTAGCTTCTTCGATCTTTATGGAATAGATGAGATAGAAAAGTAGGTGAATAACGAAGGAAAAACCTTACTCGCAAAGAAAGCAGAGTATTGGGAAATAACAACGAACAACACTCACAGATCGAGCATTTCTTTTTCCTCGCCGGAGCTGAGAGCGATCTCTTCTAGTGGAAAGCTTGTCATCTAGTGGATCGTAGACACCTGCATTGTAATAAGAAAAAGAAAAACAAGAACATTACGATATTACAGAGAGTAACAAAACCAAACCCGGGCGTAGAGTTTGTTCTGTGACAAGATGAACAAATCTCTAACTCACCCAGCACTGCTCAAAACCTCTAAAGAAGAGAGTCGAAACTGTCGCCGGGGAGAGAACGAAAGGGCTCTGTGAATGGGTTTTAAGGTCGAACCTTCCAGAGTTTCGGTATAGCAAAAGTTCAATGATTTTATAGAAAAAACTGGGGTCATTCGATGATGGGAAAAGTTCTGAGAAGGAAACATTTGTATTGTTAGAGAAGAAAGGTCACAGGCTTTTCAAACATAACGATTCAAGGTCGCCATCGTGCTTAAGCACGAGGGCGACTTTCAAAGCTTCATCCGCAATGTCGCCGTCGTGCAAAAGCACGAGGGCGACTTCGCAATGTCATACTTCATGATTAAACCAAAAAGAAAACTCTTATTTTAATTAAGAGATTTTAAATAAACGTTAAATAATATTTTTAAATTTAAATTTAGTAAACTGAGTTAATTAAAATTAAAATAAAATTTAGAATATAATAAAATTAATAATTATTGGTATATAATTAATTAATTAATTTATTAAAATATAATTACTTAATATATATATATATATATAGACATATGTACACAATAATAAAAATAATATTACATAAATATATAAATATATACAATGAATATATTATATACATATATATATAACATAAAAATAAATAATTTTAATATTTAAAAATTAAAAATAACATTATTTTAATTTGCAAATTAATTATATATAAATTATATTTTATTAAAAATGACAAAATATATGTGCTAATTAGTTATAACAAGAAAAAGAAAATAAAATAAAAGGTTGTAATTATAATGAAAAATAGTGACCTTGTAAATTACTATTAATTATATTTTAATTTGTAAATTAATTATATATAAGTTATATTTTATGAAAAATGATAAAAATTATATGTGTTAATAAGTTACATTTATAAGTGCTTTGTTATTTTAGAATTAATGATTAAACAAAAAAATAAAGGCTAAATATTTTCTTATTTTAATGTAGGAGGGTGATTTCTCAACTTCTTATTCTTCGTCTGGAGAGATATTCTTTAATTTCACAAATTTGATTTTAAAGTTAAACTACTAAAAATTAAAAGAAAATTACAAAATTGGCAGATGAGATTTGTGTACATCAAAATTAGTTAATTAATTAATTATATTTTAGATAGTAATTAAATATATAAATATATATAATAAAGTTCAAATCAATTTATTAATTATAATATAATTAGTAAATTATTTATATAAATTAAAATTAATTAAAACTGACAAAAAATATATAGGCTAATTAGTCAATAATACTAAATATTAATTAATATAATAATTAAATCAATTTTAAATAAATTATAATTTAATTAATTAATTAATTATATTATAAATATCAACAGTAAAATCAAAATTAGCTAATTAGTTAATTAATGATATTATAAAGAACACAAAAAATTTTATCGGTGATAAATATATTATAATTAATATTAATTAGTAATATATATATTTGTTATTATATCTATATCTATATATATACATAAATATATATAGTAACAAAAATAATATTTAGATAAATATATAAATTAATATTAATTAGTAATATATATATTTGTTATTACCAAAAAAGAATAATTACATAAATATATATTAATCTAAATATTATTTTTATTATATATCTGTTAAATAAGTTTATTATTAATATTACTTTTGTAAATATTAATTTTGTTATTATATATAAGTACATTATATATATATACACTACTAATTAGTATTAATTATGATATATTTAACACCAAAAAAAATTTCTTTAAAATATAATTAATTAACTAACTAATGAGTTAATTTTGATTTAACTGCCGATAATTGTAATATAATAAATTATAATTTACTTAAAAATTATTTATATTATAAAGAACAAAAAAAATTTGATTGGTGTTAAATATATTATAATTAATACTAATTAGTAATATATATATACATAAATTAATATAATTAATATATTAATTAATATTTAGTATTATTGACTAATTAGCCCATATATAGCGACTTTCACCTTTAAAATTCAAAATGGCTAGGGTGAAGTTGGACAATAGCGATTTTGACAATTTAAGACTCAATGTCACTATCGTGCATTTGCACGACGGCGACATTGTTATTATGTTATTATAATAATATGTTGTGTTTTAACAGAAAATGACTTTTACACTTCTGAATTTGTGTTTCAACTTCTAGTATTTCCATGAATATTATTATTCATAACATTATTAAATGTTTATTATTTTTGTACTTCTCGATTTTTGCACTACTGAATTTTTATTAAAAATGTTTATTATTATTCAAAACTTTTTAAATAACCTTAGTATTATTAAGTGTATATATAAAAATATATATATATACATATATCATTATAATTTATTAATTAAATTTATTTCCAAAAGCTCCATCAATTGCCGTGCTTAAAGAAGTGCACATTACTGCCAATTTGGCAAGCATAATTTCTACATAGAAAGTCAATAGGTAGATGCGGTAAGTGTAAGAACTCGGATAGAAGGCATCAGGGTTATTTTAGTAGAAAAGCATGAATGAAAAGAAAGCATTAAATGCTTTATTTAAGTCAAATATTTGTGTATTCGTTTAAAGGATTGGAAAAGCTTTTCATAAGCATTAAATGGTTTGTGAAAAGATTTGATATTCTGTTAGCATTAAATGAATTCATAAGCATTAAATGCTTTATGAAAAGAAAGCCTTGACATTTTTAAGTGAGAAATGAAGGAGTATGGATTGAGATTTAGGTAAGTAAGTAGATTGCTCGATCTCCCATGTAGTATGAAAAACACATCATAAAAAACTTGTGTTCTATAAGGAAATTTAGAGAAAGTGTTTGGATCATTGAATAACAGTGATCGTGTCTTCACCATGTGGTTTTTGTTTTGGCCGAAATTAAAACCATTTTATTAATAGCGAGAAATGGGATCAGCATCCTATTGCTCGGTTCACTATGGCGCTGCGGAGGAAAGAATTCGGCAAGAAAACCTCCACAAATTCAGGCCAAGTACAAAGAGTCAAAATATTAAGGAAAAAATCATCTAAGACGAATGTAGGGAGTAGCACTTCGTTCTAAGACCAAAGTTCCACGAACAACCAACGGCAAATCATCCTCTTGAAGAAATTGAGTGGAGACCCCAGATGAGCCAATCCTGGACAAATAATCAGCAACAGTATTTACCTCGCGGTAAACATGTAAAATCGAAGAAGA
>JAOSBP010000003.1:8364703-8388807 GCA_027563825.1 Erythroxylum mucronatum
CTATTAATTATATTATTTTTTAAGTAAATTATAATTTATTATATTATAATTATTAACAGTTAAATCAAAATTAGCTAATTAGTTAATTAATTAATTATATTTTAAAGAACAATTTTTTTATTGTTGTTAAATATATTATAATTAATACTAATTAGTAATATATATATTTGCCATTATATATATATATGCACATATATATAATAAAAAATAATATTTACATAAATATATAAATTAATACTAATTAGTAATATATATATTTGTTATAATAATAATAATACTAATAATAATAATAATAATAAATTTAAAAAGTAGTAATAATAATAAAATTATTTAGTATATAAAAAATATATTTATATATTTATATATTTATATATATACGAATATAAAATAGAGAATATTTTTAGGTAATTATACCATTGAACTACAAGTAGATGGATTATAGTCTCAAGATACTTAACAAGTGGAAGATTTTTCCACCCGAAGGGAACTTCTTGTTCTGGCATCTGCATGAACCCATGCCTCAGGTTAGGTATTACTTATTATATGTTAGCCACGTTCTGGCATTTGAAAGCTTCCATGTTTGTGTAACCTAATCCTGGAAATGAAACCTGTTATTTATCGTCACCATTGGTTTTGAAGGCGTCAAGCGCGTTGTAAGGGACAATACTTGGAAAATATTTTTAGGATATGCCATGTGAAAATGATGGAATTCAGTTCGTTCATACTATTACTTCCATGATTGGAGAGTACTAAACATAAATTGTATCTGGTTTGTCGATTCATCGGTGCATCTCCATAACAGGTTGCTAAAGCTGTTAACATGTCTACATAATCTTAGGACAGAAATGAGGCTGCCCGCACGGGTGTAGCTCAGTTGGTTTACTAGCAGGGGTAGTTGGAACAAAGTCCTAGGTTCGAATCTCGGTAACGGGGGAAAGGCCGCTCTGCTAGTGGGTTAACTGAGTAGATACCGTGAGTGGGGGCAGCTGGGGTGGCTGATTCCACCTTTTGGAACAAGGACAGAAATGAGGCTACATTGCCTGTTTTCTGAGAGTTTAGAGCACACTATGCCTTCATCTTTGTTTCAGAATGGAGAGGAGGGCCTGATGTTTTGGGGAATGACTTTGATGTTTAACCTTCAATTTCCCCTTCTTTGTATGTGTCAATAATATGTCATCAGTCTGATCATCGGAGTACAAGATGGTTGTAAAAAGACTTCAAGTGATTGACAGGATCCTTTTATTAACAAGCCTCGTTAACATTCTTTATAAAAATCCCTATACATATTCAATATACAACCCACAGAAAACGTTGAACGTCCCTCCTCAGTTTAAAACGAAACAAAAAGAAACAGAAGCAGAACTTCAGTAGAAAGTTCATGAGGTCCTACTCTCCGTGTCTTCACAGAGCTATCAAAATTTCATATTTGTACAATCATTTTACACCACAGATGAAGCGGCACGCTTGAGATTATAATTTGGTCGATTCTGACTTATTGAATCTTCAATAGCCAGACCTTGAGCACCGAAACAGAAGTACTGATTCATCAACCTTTTATTCAAAGATGCTTGTTTATGCTTCAATGGGCGATTTGATTGTGAGGCTTCTGCAGTTCCAACACTCGTCTCTTTATCGAACGAAGAAGATGAAAACATGGATGACCCTGAAAAAGGAACAGTAGGAGACTGACCTGGAACACTTAAATGTGGCATTGTCTGAATAACACCGTGCATTAGCCCGGCAGCAAATTTCTTTCTAGTCAATGGACTTGGAAGACTATTGCTCACAGATAGTGTCCTTTTGTTGCTTGACATCTTGTTTGAGTATTTCTCCCGCAGTGGAATTGGAGATCCTTCAAACCTACCGCATAAGTTGATTGAATCCAAGGAATCATCATCTCTAAACACTACTACATTAGCAGCTTGTGCGTCTCTCTTTCTCGGCCACCGAAGTAGAGATTTTAAACGCCTTGCTGCATAATTTAGAGAACCAGACTTCTTACTATCCATAGAGTCAGGTGTGTTGCATTCAGTTTGTTCGCTCAAGCATCTACTATGGTCCATACTTTCATCGCAAGTAGCTTCAGCTGCATTCTCAATGCCTGTGTACAAGAATATCTCAGCATCAGGTATTCTAAATGAAGTGCCAGGACTGTTCCCCATGCCCTGCCCTATTAAATGGGAAACAATATCATTTCTAGCCAGAGAATCGTGGCAATTAGAGATCCCTCCTGCAGAAATCAATTGCTTAATTAAAATTTCGGAAGACGCTGATTTTGGTCGTTGTTTGAGGAGATCTAACGGAGTCATGCCATCAACATCACGAAGATTCAAATTGATCGATGGAACAGTCATTAGAAGTTCCACCAGGTCAGAATTAATATTCTCAATCACGGCGATGTGAAGGGCTGTTCTTCCATCATTGTTCCTGACATTGATAATGTCTTGGATGTTCACAATGTTACCATTCACAACCTGCTTCATAAGCTCAACCTGTCTGTCCACTCTTCGGAAACCAGGAGTTCGAAAACCTGAGACCGCCATATGGAGGAACGTATCTCCATCATTGTTAACTATGGAGATTAGTACGGGTGACTTCTGCATCAGAAACTCTGCCACAGCTAAGTAACCCCTGTAAATGGCCACATGTAGTGCTGTGTTCCCTTGATAATCAGCAGAGGTAATTATATCAAACGATTCAATTAAATGTTTGATTACCTGCACAAATAAGGATCAATAGTTTATATAGCTCTTATTTCTACAGAAGATCAAAGCAGCACATAAAAGACGCATCCATAAGGAAAAGATGAAATTTACACCTGCCTGAGCAGAAGATAAAGTTGGTAAGTATTGTATGAAACAAAAAAACTACCATGAACAAAAAGCAGTGCACGTAAAAGACTTAAGAAAATGGAAAAAGCAAACGAACAACCTTCTGATTTCTGAAAACTTCTGGTGGATATTTTGGCCGATACTATTAACAAGCTGAAAATGGAAAAACCTTGGATGAAGAAACTACCTTGTAAGGGGAAAGAGAAACCAAAATGCTATTAGAACTTGCCAAGGGGAAAATGTCATGAGGTTTAAGAATAAGGAAAGTTTTAAGGAGAATCTCTGAGGAGGCTGTATCCTATTCAACTACTCAAAAGTGAGCATTCTCAATTTCAATAAAGCAAAAAGATAGCAACTAGAAAAACATCTGAACTGCCATAATCTATGTCCATTCCAAAACAGTAGTTCTAAGGTTTGCTGCTCTAAGAAGATGCATTCTAAGTGAGATTGACTCCTGAATTTGACTATTTTCTATTTGTTTTTTGTTCGTCTTGTAGCATTTCCAGACCCTTACCAGGATTTTATCAACTCTGATGTCGGATTTAAGATGTCCAATATCTTGCTCCACCCAAAAGAAAAATCAATTCATGAAAAAAAAAAGGTAGACTACGTTACAGAATCCATGATGCCTAAACCAGAATAGGCCTTACCTCAACCTGTCCTCTTCCAGCTGCAGCATGCAAGATAGTGGATCCCTGGGCATCTCTATAAACCAAAGCATCAGAGCAATCATTAAGAAACTCCTTTAAAATCTCCAAATGACCACCCCTAGCTGCAGCATGAATAGCCCTGTTCATGATCTCCCACCTAAAATCTGATTGCTTCTCACTTATCTGCTCCTTCAACTCTCCTTCGGAGTCAAGGCCACACCGTGAAGTAGAGAAATCAAGCAAGAGCCTGAAGACCTCAGAATTCTTGCCCCTGGCAGCAGCAAAAAACATATCGGTGATACCATACTCACCTTCACCAAAAACAAGAAGAGGGTCTCTCTGCAACAAGTCCAGGACAAACCCCACATCACCAGCTGATGCAGCTGTGTACAAAAGCCAACCACCATAACCAGCTCTAATGAGAGTGTTATAACCTCTTTTTGTTTCGCATTCTAGGAGAAGCTTCCTGGCTACAACAGAGCGACATTTGGACACACCATTGAATTGTTCCTCGTCATCCCAAACGGTTTCAAGTCTCCGAATTCGGCGAAGAGAACTGAGCTTTATGAGAAGGTTGGTGTCAAGGTGAAGAAGCTCCGTGACCAAATCATAGAGACCATTAGCAGCAGCAAAATCAATTGGTGACGCATACCACCATTGGTCTCCAGTGCTCTCCCATCTAAGAGGAAAATATGAAGGTGGCATCACTGGCATGTCTATGTTTATAGATCAAATCCAACAACTTGTGAAGTTCACAAAATACCCAGGTGAGTCTGATTCAGAAAACACAGAGAACTCAAAGAGTTCCGCACGTAATTGTAGAGATTGCATATAAAAGAAAAACACTACTTTATCAAGGGCGTTAACCACGTGATGCCCACGAAATCAAAGATCTTAAAAGTGAAAATGAACGCATGATTCCAAAAAGATTGCATCTTTCCTTACAAAGTTCCTGAAAGCTAAGAGAATAAACAATCCTGGACTATATGATTAAGGATCGGCTTCATATCAGAAATTGTCTAAGAAAATCAGAAGACCCCAGTTTTCGAGAAAACCAGAAAGAACCACCAATAAGCTGCTTAGAGCCAGAGAGAAAGAAGAAACCATTATCTGCGAGGCATTATTGTAGGGGCTATAGACAGATGACTAACTAAGAAGACACAGAATAAATCAAAAAAAGACACCACCTTTACACTGTTTGCAGCAGATAAGAAAGCGAAGTGGCCACCATTGGTCTTAGATTTTTTGATAAAATTATGCAAAAAGGGAACAAAAAAAAGAAAAGCAAGCAAACAAACAAATTCTGCATAGAAAGGTTTTAGATTCTTTAAGCTCGTGAGGCTAAAATATTTGGGTGGTTGGGATCAACGTTATTCCGGATTTGACGGGGATGGGTTGTTTCATTCATGGCAATGAGACAACAGATTACAAGAAACCGGTGACAGTTGGCAATGCATTGGGTAAGAGTGCATTGGTTGAAGAATGTATCCTTCACCTCTTGATATTATGATTATGAATCCATTACCTAAACACTATTTGCAAGCATGTCCTTCACCCCACCAGCCAATTATGAGTGATCTTAATAATGAATTCTCAGTAAAGAACATTTAGCAGTTTAGTAACAACCATGAAAAAGACGTTGAGTCTGTTGTTAAAGTAGTTTGTTGAGCTCAATTTCTCGTACCTAACCAGAGCAACGAACCGCTGGGACGGTCTAATTGGTGCTTTCATTCGCTTTTACGTGCGTTGGAGATTAGCCTATCCAACTACCATCATTCCAAGAACCAATGCTTTCACAAACCAAATGATTGTGGTCTAAATAGTATTGAGATTATTTCTTTAGTTAAAAGCAATGTTTCAAAAATCAAATCAACAGTAAAACTCGTAAAATAAGATGTTTAAAATTTAAAATTTTCGACCACAATCGCATCATAAAGCTAGCTGAAGATTAGACAAAACTAAAGAATTTGAAATATGATTAAAAGAGAATATTCTTACTTATAGAAAAATTTGAGGTTAAATTGAAAAACGAGGTTATAAAATGAAAATTAATTAACCGATTAATCAATACATTTATTAATTTTTAACAACAAAAGTTATTAAAAAAATCGAACCAAAAATTAAAAACCGAACTAAAAAGTTCGACGATTTAAAGTTTTTATGATAATTATTTTCGCCCTTCTTATTATTTGAGAAAAAGAAAAGTTGACATTTGGTTGAAGAATGGCAGCAATCGAGTAAAGCAGAAATGGCATGGTTGAGGCCTCGTTGGTACATTGTTAACCTAACCAAGTTAAATGCGAACGTTACTATGGTGAGGCAGTTAGGAGACAATCCTGAATGCTTTCTTGTGGATTCAGGAACAAGATGGAAGCATGTGGCCATCCCTCTTTAGTTCTTTTGTCTTTAATGCCACCTCTTTTGTTTTATGAAATTATTGGAATCATCGTATTTTATGATTTGTCAACGTAAGATGTTTACATAGTTTAATGTACTCACCTTGGTCATATGGTTGTGTAAGAGTCATACGCATCTACCAGCTCATTAGACATAGTTCAATGTACTCACCTTGGTCATATGGTTGTGTAAGAGTCAAACGTATCTACCAGCTCATTAGACTTGGTTAGTCATCTTCATGCCAAGCGTCGGTGCCAGAAATCTATGTAGAGTGCTAGGATTTGGAACTGCAACACTTTGTTTTGATCAAGAAAATTGGATCACGAGATCTACTTGTTCCACCCCAGCACCTTTTAAGAACTGAACGGATAGACAATGTCATGTGATTCAGCGTTTCCAGATGTGCATATAAGTGCCAAAGTGAGTACAAAAGCACAAATCCAAAAACGGTAACTTTGTTGTGCACTAAATGATTCGAAGCTCACTAGTCCAAGGGGAAGAGACAAGCCATGTCATGCGGCACGTCTTTATATGCACAAAGCTCCCAGTTAGAACCTACAGTTATCGTCACGGTAAAATAAACCAACAGCTTAATCAACACTCATAAATTCATTAAACACTTGATAACTAAAATATTCCATGGTTAAGGTTTAATTGATCCGATTGCTGCATCCTTGTTCTAGAGCCCTTGACAAAAACCAGAATTTCCATTTCCCAATATGAACAACAGGAATTTCAGCGGTCAAATCCATTTTTAGTCTGAGCTTCCGGGGGTATGCTTGCCAAGGCATGGATTTCATCCTTGTTCTTGAGCCCTTGATAAAAACCAGAATTTCCATTTCTCACTGTTAACAACAGGATTTCAGCACTCAAATTCATTTTTAGTCTGAGCTTTCGGGGTTATGCTTGCCAAGGCATGGATTTCATACTTGCTTTACTTGTACAATTTTTAATCACAGAATGCACTCCAATTCAAGAATATTACAGTTTCTATAACTCAAAGGCTCTGAGCCCTGAACCATAATCTTCATACCAACTGAAAATAAGAAGAACCAACTTTATTATTATCAGTGCTCTGTGTACTTCAATCCCATTTTACCTAAGGCAACAGCTTACATTAAGTCTAATCAATTCACACAATCGACACTCCACTAATCAATGGAACCATTTAGCTTTCAAATGCCAAGTGAAACAATAATGCAGCAAAATCAAAATTCAAGTAGGATGGAAAGACTACATAATGTTCACCTGGACACAAATTGATTTCGATAATTATAATTTTTCCATGTAAGCTGCAACCTTTTGAGATGACTCATACATACACTGTTGCTCAAGTTCCTTCCAGAGCAAAAGACACGTCCGGTATCTAGGGGGGGTTATATCTTTCGCTATCATTTCCTCAAACAAGTGGTAAGCCCACTCACATCTGTTTGCCCTACAAAGTCCATGAATCAGAAGTGTGTAGGCCGATGCATCCAGACTGAGATGATGCTTTATAGCCATGTCATCTAATAGTGTACTCAACGAGGTACCCACTTTTCCAGTTTTGAAGCATGACTTGAGCAATGGAAAGTAAGTTTGAACATCAGGCTTGCAGAGCTTCAAACGTTCCATTGCCTTCAGGAGATTCAAGGCCTTTTGTTCCTGACCCTGGTGACAGAACATAGCAATCATAGTATTATACGTTGATGTATTGGGGGAGATACCATTATTGCGCATCTCCACTTCAAAAACTTCAATGGCCTCCTTTACTTTGCCAGCTCTTCCAAGTGAATGAATCAAAGAATTGTAGAACAGTACATCAGGTTTGCAACCAGTGGAATCCATTTTCCGGGCAACTTCTATAGCTTCACCAAATCTCTCTAACTTCGCTAGTGAACTCATGACAGTAGTATAAGTAACAACATTAGGTGGACACCCTTGTTTTACCATCTCGTCAAAGAGCTCATAAACCTTATCAAATTGGTTTTGGCGGCAATGGAATAGGACGAGAGTAGAATAACTTATAACACAAGGAAGACAACCATACCCTTTCATCTCTTGTATGGTCCAATATGCCTCATCAACTCGATTGAGCCTACACCACCCATTAATAAAAATGTTAAATGTATTGGCATTAGGAGGAAAATGCGATTTCAGCTCCAAGAAAACAGCTCGAGCCTGCTCAACCTTGCGTTCTTTACAGAGAGTGTCAAGCAACAAATTCATAGACTCGGTGTTCTTCTCCAATCCAAAACTTCCCAGTTCATCAAATATCCTAACAGCTTCTTCCCATTGGCCGGCTCCAGCAAACCTTCTCATAACTTTACGAATTGTACTAAGCGTCACAACATGACACCTTTTCATGTCATCTAAAAACACTCTCATTTGATCCATTTGTTTCAATTTTCCAAGTATATCTACCATTGTATCATATGATTCCAATGAATGTTCATACCCAGAGCGTGAACTTACCCATTTAAACACACCCAACGCTGATCGCCAATCGTCCCTGAACCTTTGAAGCAACCCAGCAACAAGGTCGTGAGAAAGCTGTACACTGTTGCACACTGCATCTTGAGAAAGAGACTGAAGAACCTCATCGTGACTTCCTCCGACACGCACTTTTTCTAAGAGAAGGTCGATATCAGAGCGTGGAGTTGAATCACCCACGCATTGTTTTTCCGGACAATCAATTCCAGCGCTCGCAAGTGAAGACGAACAGTAAAAAGCAGAAGAAAATGACGAATCAAAAAGGCAGGTAAGCCTCAAACAGTGCCGGAGAGGCGATATCATGAAGGAAAACCCAGGTGATAAATTAGGCGGCACAGACCTGACTTGGACAAACTGACGAACACCTTATAGGCAAAGTTGTTTGATCTCAAATGCTTCGACACAGAGTGAACAGGCCGTCAGATCAAATGCTTCGACGCAGACTGAACAGGCCGTCATTAACATAGTGTTTGTTAGCCCAAAAAATCCTCCTCCTTTTGCTACATGGCTTTTCCAGTATGAGTCCATTAACACATTATAATATTTTACCTTTGGTAAAAGTAATATTTTCATAATTTTACTTTTTATCTTTTATATTTATTATAATTCTCATACCATGAATTTCAACGGGGCTCTTTTTTTTTGTTACATTGGAAAGTTAAAAACTAAAAACTAAAAGAAAGATAACAAGAAAAATCAATCCCTTAAAAAACACACTTTTGAACCATCAGTAGCTAAATCAAGCAAGAGATCCGGAGGTGGCCATAACTATTCTTAAAATTCTTGTCGGTTCATGCTTCCTCGTTTAGCAAGGAAATCTGCTATGCGATTGCCTTCCTTTAGAGAGTGACGCCATAAAATATCCCAATCTCAACCCCTTGCAAATAATAATCTCAGCTACAATATTTGCCAAATGGTGAAACAACCAATTCTCACTAGATATCAATCGAAGGGACTCTAAGGAGTCCGACACTAACATAATTTTTCTACAACCATTGATCCAGGCTATTTGCAACGCTGTCCTTATGGCCAATAGTACAGGATTCTTACCGAGTATTTGTTGTTGCTATATCTATTAACTATTGTTTTTTAAAACTTTTAAAAAGAATAGTATCTTTGTAATGTAGCATTTCCATTGAATTTGTATCTTGCTCTAATTCTATTTGCTCCATTCCACAGCCTTTCATCTTGTTAGTGGGTTGGAACCTTACTTTAGCCTATAAATGAAGAGAATTTTCCTACAGATGGTAGCCCTTCAAAAGTACTAATGACATGTTAGAATCCAATGGTTTATTGGAATTGAAATTCAAGAAACAATAAGTGACAAAATTATATGTTGATCAACATATTGAAACAAACGAGTTGATTGATTCATCAGAAACCTCGTACCATGCACTAAGCTAAGCATTTGCACACCGATGAATTTACTGTAAAATCATAACATGCTTAGACCACCAAAACTGATTTGCATGCAACATCCCAATTCCCAAAAAAAAGAGTGTAAGTCATTTAATACAGATTTAGATGAATTATTGGACTTGAAAATCATGTATGAATTTGAGAAGTAGGTTTTAAACACCCACTTCACTCCAATGCCCTTCCTATGCTAAGGCTTTTCAACTAGCTCCCAAGTTTAATTTTTCTCAATTATATCCATCTACTCCTGCATTATAGTTATCCACTTTGGATTTCTTTTAGTTTCATTGAACCCTGCTGGCTCAAACACTTCGACGTTGAATCTTTGGTATACATCAGAAAGCAATCAAGTGGCTTTGATCGGAGGTTCATCCACCTCTTCACCTTGCATTAATGCAGAGTTGGTAATTTGTTTTCGTTCCTCTCCTTCCCAACACCATCGTTGTTACTTTACAAAATGAATATCTCTGCTTACCAAATCTTCTGGGTTTGTGATTGAAAAACTTCTTAAGCTTTAGAGGTGTTGATGTAGGCAATAAAGATGTCATGTTCTTCTCTCCTATCAAGCTTATCCCTCTTCACACGAGGAACATGTGTAAAGCAGATACAACCAAAGACTTTAAGGTTTCGTAGGGAACGTTTAAAATAATATCATACTTCAAATGGAGTTTTTCCTGTCACTGCCTTTGTAGGAAGCCTATTTAGCATAAACACAACTGTGTTAGCAACTTCTGCCTAAAAATTCTTAGGGAGTCATTTCTTATGCAACATGCATCGCACCATCTCCATTATTGTTCTATTATTCCTCTTACTCACCCCATTTTGTTGTGGAGTGTAAGGAGCAATAAGTCGGTGTTCAATTCCAGTCTTTTTAAAGAATATATTAAATTCTTCTAATGTGCGCTCCTTCCTATTGTTCGATCTCAAAACTTGAATCGTGCAGCTACTTTGGTTCTCAAACCAAGCCTTAAATCTTCAAAACACTCATACAATCTCTAATTTGAACCTTAGGAGGTAAATCCTACACATCCTAGTTAGATCGTCAATAAAGGTAATGTAATATTTACTTTCCTTTAATGATGGTTCAGGTTGAGGTCCACAAAGATCAGTATGAATCAACTGCAGCTTCTCTAATGCTCTCTAAGTAGTCTGTGAAAATGTTTGCCTGGTTTGCTTGCCATATTGACATGCCCTGTAATTTGAACAAGTGCTCATTTAGTGGTGGCAGGCCTTGCGTAAGCTCCATTCTCTTCATCACCAATAATGCAACATGATTGAAGTTTCCTATCTTTTTGTACCAAAGCTCTGTTGTGTTATTTGGGATAGGAAAGCCAACCAGCTCCTCTTCCATTAGGTCTAATGAAAAGCTCGTGTTTCTCATTTTTATCCTGAATAATTCATGTCCTTCTATAACTTTAATAAGGCACATTTTATCCTCAAACAGAAGCTTGTATCCCTTTTTAAGCAGCTGACTAATACTCAACAAATTATCATTAATTTTAGGCACATAAAGAACATCAGTGATAATTTTAGTACCTAAACAACCCTCAATTGCAATTGTTCCCTTTCCTTTAACAACTATGTACTCTCCATTGCCAATTTTGACTTTTGATATAATAGACCTATCGAGCTCTTCGAAATTATCAGGCTTTCTCTAACATATGGAGGATTCCTTTTTTCACAGCGAGGGTAACTTGGCTTGTTATTTCCTCCATTATTGCTATTGTTATTAACTACTTCAGTTTGTTCAGCATTGTTCTTTTTCCCTTTCTTTTTCTTCCACTTCCCACCTTCATTGATATGCAATTTAGCTTGTAAAGCACTCTCAATTAAGCCTTCTTAACTCATGAGTTTTCTTTGCTCCTAAGCCTGCAATGCATTTAACAACTCTATGAAGGTGATATTTAACAAGTCTTTAGAATTCTCTAGAGAGGAAATTGTTGTTTCAAACCTTTCTGGAACAGTCACAAGAACTTTTTGAATAATTCTAGAATCACAAAATTTAGTTCCAAGCAATCTTACCCTGTTGACAATGTTGAGAAGTTTGTCAGCATACTATTTCACAATTTTTGATTCCTTCATACTTTGCATCTCAAATTCCCTAATCAAATTCAACACTTGCATCCCTTTGACTCTCTTATTGCGTTCATACTCTTGCTTAAGAAAGTCCCATATTTTCTTTGCTAACTTTAGCGTCATAATTCTAGTAAAGATTGCTAGTGAGATAGCTGCAACACCTTTGATTTCCTTTGCCTTCTTTCTTTGTTTTCCTAATTTGAGCAAGAGGTGGGTTGTTTAGCAAGGAAGGAACCTTATATTCCTCCTCCACGACTTTCTACAGATCATTTGTACAAGATAAGCCTCCATTCGAACTGCCCGTACCTGATAATTCTCACCCTCAAACAATGGAGGAGCAATAGTTATGAAAGGTGTCTCAGAATCCATGACTTGATGGTTTTGTTTGTAACAAGTGTGGTATGGTTTTTGAGTGTAGTGTACCCTCAACCAGGGGCGGACCTACAATGGGGGTAAGTGGGGGCACTTGCCCCCACAGCCTTCAACAAATTTCCTATAAAATTTTATTATTTTAAATTTTGCCCCCATAAAAAAATAAAATTATACTCCCATTAAAATTTTACCCCCATTAAAAATAAAATTTTGTTCCTATTAAAATTTTGCCTCTATTTAAAAAAAAATTTAGATCCGCCCCTGCTCTCAACTCACACGGTCCCTCAAGAAAATAGCTCTTAAACTAATTTGTAGGAGGTAAGTACTTAAGAAAGGAAAAAATACAAAAAATGGAAACAATAGTAACATAAAGAAAAGTGGATGAAAATGTTGCAAAAATTTCATTGGAAAAACATTCTTAAACACAAAAAAAAAGTACTGTTCTTGCCATCTTCAAGTTTGCCTTCTGTGCTTCCATGCTTCTGATTAAAAGTTGGTAGAGAAGTGAAATATGGGAACTAAACATTAAAACTCTGGATATTCTTATCGTACCAGAAAAACCTCCACCTGAATTCAAAATAACAGGAGTTAAGATAGGCCAAAAATATCATAAGTATAGCATAGTTGAAATTTGAAAATATGATTATATCTAACATATAACATCAAACTATGAGCAACAAAGACTAATAGGGAGTGCTTGGTTGATGGGTTTGGGAAGGAATTAATGGGTAAGAAATAAAAAGTAAATGGTTGGTTGTTGATTATTGTTATAGGAGTAATAGTTTGATATCTCACTTTTAGGAAATCATCCATACCGTCCATTTAGTAGAGGAATGAAACTCATTCCTTAGTAGTGACTATTTTTTATAAAATATTTTTAATACTAATTAATTAAATACAATTAATTAATTAAAATGTAATTAATTAACTAATTAAAATATTGTAATTAATTAATTACAATATAATTAATTAAAATATAATTCATTGATTAATTAAAATATTGTAATTAATTAATTATAATATAATTAGTAAAAATATTATTATTCATTAATTACATTATAATTAATTAAAATAAATTAAGGTATAACTAATTAAAATATAATTATTTATTAATTAAAATATTGTGATTAATTAGTTAACTAAAATATAATTAATTACAATATAATTAATGAAAATATTATTATTAATTAATTAAAATATAATTAATTCATTAATTAAAATATTGTTATATTGTAATTAATTAATTACAATATAATTAATTAAAATATAATAAAATTTTATTTCTTAATATTTTTTACAAACTAATTACTATCAATATTAATAATAATCATTCCTTCTTCTTAATCAGCCATTATAATTATAATAATAATATCAATTCATATTCATTCTTATTTCTATCATTTCTATTACAATTTCCAACCAACCACCCCTAATATTCTCGTATTCTTCATTCCGGAGAGTTCCAGGCTTACCACTATTTTTAGTACTGACTACTGAGAGACTTTTCCCGGTTTTCGTAGAAATCAGTCATCTAACAAGGATGATTTTGCTACATAAGTCTCAAAGATATTCAACATTGTAAACCTTGCTTCAGACCAACCTACAAATGTTCACATTTCTTGTCAAATTGACGATTCAAAACTATGGAAGATACTTTTAAATTGATGAACTAGTCTCTTGACATGTACTTTCTGTTTCTCACCTAATACATAATATTTAAATATCAGAAATGGTTGGTTTTTTTACGTGATAAAACGAGACTTAATTTGATACAAATGACTTTTAAGACAAGCCACAATCTTTTATCTATTTTACTCTGTCTCATAAATCTCAGTCATTCATTTATATAAATCTCGCATAAATAGATAACTGAAATTTATAAGACAATATAAAAATAGGATAAAATGGACAAAAGATGTCTTTCTCTTTTTAAGACATGCATTTGTAGGAGCTAATATCAAATTCAGGCATCCATCTTCGAATTAACGATTTTAAACTCTAGTCTAAGCGGTAACGTCTGGATCATTGTCTGATCAATAGTGTCTTGTTTGTTTCTCTGTGGTTTCACCCATCATATTCATACACAAACATTTCGTATACTGTAAAGCATTATAAAAGAGACGATAGTGGCGGGTGAAAAATATAAAGCAAGAGACCAATACTGTAACAAAAAACTCGGTGGCTGTATAATTCCACCTCTTGAACTGTTAAACATCCAACCCAAAAACTAAAACAAAAACCGGGGCATATTTATTTTGAATCAGAAGCCTCAGGAATACTAGTTCAGAAGGAAAATGCCTAAAATCGCAGGCAGGCATGATTCAGCAGCTTCAAAGAGTGGCTGCGATGTGGACGATCAAGTCAATCACACGGGAACTGCAAGGAAAAACAAAAACCAGAAGAGTGTCAGAGACAGAAACCAGCTGGCTTTAAGCAAGAAAATGTTGCCAAAGGAACAAGAGGTGTGTGTGTACCTGTAGCCCCATTCGTTGTCGTACCAGACCACGAGTTTAACGAAGTTTTCATTCAAGGCAATTCCTGCCTTAGCATCGAAAATGCTTGACCTGAAAATTCATAGTACCCTGTTAGCAACGTTAGTATGAAAATTCACCACAAGCAAGCAAGTTTCCTTCTGCCTCATTTACCTGCTGTCACCAATGAAGTCGGTGGAGACGACATCGTCCTCAGTGTAACCCAAAATGCCCTTCAGCTTGCCCTCAGACTCCTCCCTGCGTAACAAGATTGCAATCAATAGAGTAAAATTGCACATACAAGTGCATGAAGAGAATTACCAAACACTCACTTGATGGCAGCTTTGATTTCCCCATAGCTTGCCTTCTTCTCAAGCCTCACCGTAAGGTCAACAACAGAGACATCAACGGTAGGAACACGGAATGCCATTCCAGTCAATTTGCCATTCAGTGCTGGTAGGACCTTTCCAACAGCCTAAGTTTTCACAAAAACAGACATTATTCTCAGTCAATCACCCAAGCCAATAGAATAGGTTCAGAGATCAGGCTCCAATCATGGAAAACAGTGGCAAAAACAAAAGATTACCTTGGCAGCGCCAGTACTGCTTGGAATAATGTTGAAGGAAGCAGCTCTTCCACCTCTCCAGTCCTTCATTGATGGACCATCAACAGTCTTTTGGGTAGCTGAATTACAATCATAGAGACAATAAGCTAAGACAACTCCAAAAACAGACTAATTTAACTCCAACAAATTACCAGTAATGGAATGAACGGTGGTCATGAGACCCTCAACAATTCCAAATCTGTCATTGATAACCTGCAAATCAGCAAAGAAGAAATACAAAACCCTCAATACGTTTCAACTCCAAAAGACGATTCCACCCCCATAAGAAGACAAGAACAATGGAATTAGCCTCTACCTTGGCCAAGGGAGCAAGACAGTTGGTGGTGCAGCTGGCGTTAGAAACGATGTTGAATTCCGGCTTGTATTCCTTCTCATTCACACCCACAACAAACATGGGTGCATCTTTGCTAGGGGCGGAGATTACAACCTTCTTAGCACCACCCTGAACTCATAAAACCCAATCTTAAAATCACACACCTCCATAGTCTCAAAAACTACACAAATCCAAACCTCAAGGAATTGTTATTGAAACAGTGACATCTTAAATAGTTGGAATCAGCATATAAGATTAGAACAGTGTGGGAGTTAGAACAGTTGCTAAGTTCATCAATAATTCTTTTTTTACAACAATAGACTATCTATTTTGAATAAATTGTTTTCTTTCATATCCCTTCTTATAACAAATTAATAGTGAAGCTAGGAATGGAACCTTCAAGTGAGCGGCGGCCTTGTCCTTGTCAGTGAAGACTCCGGTGGACTCGACCACAATATCAGCACCAGCCGCACCCCATGGAATCTCCTCCGGGTTTCTAAGTTTAAAATGCATAAACCAAAAACCCCCACAAATTATTAAATCCAAACAAAAACAACCAAACACAACAAGATCTAACACAAAAATCTTCTACCTGATCCCGAAGACAGTGACCGGCTTCTCGCCGAAGAGAAGAGTCTTCTCGTCTCTGACCTTAAGCTCGTGGTGCTTCCACTGTCCGTGTACTGTGTCGTATTTGAACATGTAAGTCTGCGTAAACCCCACTTAATTAGATGCTACAGTCAATAGAAACCTATGTGCTTATATACGTTGAACACTCAGATCCCAAACAACGAACCATGTAATCAGTGCTGATAAATGGGTCGTTAATGGCGACGAGCTCAACATCATCTCTCTGAAGAGCAACTCTAGCTACCAAACGGCCGATCCTCCCAAACCCTTGTATCCACAGATCAAATATTTTCAGAACACAACAATTATATCCGTAAAGAATGAAAAAGAAATTGTCAAAAATAGCTCAGAAACTTGCCATTAATGCCGATCCTAATCTTGGGTGCTGCAATTAGCATAAAAAATATCAAATCAGATCATAATACAAGAATCAAACAACAAAACAGAAGCAGAGACTAGGCATGCTTTACCCATTTTATCAAAAAAGTTTTTGAAAATCTGAGTACAGAACTGAGAGGTTTTTCAGATTTGTTTGAAGCAATAGAGATGCTTTGCTGGTTTGATTTTTAAAGCGGGAGTGGGTAATCACGTGGGAGGGGGTTGGTCACGTGTTTTGCAAATTTAAAACTGGGGAGACCTTTGTATTTGCCGCTTGTTTCTCTACCCCCAGTTTCGACGCGTCTTTTTGGAAAGTGATGCGAGTTGCGAGGTTTGCACTTTGCAGATTCGAGAAGGCGTGCAAGTGTGGTGCACGAGCTACAGAAGTGCGGTTGGGCTTTATCATGAAGCTTGTTGTGTCTGAAATTGCTAAAACTTTAAAGAGAAAGTCCAGTATGGCTCTTTTGTTTTGGGAACAGTATAATCATATTTTATAAAATTTTGCTTTTTATTTAGTAAAATGTCTATGAATAGTAACTAAATAATACCAAAAAAAAACTGATTCATTTATTGCATTGTCAACAAATTTATGTAAGGAAATTTACTAAATATTTAATTATTTGTTACTTCTTTATAATTTGTGCGTTGAAATAATGTATTTGTGCATATTAATAAAAAATAAAATAATTATTATTGTTCAAACACTGAAATCAAAACGATCAAAATTTTGATTTATGTTTTACCGAAGACTTGGCTCGTAATAGAAAATTTTAACATATTAAAATACGTTTAAAAAAAAAAGGCATTTGGACTCTTGTAAGTTATATAGTATTTATTATATAATATTTACCTCTTAAATAAATAGCTGAGATTTGATAAATACAATAGGAAAAAAAAATGAAAAAAAAAACCTGACAGCTTCGGTAGCTTTTGTTTCCATTATTGCCTTGTAAACAACTACAAAGTAAAACACAACGGACACAATTTCGAATTGATGGGTCGCCAGATGCCTACGTGAAAACTTGTAACCACAGATCACATGTTGGGAGTCGGTTGGACCGGCAATTCCTCTAACTAATAGCTAATAAGATAGTCAAAACGACACAGCGAGAAGTGAATGCCGATCAGCGAGTCTGTCAAAGTTGTGTGAGCGTGGGACTTGACATCACGTCTCATATGCTATCATGCCTGAATCAGAATCGATTCTCTTCCACCGAACCATTGAATTGGATAGATTAGTTATCATATGTCGTGGAGACTTTGCTTAATAATGTATGCATTACACGCATGAAGAGTAAAGTCAACCAACTAATTATACAGTATTTATCAATAAATATCAATAATTAATTCGTCACATTTCATTAAAGAATTTGTATTTTGTTTATAAACCAATACTGTAAACTAATATAATTTATAAACCAATACTGTAAACTAATATAATACTGTAAACTAACATATTTCATTAAAGAATTTGTATTTTGTTTATAAACCAATACTGTAAACTAATATAATTTATGTGTTATAACTAATTTATTATTTAAGATTAAATATGTTATACTTTATAAAAAATTCATGAACAAATATCTTTAAAAGCTTGAAATTTATGCTTTTAAAAGATATTTAAATTTAAAATATATTTATTGAATAATTATTGAACTTAAAAATATCTAATTTTAAAAGTAATATTTATTTTAAAATTTTAAAATAATTATAAAATATATAAAAAAAATAATGTGAGTATTTTAATTATATTATTCATAATTTTTATTAGCAACTAATATTAAACAATTAAGTAGTATTTTTAGTTAATAATAAAGTTAAATTATGAAAAAAAAATCAAAACTAATTTTTATAGTTAATATAATTTATGAAAATAAGAAAAATTAATAAAAACATAAATGAGAAATTCAACTAAAGAATTCTTTTCCTGAATATTGAAGTTGAAATAGAAAATTAAAAATAGTAGTAGAATCAAATATAATGTCAAGTTTTTTATAGGTTATGAAATCATAAAAAATAAGATATAAAATAAAGTAAAAAACTTAACTAAACATTTTTTGTTACTAAAATCTTAAATCAAATAAAAATAAAAGCAAAAATGTACTTAAAGCATTCTTAGAATAACATATCGTACCGGTCAGTATCGAATAAAAATATTTTATGTTGGACTTTAGCACCGGTCGGTACCGGTTCTTTCAATTGGTATTGGTTAGTACCGATCAGTAAGTAAAATATTAGTCAAATATTGGTCAAATTTACAAATTTAAAAAATTATAAGACTAAGTTGAAAAGGCTTAAATTTTCTCTAATATAAAATAATAATACTTATACATTAAAAAATATAATAAAATTGTCTATAATTTATTTAATAAATAATAAATATATAAATAAGAATGTATTAAGTAAATTTTTTATGTCATCAGACTTATACAAAGTAACTATAGATTACATAACTATATATATTAGTTTATATTTTATATATTTTATATTGATAATGTATATACTTTTTAATATATACATATATAAATATTATAACAGCTCTTGAAATATGTAAAGATAATATTTGAAATTAAATTTACTTTAATTTATAAGAAATATGTGAAAAATATTAATAAAAATAAATAAGTATTTCTTATATTAAATTTATATTATTATGATCTTTTAAGATATGATTGAAGTATAACATAATATATCGAGGCATTATTTTGTAATTTTATAAAATCTAGAAATTATTTTATAACTTTAAAATTTTATCTGAAACGATATTCTATATTAACCGATGCTGATATTATATCGTACTAAAATCAAATTCGGTACGGTGTCTAATGTTAGGCCCCTAAATCTTAATTATAGAATCATGCAGGTATTGATGAGTTTTGACCAATGTTTATTACTCAGGATAATAGAATAAGGCAAATACTTGCAAGTGGGCAAGAAAAACGAGCATTGTCCATAAGTTAACATGTATTGGTACACATAGGCAAAAATCTTTGATGAGATGCAAGATTTGAATATGAAACCAAAATTTACTGTGTGCTCAAAGAGTCGGACCATAACTAATGAACTTGACATAGGTAAGTATTGGATCAGACTAGTGTGCTATAAAAAGTTTTGGACTTGATGACTCATGTCAATTGATATAAATCAAGATGAGATCTTAGATGACATAGAAGATAAGATCACAATAGATATTCATCAACTGTAAAAGATAAAGATTATGTGGAAAGGTCATACGAAGATAGTGAAGTTTTTCATGAATATGGTTGTATCTTTCCTAATTAAATGTAATTTTTTATCTTGTTAGTTGTGATGTAGCTAAATCTTATCAGGTAGAGTCCTATTTGGATGAGGATATCATCCAATTGGTTAGTGCGATGTAATCTGATAAGAATAGAGGTGATCTAGTTAGTTAAGCTCAAGTTAGATTCTGAATTATAAAGTTAAAAATGCCTATAAATAACTTATTTAAGTCTTGCTTTTGAGAAGACAGGTAGGGAGAAGGGATATTTAAAAAGAGTATTCTTTTATATACTTTTAGGAAAGTAATAGTAGATAGTTTTTATCGTAACTTTTGTATGTTTATTGTTGCCTTTAATTATCCATTATTTACATAATATTCTTGGAAAAGTGTGAGAGTCAACATCACAAGGGACATAAGGTATTCGAGAACTATTTAGTTAGTTTACAATAACTTGAAAAGGCTGAGTCTTCGTTAAGTGAGATAAGTTTAGTGTTTGGTAAAATCTTTGTAACCGGTACAGTTTCGTTACATTGACTTGAAGAGTTCATACTTCAAAGACAATGCTATGCAACCTATGGCCCACAAAAGGCATAAGAAAGCATGATAAAACGTCTGTGCATTTCCTTGGTGTCCATCAAAGTTAAGTGGAATGGTGAACTTAGCAAGGCCTTCAGCCCTTCTCGCGGAATCCGTCAAGATGACCTCATATTACCCTATCTCTGCGTCCTTTGTATGGAAAGGTTAAGACATTCAATTACGTAAGCGGTTATGCAGGCCGATGGCATCCAATCAAACTGAGCAAAAATGGGCCACCTATTTCTCATTTGTTTTTCGTGGACGATCTCATTCTGTTCGCTGAAGCCTCTATGACTCAAGTGGATGTGATTCGTGGCAAACTAGATTCGTTCTGCGCAGCTTCAGGACAACATATCAGCCAGGATAAATCTCAGTGCTCTTTTTCCAAGAATATCCCTACCCCGACGTCCCGCTGCTTTAACCGTGCTCCGGGGTTCACTCAGTCTACAGACCTAGGCCGATACCTAGGAGTTCCCCTCCTTCACAAACGGGTGAACTAGAGAACTTACCAATACATTATGGACAAGGTTTACCAATGTTTAATGGGGCGGTCTGCCAATCTGTTGTCCTTCGTTGGTCGTCTCATTTTAGCGCAATCTGTCATAGCCCAGCTAAACTATGCAAACAGTTAGATTGCCTTGTAGACTTTACGACGAGCTGGAAAAGCTCACGCGCCAATTTCTGTGGGGCTTGACCAATGGTACCAGGAGGATCCCTTTAGTTAAATGGGAGGACGTCTGTAAACCGAAAGCGCTGGGTGGCCTAGGCATCCGAAAAATCCGAGAAACCAACGATGCCTTCTTAGCCAAACTAAGCTGGACCTTGATTACCAAGCCTAATGCTTTATGGGTTCAAGTGCTCTCGGCGAAGTACAAGTTTGATGCTACCAGCCTCCCCTCCACCATAGCCACTTTGGAGGTTCTATGATTTGGCAGAGTATAAAGGCGACCTGGCATGTAGTGTTACAGGGCATGAAATGGGTGCTTAGAGATGGTGCCACTACTAGATTCTGGCTAGATCTTTAGGTAGAGGGTGCAGGCCCTCTTGTTACACAGGCTACCACCTCCATTCCAAACGCTATTCGTAACCTCAGTGTACAACATTTTGTGGGCACTAATGGTCATTGGAATTGGGACACCTTTCAAGACTGTCTCCCTGTTGAGACTGCCGTGTCATAGCAGGGACTTTCCCCCCAAGCCCTTCCTCGGGCAAGATAAGTTATATTGAGGCCTGTCCGATACAGGGCAATTCACGGTTGCTTCCACGTATGCCATGATAATGGATCATGTGGACGCAAACCTTACGAGACTTTGGAAGGCAATCTGGCATTGGAATGGACCTCAACGCATTCGTTCCTTCCTCTAGCTCCTCGCTCAGGACAGGTTACTTACTAACCAACATCGGGCATGAAGGCAACTCACTACGGATGGAACGTGCTATCACTGTGGTCTTGAAGAATCCTCGTTGCATACGGTGAGAGACTGCGACAGAGCACGCCAAGTGTGGAGCAACTTTCCTCCACACCTTGTTAATAATGACTTCTTCACAATGCCAGGTCAACAGTGGCTCAAATCCAATCTCCAAATTCACCGATCAGTGTTTGGCAAGGCTTGGTTGCCATTATTCGGCACTACTTGTTGGTTTTTATGGGCTTGGCGTAATGGGTCCCTTTTTGATACGTAGTTTATTTGGCTGTCCTCACCTATTTCTGTTATTTTGTCTTATACAGACTAGATCTAGAAGTCAACTGAGTGTCAACGGTACAATGCTGTGGGAGAGTGTCACTGACACGAACAACTCATCGGCTGGCATAAACCTCCTTTTGGGTGGGTCAAGCTCAATACGGATGGCGCGTGCAAACGGTCTTCCTTCTCGGCCACAGCTGGCGCCCTCATCTGAGACGGTTCAGGCAACTGGCTAGGAGGTTTCAGCTAGAATCTCGATTGGTGTTCTTCGGTGACTACGGAGCTTTGGGGAGTGTATATAGGGCTCACGCTAGCGTGGAACCTTAGATATCGTCGGGTTGAATTAAAAGTGGACTCGGCAGTGGCCCTCAATCTCATCTCATCCTTGACAAGTTGTTCCATGATTCACAATCCCATCGTTCAACGTATCCATGAGCTGTTCACGCGGAACTGGACGGTTGTGCATCGTCATATCTACCTCGAGAGTAACAGATGTGCGGACTGGCTAACTGCCTATGCGGAACATTTTGCTGTAGGCACCTTTTATTTTAATTTTTCACCCATTGGGTGTCATGTACTCATATTAGAGGATATGTCGGGAATCCATTTCCCTAGACTCGTAGTGTAATCGGTTCGTTCCCTTAAAAAATAGAAATTCGTATCAAAGCTTACCATGCCACACCCTCCAGTGTATTAGATTGACGTGATCACCAACTACAACGATACACATTTCATGGTATCGAAGCTTAATATTATATTATAATTTTTAATATAGATAGAGTGTGGATCTCATTAATAAGAGTTAAGTTTGGGTCAATTAATGTCAAAATGACTAAAACTAGTCATTTGGATGGTTGACCCTTACTACTTATAAACCCTTTAATATTTTTATGTTTAGTCAATATGAGATACTTTAATACTCGCCTTTAAGTACAACTAGGACTGGGCATCCAATTGTCACTTGAAATAAAAGCAGCAGTAACCAGACCGAGCTGCTGGAACTGGACATCGAGACAGACAATTGAAAATTTAATAATCTAGACCAAACTTGCTCTAATACTTTATTAAAATTTTAAATATAAGCAAAGTGTAAAGTCTTCTAACAATAATTGAACTTGAGTCAACCATTATCAAAATGGCTAGAACTACTCATTTGGATAATTCACTCTTACTACTTATAAATCATTTAGCTTATAAACTCTAACACCTTTCTATTTACTTTAATAGTTTCAGATCACTATTCTTTTGTTTGAGCTCTCTTAAACTTGTATAATTTAGCCTCAACTTAAATAATTCCACGACCTACAATACTAAGTACGTTATGCTTGTGTCCTTTCATGCACCAAAGAGAAGCGTCAAACCTCACATCACCTAATCATCTTCTGGATGATCAACTGCAATATGAGTATCACCATATATGATGTACCTTGGAAATTCTTTTCATATTATATGAATGATAGTTTTAACTTCAGATGAAATGTGAATGTTTCCCAGCTCTGCGGTTATTGGTAGTGAGCTCTTGTATTGTATGGGGTGGTCTCGATGGTACTTTCATGGCTTTCCTGAATTATTTATGTGCTCTCCTTTTCAGATTTCGTGGGATTCTTTAAACGAATCCACAAATTTTGTTCTTTTGATTAGAACCTTAGCAAATAGGTAAAGGTGAATAAACATGGTTCTCCATTATTGCCCAAGACGAGGATGTTAAGTCATCCTTTACCACCATTACAGCTCGCTTTCTAAACTCTTTAATTGCATGAGTATATGTAGGGGTGGATCTAGAAATTATTTTGAGTGGGGGCAAAATATTTAAAGTACTCTTATATTATTGAAAAATACAAATATTTGTATATTTGATAAACAAAAAATTATATCATTGTCTTGAGCTTCTTATATATAACCTATTACAATCGTTCCCTACGAGTCCTCATATTTTGATATCGCTGTAAAATTTTCTCATTGTCAATACTA
>JAOSBP010000003.1:8388907-8424568 GCA_027563825.1 Erythroxylum mucronatum
CATAACTGAAATCAAAGTTAAGTAATTAGGGACAAATTGAATACAAAATAAATAAAAAATTATCTATTCACAAAAAATAATTAATTAAAATTATTTGAAAAATACTTTACACATATGCAAATTTATGAAATATACAAATGCGACATGTACCTCACGACGCACATTCAAAAAGGGGCACTATTAAATGGCAACTGATCTAATTTTTCTACTAATATCTTGAGTCCATTTTGTTTCTGTATATAGTACGTGCCTAAATGATTTGTTCATCAGGATGAGACATGCCAATGTTCTTGCTGCCTGTACCATTTCTGAACTAATAAGATTGAATCACAAAGATATGCACACACAAAAAATGGAAAGAAAAGAAAAGGGGTTTTAAACTCAAGTACTCAACTCTCCCCTCTTGGAGAGGTATATATCTTGACAATGTTGATTGGAATAGAATGTAAACAGATTGACTTTGTTCTTTCAGGACACTCTTGTCACCTCATTTATAAGACAAACCAACAACATATAAAAAGTCCCACTCTTAGTCTTAGTTGTGCTCTTCTTCCTGGTACATATTTTTCTAATTTGTTCACAAGTGGGATTACAAATCCTACGTAGCTAAAAATTTATTATAGGACCCACAAACCATGAACGACTAGCAATAGTATTTTCCATCTTTTTACTCAAACAGCAGTATATATGATGATATACGGTCATGTCCAGAAACATGGCAGCGTTATGTATAATTGCCTCAGATAAGAAAGAAAGTCACTTAGCTTGAACAACGAATAAGACAACATATTAAAAATTGGATGTGAGCCCAGGTGAAGACAAATCTTACCTTGCTTCCCACTTGTTGTATGTTCAAAAAAACTGGTTTGTAATCACTCTTTAGCACTTATGTTTTTTGCTTTAGGTATGGGGTTAAGAGAAAAAAAGTCAAAAAGATACAAAGTAGTATGATGAATGAGTCAAAAGGGTAGAAAATTTGAATAAAATAGTCAATTAAGTATGCATTTTTTATCTCTCTATTTATAGGCTTTTATTTAAAAAAGTCATGGGCCCAAATAATAGTAGTCTTAATAAAAATAGATGGGCTCATATTTAATTTTTTATTTGATATCTTAATATATCTATAAGTATTTTTTTGTCACTAATTAAATTAATGGGGAGGGGAGCAAAATTTTAATTTTTTATAAAATTAAAATTTTTTAAATGCAGTGGGGGCAAGTGGGTAGCTCCGTCCTTGAGTATATGTAGGGTAAGTGAATAGACATGTTTGTTATATAATGGACTATCTGAAGGTAAGAAGTTACCTATCAAACATATAAAGTTTAGGAATGAATATGTTTTTTGTCTACCGGTGGTTCTTCCTTAGGAATGAATGTGTTTTTTGCCTGCTGGTGATTCTTGACATACCTTGTAATTACGACTTAAAATGTTAGTAAAGAATTGTAATGCGCACAAAACTCCAACCTTTAATAAAAAATCAATCCAGCCTATAAGAATAAAAAGAGAGGAGCAGGTGCATATATATAAGACAGTAAAGTGGTCTATATAAAACCAACGAAAACGCTCCCTTCTCCTTCTTTTTCTCCATATATTTCAAGTGGTAAGTGTATAAAAACACTAGGAAATTGTGCAGATTTAACTATGGTTGTAAGATAAAGTAAAAATATTTCTAATAATTAAGAACAAAGCTATAAATAGGGGTAATTTTGGATTATTAAGTGTAAGTGAGTTTGAAAATATTTCTTAAATAAAGTATAACAAAATTTTGTAGATATCTAGGTTCGGTGACGGATTAAGGAGTAGATTGGACTAATCAAAAAATTTGAGCCTGAAATTAGGTAAGTATAATCTTAAACTATACCCTTTTATAAAAATCATAAAATTGTGAATTTTATTACTAATAAATTATTTTATGGCAAATCATATATTAAATTATTAAATAACTAAATTAATGATTAATAATTTAATATATGAATTTGTTAAATATATGAATTTTATAACAATTTTATTTATTAAATAAATAATTGACACAATGCAAAATATTCAGTGTTTGTGTTTTGTTACGTGTTATGATGTGCATTGCTTGATAATTAGGAGAAAAATATGATAATTAAAATTTTTAGTTGAGTAGGTATATAATTAAGAATATTAGGGTACGATAAATTATATTCATGAATTAGATAGAGGCTGACATGTAATGGTTTGAGAATAGACTTTGAAAGTTGTGAATTGCAGCTTGCCTAGGATAGACAATATTTGATGGTCATAAATTGATGAGTTGTTGAGATACTAACGAGTTGTAGCTAGGTACCTGTCTGTGAAGTAAGCATTGAGGCATCTTGAACCTCAGGGATACCCTATGCCAATAACCACGTACCAGAGTGGTATTAGGGTATCTTGAGACATGAGGATATCTTGTCTCGATGAATAAGTATTAGGGTGATATTGATGTATCATATTAGATTGAGGAATTAAGGTATCATGTGTGATATTTACATATCTTATTACGTTTCCACTTACTGAGTAATTATGATAAGTAGAGATGAGCCAACAAACTATTGAATTAGGCCTATTAGGTTAAGCGAGACCCAATTATTTAAGTTAATAAAGAGGGAAAATATAAATGGTAATAATTAATAATAATAAAATTATGGATGTTTATCGAATGTTTGGACATGTTGAGTATTATTTGTGTATTTTAATATTATATGTATATTTTATTAATTAACTACTTTTAACATATATTGAGTTATTAAATTTTAAGGATACAGTAGATTACTTTTCCTTAATAGGTAACTCAATTCTTGCTACTATGTGGTACCACAAATCAAATTGAGTATAATTATTTTATTGTATATCCTTTTATGCTTGGACAGATATCTTATGACTAATGAATATCATTTTTTAGACAACTAAATTTTGATAATTAATGATATAATCATAGAAAAAATTGGCTAAATTATAATTATAAAAAAGGCTAAATTATAGTTTAAAAATTTTGGAAATCACAAGAATGGTCGGATCGGAATCTGGGAAAGTTGCATAGGATCGTCCATTTGATAATGAGTACGACCACTAATGAGGTACCCGAGAGTTTGAACTTCAGTAACGAAATCGATATGGAGGTGCTTGAGAAAAGGGAAAATATGCCCTTTGAGAACTTGAACCCTTCATGTTCTATGTCGGTGGGATATTATGACTAATATTCCTCTCAAGATACTATACAGCTGTAACTAGATTATATTGAGATATAGATAGGCTGTATATAGTTAATATAGAATAAGTTCGAAATCTCTTAATTTAAGGGATTAGATTATATTAGATTAGATAGATCTGGATAACTTTCCATATTTAAACTTCTACTTGTAATAGTTTATATATGTCTACTTTCTATTCAAGAAAAAAAATTCCCCAGTTTGTTCATAGTATCAGAGCCATAGCAGAACACTCGAGAATGATTTCGTTTGGGTTGATCAGAACCATGCAAGTCGAGTTGAAGGAGATCTCTGCCGCTGGTTCATCTGGTGTGGCTCCACTAGCATCGAACCCATCTTCTCTCTAGAACAAAGCTAATAACTGCCAAACTAGCATAGTCAATCATAGACTGAATGTGAATAATTATCTACCATGGTCCCACTTGGTGCTCATGTTTATAAGAGGGAGAGGGAAAGAAAAATACTTAAGCACAGCGCCACCTGCTGCGTCCGACCCGTCAGACCGAAAATACCATACTTGGATGGCTGAAAACAACCTTGTTATGAGCTGGTTGATCAACTTAATGACCCTGGAATTCAACGAGCATTTCGTCTTAGCCACATCTGCGAAAGAAATTTGGGAAAACGTTAAACAAACTTATTCTACTATCAAAAATATTACTGCTTTGTTCCAAATTAAGAGTCTTTTGAGAGAGACTAAGCAATGAGAGAAGACAGTGACTTAATATTACACACCATTGGTGAAGCTACAACAACAATTGGATCTTTATGATCCTCACCACTGGATGTGCAATGAAGATTTGACTTGCTACACGAGAATTGTGGAACGGGAACGAGTGTATGAGTTTCTGCTGGGCTTAAACTCAATTTATGATGATGTTCGTTGTAGAATCATGGCTACCAGTCCTCTTCCAACAGTCCTAGGAGCAGTTGATCTTGTTAAGTGTGAAGAAAGTAGGAGACAACTGATTCATGGGACTCTAAACAACAATGGGGTTCCTGAATCCTCAGTTATGGTTGCTAAGGGAACTACAGGACCAGAACCAAAGAAAAAAATAAGTAAGCTTTGGTGTGAATACTATCAAAAAAATGGGCATACCAGAGATACTTGCTGGAAGATCCATGTTAAGCCGCCCAATATGAAAAACAAAACCAGAATAGATAGCAAAAGCTACGCAGTTGTTGGAAATGACAAGGTAGAAAGTGAAAATGTACCGGTGAGCAAGGAGGAGGTCGAGTTACTTAGAAAAATTCTGAGCAAGAATGATATAAAAGTTGAAAAGATTGTATCTACGAGTCATACGGTGAATACAGGTAACACACGCACTGCCTTGGTTGTTAAAACCCCAAATTGTGGTATTTAGATTGTTGATTCAGGGGCAAATGACCATATGACCTGTGATAAATCTTTATTTGTTGATATTCTGTCTTGTCAAGGCCATAGAACTATCAAGATAGCAAATGGACAGGTTCTTAAGGTTGAAGGAATATGAACTGTTATAATAGCTGATAAACTTGTCTTAACTGATATTCTTTATGTACTTGGTCTGGACTGCAATCTGCTGTCTGTGAAGAGACTTACTAAAGAGCATAATTACACTGCTAACTTTTACTCTAATGGGTGTGTTTTCCAAGATCTAGAGTTGGGGAAGAGGATTGGTAGTACTAGGGAGGTTGATGGGTTATATTATATTGGTAGCTCAAATGGGAGTAAAGCAAATGCTACTTTGTCATCCAACACTGAAATTGCACTTTGACACTATAGGTTAGACCACCTTAGTTTGTTTTACATGAAACAATTATATCCAAGTTTTTTCAATAATAAGGATTCATCTTTTCGGTGTGAATTTTTCCAACTCTCTAAACACACACAAAATTCCTAGTTACCTCGTGCTTATGAACCCACTAAACCTTTTTATATCATACATAGTGATATCTGAGGGCCATCAAGGATTAAAACCAAGAAAAATGTCAAACGGTTTGTAACTTTCATAGACGATCATACAAGATTGACTTAGGTATATCTCATAAAAGATAAAGCTGAAGTTTTTCATATTTTTAAGGACTTTTACTCCATTATACTAAATCAATTTCATGCAAAAATTTAGATTTTTAGAAGTGACAATGGGAAAGAATACCTAAGTCAAGCTTTTGATCAGTTTTTTTATCACCAATGATATTATACACCAAACTTCATGTGTCAATACACCACAACAAAATGGTATATCTGAGAGAAAAAATAGGCATTTACTTAAGTTTGCAAGGTCTATTATGCTCACTACAAATGTTTCAAACTATTTTTGGGGAGAGACTATTCTTACTTCTGCTTATCTAATAAATCGAATGCCTTCAAAAACATTGAGTTTTCTTACACCTTTACATAAATTACTTGAAACCTATCCCTTGGTTCCCTTTCTTAATCAACTACCTCACAAAGTGTTTGGTTGTGTTGATTTTGTTCATAATTATCATGGTGGAAAACTTAAATGTCGAGCTCATAAGTGTATCTTTTTGGGCTATTCTTCTAGTAAAAAAGGTTACAGGTGTTTTTTCTCCTACTCTAAACCGGTTCTTTGTGACAATGGATGTAATTATTTTTTTAAAATCAACCCTATTATCCAAAACCACCCATTCAGGGGGAGAAGTGTGAGAGTGAATGACTGTTTTCAGTAAATGATGGCACACCAGACACACTATCCTAGAAAAATACACTTTCTCTTTCACCTTCTACACCTGACTTTGATCAAATCAGACCTGATACTTTCACTTCAGAGGCCACTCAACCCTTTGAGCCCACTGTAACAGATGATCCTAGCCCCTAACTAGATAAGAATTCCATTGAAAATGGAGAATGTGATGAGGAGAAGGATATCGAAACTAGGGTGGACAAACTAGAAAACTATACCAGATTTTACACAAGAAGGAAGGGAACAAAACAAGGAAATGAGTAGCAAGCAGCAAGAGAAACTGAACAGGAGAAATCCATCATACTTTCCGAGCAAGGTCATGAATCACAACTTGCTACAAATTCGGAGTTGGGTTGGCCTATAGCATTGAGGAAGGGAGTAAGATCATGTACAAGGCACCTAATCAGCAACTTTTTCTCTTATAACAGTTATCTCCACATTTTCAGACCTTTGTTGCTCAATTATCTACTGAAAAATTACCTTATAATTTTCAGGAGGTTATCAAGGATCCCAATGGAAGGAGGCAATAAATGATGAACTAAGTGCAAGAAGAATCAGACTTGGGTGGAAACAGACTTACCACAACGAAAAACTGTGGTGGGATGCAAATGGGTGTTTACCATCAAATACAATTCTGATGGAAGTATTAACAGGCATAAGGCAAGAATTGTGGTTAAGGAGTTTACACAGATACATGGGATTGACTACCAGAAAACATTTGCACCGGTAACTAAAATGAATACAATTAAGATTCTATTGTCACTAGCTGCCAATCTAGACTGGCCCCTACATCAACTTAATGTCAAAAATGTTCTTGAATGGTGATCTTGAAGAGGAGGTGTATATGGAGTTGCCACCGGGATTAGGAGGAAACAACCACCCTCAGAGAGTATGCAAACTTAAAAAGTCTTTGTACGACATGAAGTAGTCGCCTAGAGCATGGTTTGGAAGATTTGCAAGAGTAATGAAAATCCTTAATTACTATCAATCCCAGGCTGATCGCACCCTATTTATTCGGCGTTTGACTAGTGGTGGGATAACTATCCTTATTGTCTATGTTAATGACATTGTCATTACAGGTGATGATTGGGAACGTATACATGAGCTGAAGAATTCTTTGACTCAAGAATTCGAAATCAAAGATATGGGTAACTTGAGACATTTCCTTGGAATGGAGGTGGCTAGATCTAGTAAAGGTACATCAGTGTCTTAAAGGAAGTATACTCTTGATATTTTAGAGGAAACTGGAATGCTCGGAGCAAAGCCAGCAGAAACATCTATGAAATCAACATATAAGTTAAGTTTTAAAGAGGGTAGTACACCAGTAGACATAAGCAGATATCAAAGACTGGTGGAAAAATTGATTTATTTATCTCATACTCAACCAGATTTCAATTTTCCTGTCAATGTGGTTAGTCAATTTATGAGCAATCCTCAAGAGGAACACATGGAGGCAGTGTTTAGAATCCTGGTGTACTTAAAAATGACAGAAAGGGGTTGTTCTTTAAAAAAGGGGAAGTTAGGAACATTGAAGTTTTCATAGATGTTGACTGGGCTAGATCTGTAACTGATAGAAGGTCTACGATAAGCTATTGCACCTTTGTGTGAGGCAACTTAGTTACTTGAAGGAGCAGGAAGTAACCAATGGTTGCAAGAAGCATTCCGAAGTAGAGTATAGAAATTTGCCACTTGGAATATGTGAAGGAATATAAATCAAGAGGCTCCTAACAGAACTACAAATTACAATAGAGCCTCAAATGAAAGTGTAGTGATAACATGGCCACAATTGGGATTGCAAAGAACCTTATACATCACGATAAAACCAAGCATGTGGAGATAGATCGCCATTTTATTAAAGAGAAAGTGAAATCTGGATTAATTGATCTTGCCTATGTGCCCACCAACGGTCAAGTTGCAGATGTTTTTACACTTGCAAGAGTCAAATTTGAAGACCTCAGTTGCAAGCTAAGAATGATCAATATCTATTTACCAGCTTGAAGGAAAGTGTCGATGGGATATTATAATATTCCTCTCAAGATACTATGCAGATGTAACTAGATTATTTTGAGATATAGATAAGCTATATATAGGTAATATAGAATAAGTTCAGAATCCCTTAATTTTAAGGGATTAGATTAGATTATATTAGATTAGATAAATCTGGATAACTTTCCAAATTTAAACTTCTACTTGTAATAGCCTATATATAGCTGTATACTTTCTATTCAAAAAGAAAAAAGAAAATTCCCCACTTTGTTCATTCTACAAGTAGTTTCAACGTTCGGTTGAGTTATATGCCCTCAGGGTGTCGAGGAAAGCGTGACCGAGAGATCACGAGAGAGGGGGTGAGATACAGACTGTTTGCAGAACAACTTACCTGCCATGTCATGATGCGTCTTGTAAGAAAAAATTTGACGGTTAAATCCAGAAACAGTTTAGTAACAGCATCCAAAATGACCATATATGCTGAAGGGTCTTCTTCATCCCTTTTGTTCAAACAGAAATTGCAAAGGTCAAACAAAATTTCATGATATAGAACAACAATCAAAAATTGATGCCAACGAAATATGGAATTAACTTTCCTGACAAGAATATTTACAAACTACTTGTAAAGGCATGAGTTAGAGAAAACTTGATTTCTGTCCTACCATTTGGGGAAGTCCAGTATGATATACACAATTGCATCATAAAGTTCCAAGATGGTATTTGCAGTTATGACAAGATGAAGTAATTTGTTAACATTAACTTCTGAGGCAAAATCATGTTGGGATTCCACGTGCCTCAAGTCATTCCGCGGTAGATACCACCAGACCGAAGATCATCCATGCTATCAATGCTTCTATAGCCATCAAACTCCCTCAGACATGTCCAACCCCGGCGACTCAAAAAGTCGCGGTAATCCTCTTCAGTATAGAAAACTTTCTCCTCAGTATGGACTGGCATGTGATCAGACTCATCATACAGATACACCTTGATGGCTAACCCTGCGAATAATAGAATCCAATATCAATATTACATTGAAAGTCAGTAATGTCCTTCCGATTCAAGATCCATGAAAGGAGTCAAATTTGAAGCAACACACCAAAGGCGTGGTTCAAAACGTTCCTTGAGATGTAACTGAACCATTCATCCCATTACCAAAAGAGTAATAAGCTTGGCAAATGAAAACCACCTCAATGAAAGATGTTACCTAAATCAGAAAATCTCAGAGGTAGCAATAGGATAAGGCCAAGCGTATAGCCGTGGCCCATGTGTACTTGGTGGGGCCCACTTGAATCAATTTCGAACGCTGGATGTTTCATCCAACGGCTACACGTGCAACTATGTGATAGATGACCCCAATCAAAATATCAGCACAAGAGGCCAAATTGGAGAGTATATTGATTGGATGTTTAGGAGGAATTAATTAACCTTCACTTAAAAGATTTAGTAGAATGTGATGCACTGTTAGTCCAAAAGTATGTTCACACCTCAAGGCATGTTATCTTTTAGAGAGAAATAGATAAGAGTATAAGCATCAATTACCCTCATCAACGTGAAGAGTGTAATTCCCCAAAGGCATATCCCTATCGAGACTACGAATTACTTGGTCCTCATCTTCCAACCAAAATGCACGCTTAGTTCTTAGTCTAAAAGCAGATTTGATTGCCTCTTTGATAGCATCTGCGGTGCCATCAACACCAATCCTCCTCGTGTAGTCTCCATACTTCACTGATATCACACGCCCAATATATGACTGGCTTTCAGCACCTACCAAATCAGGATATGGAAGCCATAACCAAAAAGTCAAATATTAAGTCCAAAAGCACAAAAGCTGATAACAACGAAAATAGAAACTTCTATTACTCAAGAAAGGTCTGCCTAAAAATTGCACTTGGCCAAGTCAAATTAGTATAAAAGAGATGTCATTGCGTAATAGGTATAACTTGAGTGTAATACCATTTCCAGGGGTATCCCGCCAATTCCAAGGGGGAACCCCACTTGCGCCAACTGCCTCAGCTGCCGTGATGGCAAGAGGATGTCCATCATGATCCAGACGTCTTTCAAGATTGAGTGTTGGCCTGCCACTAGCTGCACAAGAAGGTAGTTAAACGAGGGAAATGCACATCTCTAGGTGACAAAATCGATAGTATAAACAACTTTGAATGTGACAGAAATATCATAAAACAAACAACAAAAGCTAAAAGTGCAGGAATTATTCAGTAAAAGTAATCCAGTCAAAAACTCAGCAATGGCGTGATTTGATTAAGAAAATGGCTGAACAACTAGACAAAAAATAAAATGAAGGATACTCAATTACTTAACAAGTACCAAGAATTTATTTATCTAGATTTAATAAGCATAAATTATCAAGTATCAGCAATGATTCTCCCTTAAAATTATAGGCGACAGAAATTATTAAGTAAGCTAATCCTAATACTAATTTAAAAATTCCAGATATAGTAAGATCACAGATGAATGGCCAGTATATTATGTTCCAAGTATGGCATTAATTCGAGTTGAAGAAGCATTAGTCTATTTTCGAATAGCATAAGAAGTATTGTGCATTGATTTCCTAAGGTTTAGAAGTCTTATGGCACAAAGGAATGTGTGGCAGCCTGAGAAATAATACAAAAAGAATGAATTGCTCTAATTATGAGCGGAACATCTTGAGTACAAAGCAAATCATGACATAAGTAAAAGTTACCATGAAAGGCTTGTCAATGAAATAATGAGGATGTGCAATACAGGCACTAGAAAATTTAAGCTATTCCTTCAATTAGTGCACCCAATAGTTAAAGGAAGATAAATCTAAAAATAAGATTCTCATAAACACGTGCACATGTTGAACAAGAAATCATATGCCTGTATATATTGATCGTCTGACAGTACAGCACACGTGTTGCTTGTAATTATTTTGATAGTAGGGATGATGACAAACTAGCCAACTAGTCATAGAGCAACCAAAAACAGTCTTAGCCTCAAAAGATTTTCTCATAAAAAAAAGTGCACTAATTGTATGCGCAACCATATCCCAGTACGAATTTTGACCATCCAACAAATAGTTATTAACATTCCGATCATGTACACCACATAAATGCTGCTTGCAATAATTTCCAAGTGGTTGTGGTAAAGCCAAAAATATATTCCATATAAGGAGCAAAGCCTTGGTCAAAACGCTCCTCATGTTGAGATCAAGGAAAAAGAAACGTAAAATCATAACATATGGAGAAAGGAAAAGAGTATGTGGCCAGTAATAGTACATCATTAGGACAAAATAGCAAAGACGGATAGGACGCATTCTCCTATAAAGGCGCATACCTTCCATAGGTCCAAAAGAGATACTCGTATCTTCAAAGCCTGTAAAATTCAAACAGATGGCAGATAAATGCTGAGGATAAGACCAGAAAGCAGTCGCATATCAGGGAAAACACTAAACACCAGCACCATAACTAATGACATGGTGGCAATCCTGGTACACTTTTAGGGTGAGATACCTCCTTTCACAATTTGAAAATGGCATTTTTTTAAGGTTAACCATAATAGAGATCCTCAGAGACTTATACTTTCTATACTTGTAATAGAAATTTGGTCCACAACATCAGTTAGAACCCAACCAAATTTCTCACTGGTTAACATTTAACATCTACAGAACAATGCTTGAATGATCTTCTTTGGTATGCCAATATAATTGGATACTATCCATAATGTTTCCTCATGAAATGGTAAAGCCCACGATATACAGATTTTCTGATCGCAGAATGCTATATTTCACGGCCTAATTTACATTAATTTCTTGACTTCCTAGAACCCAGCAACCATAAGTTTTGCAAATTCCCAGCTTTATTCAGGTTGTAAGCTTTAAACCCAATCAACCGTTTCACAGTCCTAATACCACAAGGAAATGCTCAAGCTATGGTTAGATTTTTCTTTAGTTTTTCTAATTTCTGTACCCGTCAGATCAAGTTAGTTTCTCAAGCAAGTGTGCCAAGAAAGATAAATTCCAGAAGTCAGAAAACACCCTAACATAGCAATTCAAAGGTAAGTAACAATCATAAGATCCAGAAGAGATCACCGAACTCAAAACAGTCAAATTCCAATTTCACTTGAATCAGGGGAATACAGGCTTAAAAGCACACAAAATCTAAATACCTAGTTACCTTTATCAGCAAATTGCATGTATGAATCAACCTTAGAAGTTGGGGTAGGACTCTTATACTGAGCATTCTTGCTCCTTTCCCTTAAAATCTCTTCAATCTCCTTATAATAAGACATTTTCGCGGACCCACTTCCTCTATCTTGATGCTTAGCCTTTTTAAACTCTTTAAGCAAGTTCCTCCACTTGTCGGTGCACATAGTTGGAGACCGATCGAACCCTTTCTCTCTCATCTTTGCTGATATTTGTTCCCAAAGGTGCTTGTTTGACTTTGAAGTATTGAAAAGACCGTCCATTTCTCGCCTCAGCGCGATCAAACTTCGAGTTTCGTCTTGAACCCATGTTTCTGCTCTCTTTTTGGGAGCTTTCACCTCATGATTATCATCCCCACTGCTTTCTCCAAGAATCATCTGTTGTTGCTGTTGTTGTTGCTGTAAGTGATGATGCGGGTTATGAAGATGATGTTGATGCGGTGGCAAATCGCCATTTGAAGAAACAACCTCAATAATCATGTTGTCTCTGCTACCGGGTGTCACTTCTTCCTTATAGAAATCGATGGGTCGAGGTTTTTCAGATAAATACATGGTTACTGAAATGGTTTTTGAGTTAAAGTTGCAGACTTTATCACTTTCGGAGGTTCCTAGGATACTGGGTCTGGTTCGGACAGCACCTTGGTTAGAGAAAGTGAGTGGTTTCAGAAGAGAAAAGAAAAGAAAGAACCCATTAATTTGTCAACAGGTAATTGAACAAAGGTAGAATGGGTTTGAGATAGATTTCTGTAAACAAGAGTAATTAAGAGAAAGAAACAAGCTTTTAAGTTAAAGCCAGTAACTTGGATTGTTTTAGCATGTTTTAGCAGAGAGAGAGAGAGATGTGGTGTGTCAGCGTATGCGTGAGAGAGAGAGGGGTGTGTTGGTGGTAACGGGGAGACAAGAGAGTGCGTGAAGTAAAAGCTTCGTATGTCATTAGAGGAAACGGAGTTGGGGAAGGATTGAGTTCAAGTGGACTTGTCTTTTCATTTGTATTTTTATGCGTTGATAATGCCTTTCTCATTTTTTTTCATTTCATCGTCCAATCCAAATCCAATGCTTTCCTTTGTCCTTCCAAAGTTCCAATTCCATCTTATTCGTACCTTTAATTTCTTTTTGCTTAAATTGATATGTAAAAGGGGATTGAACTTAGATTTTATGAATTTGCAAAGTTTAAACATTTCTCTTTTGATACACATAAATTATTTAGCAAAACGCCACTTGCACTTGACAATTTAGGAAGTGTTTTTCTTGTTTTTGTTTTTATTTTTAAATTCAGTAAAAAAATTGTTTGTTTCAATTTTTAATTTCAATTTTTTGTTTTGGTTTCTTCCTGTTTTCAAAAATTATGAAAATTATAAAAAGTAGTTTTTAGTTCTTGTTTTTTTTTCATAATCTGATTTGCTATCAGTTAAATATATATTATTTAATTTTTAATTTTTAATAAAAATTATAAATAATTTAATTCAACATTATATTTGTATATTCAATAAATAAAAATTAATTATCAATAAAGTTATGAATAATTTAATTTTATAATTAAATTATACATAATTAAATTTAAAATATATAAATATTCAAATAAAATTTGATTTAATAATTAAAATATATTTCAAATAAATATTAATTTATAAATAAAAATTTAATTTTTAAATTATGTAATTTATTAAAATAGCATAATTTTATTAATAATTTGTTAATAAATATTATATAAGACATTAAATAAATTTATTTAATTAAAAATAATTTATTTTTAAGTTTTTATCTAAAATGTAATTATTATCAGTGATAAAAATACAACTACATTAACATTAACAACCAAATCGATTTTTGTTTTTATTTAAAAGAAAAGCATAAACAAAAAACTGAAAACAGAAACTGAAAACTACAACAAAAAAACAGAAGTAGAATCAAACAGTAATTTTTGAGTATGAGCGTTGGAGCAAATGGTATGGCTATTTCGTTGTGATTAAAAAGACGTAAGTTCGAGTAATAAAAAGAGCCTCAAGTAAAATAAAAAAAGAAAGTTGTATAGATGTTTTTTGTCTGTTGTTGTATTTTTATAATGTAATTTTAAAATTAAAAAATGAATTATATAACAATTTTTGTTTTAAAGAAATCGACAAATCTTAGAATGCAAACATTATTTTTCTCAACCTATGATAGTCTCCAACTTAAGTTATAAGAATAGAATGGGAACATGTATTATTGAATTACTAGATTTTGCAATAAGAGTATTACAATATTTAACGGGCCATAGAGTTTTTCATTTTGAGAGTAAAGTTTGGCCCATACCGAATAAACCGATGGTGTTCATATCCGCTACTTTGCTTGTCCAGTGGCATAACATCCTAATCCTCCGATAACTTGCAAGCTTTTTTCTAAGCTGCCGCAGCTCTCAAGTGGACATTTTCAGGACAAAACGGAAGCTAAAGGAACGAGCTTGTGTCGATCCGTTGAGATGGTTTTATGCCTATACATGGAAAAAGCTTTGATTTTTATAGCATTAAGATGATGAAACTCACTCAAATGTCCTCTTCCTAACAAAGGGTCTTTTCTAGTTCTTCAGTTGCCGCAAATTCAAGGTTGGAGGCCATAGGACTCCTTCAGGTATTTCATCAAACACCTAACCATGAAGCTGAACATGGACTCTAATTGGGTATTGAGATATTTTTCGGTTCCAGAGGTGCTTGTTGATAGGCTTAATAGTTCTTTAATTTTTGTTGTTGCCAAGTTTTATTGTTTTTATATTATATCAAATATTTTATGGAGATGGGAAGTTCTGCTTCTCAATAGTTTTTGGCCTGAACTTAGTACTAATCTTTCATGCAGTCTGACTTTCGCAGGATTGTTCAATCAAGAAAAGTTTCCATCAGTCAACTGATTTCCTTGGCAATGACCACTACCTGCATCACTAGAGTACAAGATGTTTGCCACAAAACAATAACATTGCTGCCTCCAAACAGAAGGTGTGGAATTGGATATTGCAGAAAGTTTTACACTTTATGTGCCCCACCCATCTCTCTCACTGGGCCAGTTGCAGTGTGTCCTCCCTCTTCATTGGTGGTGTCTGCTTGTGTTAATCGATCTGATGTTCCTCAGCGTTCAGATGAATGGTTTGCCCTTAGAAAGGACAAGCTAACTACCAGCACCTTCAGTACTGCCTTGGGGTTTTGGAAGGGGACTCGCCGATTTGAGCTTTGGCGTGAGAAAGTATTTGCTTCTGAGCTACAAGTTGTTGAGGCAGCTAAAAGTGCTATGGAGTGGGGCGTAACTAATGAAGCTGTGGCTGTAGATCGTTATAAGAGCATCACTGGCCATGAGGTAAGCTCATTAGGATTTGCCATCCATTCAGAAGAGAAATTTCACTGGCTTGGTGCTTCCCCTGATGGCCTTCTGGGTTGCTTTCCTGGCGGAGGAATCTTGGAAGTTAAGTGTCCATATAATAAGGGGAAGCCGGAGACTGGTCTTCCTTGGTCAACTATGCCTTTCTATTACATGCCTCAAGTGCAAGGCCAATTGGAGATAATGGGTAGGGATTGGGCTGATTTGTACTGCTGGACACCAAATGGGAGCACAATATTTCGTGTACGGAGGGATCGTAGTTATTGGGAGCTGATACATGATATGTTACGGGAATTTTGGTGGGAAAATGTTGTTCCTGCTAGGGAAGCTTTGTTACTGGGGAAAGTAGAAGAAGCTAATTCATATAAGCCAGCATCGACTCACAAGCAAACAGGGCTTGCCATTTTCAAGAGTGTGGAGTTAGCTAAGGAGTCCAAGATGTTTTGTAGGGAGATTGCAGGGCATGTTGAGTTTTATCACTACCAGAAGTAAGCTGCTTACTAAGCTGTCTCATCACTGTTGCTATTTTCTTCCAGTCTGCCTGCTCTTCCCACTTTCCAAACTTTCTTTACCCGTGCAATTCTTGAGCTCCATTTCCATGCACGAGCTGTGACATTCGCTTTTGTTGCTTCTATTTTCTTGCATCTTCCTTTGAAGGGCAATGGCCTTCAATTACAGCAGGTCCCCTGTATCTTCTATCCAAGCTGCGGGAAGACTAGGAAGATGCACAAAGAGGTTTATGGAATTTGGATAAAAATTCATTCGTTATTGATATTCCAAGAACTAATGGATGTATAAATGCAGATGAAAGAATTAAGCCAGGAGTTTGAAACATTTTGTCCCACCATACTGTCAACATATTAGCTGGAAGGAAACACTGGTTAGGAATCCAAAAAGAGTGATCTGTGGTGTTATCCATCCATATATTGTTTTGATTCATGTACTATCCTATTTGATCATTAATCAGCACAGAAGATTCAATTGTATGTTTGTGATCTATCCCATTTGACTTGATATGTTCGTTCCTAATCATTTCTGACATGAATTAGATATCAGAATCATGTATAGAAGTCTGTTTGCAGTTGGTCTGAACCAAGTTTGTGAGGATGAAGTAAATTATCTATATCGGTGATTGCTGGTTGAAAGTAGCTGGATTTCACTCAAGAATAACAATAAGACCCATGATCCACCTTAAGTCGCGGATAATAACAGAGAAGTTATATGCTGATGTAGATCCTAGTTATAAATCCGAGTCTCATGTTCACCTGAACAATAGGAAGCTGTTTCTTAAAGGATGGCCAACAAAAGAGACGCTTGATTCAGGAATTAATCAAACGAACTCTGATCGACCTTATAAATGCTGCTCGAAATAGTTAGCTATATACCAATTTAAGTCCTTTTAGTCAAAAGCAAAACGAACGATTAACTCAGACATAGATCATAAACAGAAAGTTGAAACCTTGCATGGACGGTCACCAAAAATATAGCAAACCTTTTACCAAACTTGATGCTCTCCAGGTAAATGAACACCAAACAGAATTTTCAGTTAAAATAAGTAAATGTTCGTTGATATGAGACTAAATATTACCCTTTTCTCAAAAAGCTGAAATGCAGAAGCATTGATCCAAGAGAAACTAGGAAAAGACGAAATGGATTCAGGTTTGTCATGGGCAGATCAATGGGACTATGACACACCTGACCCTCTTCCACAGCGAAAGGACAATGACAAGAAGGAAAAGGATGGACGCAAGAGCAGCCTTGGAAAGAAATTGACGAGCTTGAAATGGATGAAAGATCTTCGTAAGAAACCTCAGAAATGAAGGAGATACGCGTTTCACATCTGTTGCCATGTCAACTTTCTTGATCATCATAATCTGTTCTTCTGTTCATCTTCATTTATAATATAATTCGATGTAAGAAAGTTGTACCCTGGATTCTTTCACAGTATACATTTACACACTTTCCACGTCTTTTGTTAAACCGTATTATTACAACTTGATTGTTCAGCATCTGTTCTCAAAGAACTTTGATTACTTCTCTCTTTCCTGTACATCTCTTTTCACCATATTTCTGACCATGTAGTTTCTTGGATATGCGAAGTATTGCAAATGGTGCATAGAATAATAAGAGCTATGTTCTGATGCATATTTCGAAAACCATTTTCACAGCAGCAATGTTCAACTATAAATATGAGATGATTACATTGAGCAAAGTATTCTGATAACCCTGTACTTGCTTCTTAATTTTCGTCATAAACTTCAAATGAGATAGTTGTACCCTTCAGAAAAATTAATTCTTCAAGTATTTCAAAAATTAATCCCGGCACAGCAAAAAGGGCTAAACGTTAATTACCAACATCTCAAGCTTTGGTGACGATAACTAAAATAATAACAATCAAAAAGGAAGTTCACACTTCTCCTCCGCAACCCAACAAAGGAAAGGAGACAGGGGAGAAAGGAGGAGAAGTGCCTTGTATGAGTATTAAGAGGTACACCCCAGTTATTTCCTTGACTTCTTTTTGGACGATTTAGACGAAGAAGGCTTTGGCTTCTCCACTGCATTTACTTTTGAAGTAGACGCCTGGGATTTTGAATGTGAAGGGTTGGAATTGGTTGCGGTACCACCGGCATCATGCTTTTCTCTTACTACAGCACCTTGAGAGCCTCTTACCTGAGCTGCTCTTTTGTCCTTTCTCTTGGGTCGGTAACTTGATCTCTCCCTCCTAGGAAGCCACCGCTCTGGATCCGGAGGAGGACCAGGATTTGCCGGGTCAAACCCTTTAGGATACCTTGGCTTTCTCTTTCTCTTCTTCTTTGGTTTCTCTTTCTTAACTTCCTCAGGTGCTGAAGCAACCCCAACATGCAAAGCATTACTACCATGCTGTGCTCCAGAAGTCTTCTCCAAACTATCTACATCAATTCCCTTCAGACCTGGCAACGGTTTCAGCTGCTTCTCATAAGTTTCTGCTTTGTCAACATCCACACGAGCAACCGTACTTACCAAGCCAACCAATGCCTCAATACTCCCATGATTTCTCACAAGTTCCTCATATAGGCTTGCAGCATCTTCCTCCTGCCCATGCCTGAGCTTGAAGGAAGCAGCCTCTTGCATTATGACACTAAGTTTGTTGTCCTCAGACATCGCGTTTGACCACCATTTGATTGCAGAATCAAAAATCACAGATGCACCGCTGATGTCTCCAGCCCTTTCCTTCAGAGCAACAATGGTTGCAACAGTGGCAGGCATGTGTTGAATTTCAGGTATCTTGGACAGAGAATCGGCTGCAATTTGATGATGGCCAGCAGTTGCAGCAATTTGTGCCCTTGCAAGGAGAATAACCTTGGACTTATCAGGGAACTTCTCAGCAAATTGCCCTAGTATTTCTTCGGCTTTGTTAGCCTTATTCTCTCTGACCAAAACTGCGGCTTGAAGTAGTACTGGCACCACACTATCGGTAAACATGTCTGACAATCTAGCAACAAGTTCTCGTGCCTGCTAAACATTGACTAGTCAGATTTCATCACCATATATGAAACCCTCATCTTTTAACCATGACTTTACAGAGAAGAGAACAATCACAAGCAAAGAAATTAAAGAAGCAAAACTGAGACCTGATCCAGCTTATTGGCATGAAGCAGTAAAAGCACCCGATTTGCATATATTGACTCCCTTTGTTTTGGAGAAAGCTTGTCAAGTCCACGAGAAAGCTGGAAATTCGGTGCATCTTGCTCTTTCAGTCGGTCGAGTTTTCTCAGGCTATCAGACGTATCTTTTTGACCTTTTAAGGCAATAAGGTTATTCACTGCCACAGCAAAAGTTGATTCATCTGCCAGATTTTTGTTAATAATGTCCATGTAAGCCTCCATGGCCTCTTGTGATCGTCCTAAGAGCTGATGAATAAGACATTTCCATTATTGCCAACCGGAGAGGAGCTAGTGTCACTGATTAATGACTAATGTGCAATGCTTTTAGTAATATTGGTGTTCATACCTGCTGAACGTATGCCAACTGGACAGATATAGGAGCCAGTTCAATCTCTATATCATCCTCAGCCAAGTTTTCGTCCATTAGCGTTTCCTGACCAATTCTGTAAAAAAAAAAAAAAAAGGAATTCAGGGGAGGCATTACATTCCATTAACGTATTGCTTCTTTTTTAAGGATCTTCGTACAGACAAAAGTTCATATAACACATCCTGATAATAAGAACTTGTGCAAACATTCAAAACAAGTTCAAGAAATAAATAAATCACAATTCAAAGACAAGGAGCAAAAAGAATTGACCTTGACCATTTTCTGCACCAAGCAATTATATAATAAGTATGTTGTTCTTATAATCAAGCAAGTTGCTGAATACTAAAGGAACACTACTAAAAACCATAAAGAACATATGTGGATTATAATAATAACAATAAAGTAATAAGGATCACCAACAAATAAGCACGTTTGCCCATAACAGCAAATCTAATTAAGCACGAGTATATCACCTTCCAGCACTCAACAAGAGTTGTTCTGCATCTGTCAGTTTGTTCCTCTCAATCAAGGAACAAGCAGTATTGTATGCGAGCTCAAAACTGCCTGATGCTTTAATCCGATGTGCTTCCAGCATTCCTTGTACGTCAGAAGCCCTCCCAGCCAATATCAAAGCAGCAGCTACATTTATCTCCAGTGAATCAACCTTTGATTTTTGTAGCTTCTGATAAACTTCAACACAAGCATCCATCTTGCCCATACGATAAAGAATTTGTGATTCTAACAGCAAAATTTCTGGATTCCTCTCTAGGCCTTTCAAGGACTCCAAGGCCTCATTCAACTTGTTTTGTCTGTATAGGCAGTAAGCCTACTTAGAGAAACACATGAAGTAGAAAATGTCAAGTCCACGCGTGCTTTCCTGAGCAGTAGAGCAACAGAACAAAACACAGTCCCTAACAACTCCACAATCTTCCCTCATTGTATGACCAAAGAAACATAAGAACAGAAAAAGAAAAAAAAAGGAGTAATGTGCGAGCAGAAACAAGTAATAAACATTGAAGAACCAATCTAGAATTTTCATCGTGAACTCCGACAGAACAAACTTAAAACATATCAAACTGAAACAAATCAAAGAAACCGAAATTAAAAAAAAAAAACTAAACATAAACTGCTCAAATTCAGCCACCTTGAAGAAACTGAAGTCAACATTACGCTTTTCCAACGAATGAATCGTCGAAAGAGCATCTTCAGTTCTATCGTCCTTAATCAAAGCAACCACCTTGCATCGAATCGCGTCCTCGTCACTCGGAGCCACAGAGAGAACTGCAAAAGCAAGCGGATTATCGTAATCAAATCCATCAAAACACAACAATGCGCAACAAAACGGCTTCACGGAATCGATGAAACATAAAGATTGGACCTTGATCGGCAACTTTAATAGCCTGAGCAAATTCGGAGCGCTGGATGTGCCTGTTGAGATCGGTGAAGAGATCCTCGATCGCCGGCGGATCTCTCCGAAAAACTTATTGCTGGGCTTACCCCCAGACCTTATGCTTTACGTTTAGTTCACTTTAAACTCGACAGCCCCGCCGAAGAGTCTCGCAGCAACCCCGCCAGCAGCCGTCACGCCAGTTAGCTCGCTACCAACTCCAGTTCCCGGAAGCTCTCCCCCAACTCCAGGTCCCCTGGGCAGATCTGGGCAGATCTGGGCAGATCTGGAAGCAGAAAACCCAGATCGCCGCAACCCACGAAACAAAAATTAGAGACAGAGAAAGCAAGCGCAAGTGCAAGCAAGAGCGATTCTTCCTAGTGAGACTCCTCTCTAAAGCTCTTCTTTGTTGAAGAGCTCTACATGATCTCTGCATCGCACATCAGTCCAATTGCAGAGCTAGCTTTCTCTTCGAAGTCGTCAAATTGTGAAAGGAGTACCTGTAGTTGACACATAAAGGGCAAATAGAAGCGCGATTAGAGGTCTCGCAAATAGCGCAGCAGCTGGACTTCCGGTTCATAGCTTATTTTGTCATCGATTCCATAAAACCCTAGATCAACAATACCGAAAATTCGGCAAATTCAATACCAAATAATCAATAATCTTGGAAATAGGAATGAAATCAAAACCGAAGGACGAAGGAGCAGGCGGGGGATTGCCGGAGGGTGGTGGCGGCGCTGGCGATGCCTCCGGCGGAGAATTGTGAAATAGAGACGTAAATAAATTTGAAATTGATTGGAAAAGAATTTCTTGTACGAGATGATTAATAGAAGAATGAATTGGCGGGGGCGAATCTCTTGTGTGGGCCCGAATTGTAACTTTCAAACCCAAATTATCAAATTAAAAAGGACAATCTTCGATCTTTAGCGCCCTTTTGAGGCGAATAAGTTAATGAAAAATTAAATTTATTTTCCATTAAATTTATAATTGAGGTGATCAAATGGTTTATTCTTATTTTTTAATAATAGATTAAAATGGAAATTTTTGAAAAATCATCATAAATAGGAAAAAACTTAAAGAGAAAAATTATTAATAAATCATCATAACCAATGTGGGATCAAGTTGGTATTTTCAAACAAATGGTCTCTCTTCCTAAACAAACACCATGAATAAATGTAATGGAGAACAAGATAAGCTTGGATGTAATGTTCATTGGACCGACCAAACAGTTTGAGAAAATCGTGGGTGGAGCAGGAGAAGAAAAGGTGGTGTTTATGAAAATTACACGGATTAAATAATTTACATTTTACAGCTTACAGTTTCAAGTTTTTTTTTAAGGGATACAGTTTCAAGTTTTGTTCATTCAAGTCAACTCCGTATCAAATCAAAAGATATTACAACTCTTCCTTTTCTAAAAAGAGAGGCTAAAAAAGAGAGGCGCTCTGTCTCGACCAATTAGCCCTAGTTGTAGTCGCCAGATTTGGGCACTAGGTGACTGTTCCACTTTCCTAGTGTCATCTTGTGCCCTCTCTATTCCATCCATCCCATCCATTCATAGGATGGATGGGATAGAGAGGGCATTGGGAAAGTGGAATAGGGGATTTGATTCCCCAAATTTGGTGACCCCGGCCGAGATGCGTAGATATGGTTGTTATCTCGCGCACGATCTTAGGTCTCCTCTCAACTCCGTAAGGCTTTTGACCCAACCTGTAGTGCTCCATCTTCGATAAAAGAATCGTTTACGCTTTAAGAAACTTTTGATTTCATAGAAGTAAAGGGTATAGAAGGAAGCAAAGAATCGGTGGGATTAATGCAAGTAAAACGGGTCAGGCAAAAGGACTAGAGGAAGGAGACACTACACCAGAACTCCAATGCTACCCATATCTCAGTCCTCGAATATCCAAGGCATATCATCGAGATCTCGCGCCGCTTCCTCTTCAGATCTTCAACAACCAAAGCTACCCATATCTCGCGTCGGTGGCCATTATGGGAAAGGCTTGAGATGGAGAAGCTGCAATGTGAGGAGAACGGTGTTAGATGACTCGGCAAGAGGCAGGAGGATAACGACGTGAATTTCATGGAAGGGGATGGGGCACCTTTACCCCTGTCCTTGAAAGATTTACCTATGCTCACTTGAGAGCTTTGTCAAAAGTATGCATTTGGAAAGCGGATGTTTGACCAAAAGTGATCTTAAGTTTGTCCCACATATCCTTAGCGGTGGCACAATCCTCAAATTCGCCAATTAGAACGTCATGAATGAAATACAATGTAGTATAACATGCCTTACGATCCTTTTTGCACCAATCTGCATAAGCCTTTAAGGATGCTTGATATAGCTCACTAGCAGTATTAATATCTTTTTCGTCTTTGTCTTTGACTGATAGCGCAGTCATAATTATAGTCAAATGTTCGAGCAATTCTCGTTCATTTAGAAGATACTAAATCTTCCTTTGCCACATATCATAATTGGACCCATCCAAATTTTCAGTAGTGGACAAATCGCTAATCAAGATTTTAGTTGCCATATCTACAATTATATATAAATATGACGTGAGGCACGTTTTCATTAATTAAATTATCTGAAAATCCATAATTCATGTAGTATGATCGAAAATTTCGCTAAGCTCATAATCATCTCATACAAAAAAAGGAATTTCTATAATTTAATTAACCTATTTTAATTTGACATATCACAAAGATGCCAAAAAAAACTTATATGTAAAACTAATTTACAATAAAAAACTTAATACATATAAAACAAAATTTACATATAAAATTATATAAAACTCATTTATCTAATATTATTTTAAATATAATACAAAATTACCCATAAAATATATTTATGGAATATTTCAAATTATATTCTATGAAAATACATTCATGAATTTATAACAATTTAACTCGTGCAATTTCCGTTAAACCTTTTAACCAAAATCATGCATTCTCTGTTAAACCTTTAAACTCAATAAATGCATTTGTACACAGATAAATGTATATACACGAGTTTTCTGTGAAACTAATTTCACAGTGAAACCAAGTGGTTCTCGTGCTTTAAGCATATAAACGTTACGAAAATAAGAGAATGCAAAACTCTCTTCGTAATGTCTGGAAAGTAAAGAACATGAATTGAAGTGTTTCGGTTTCGTTGAAACCAATTTCAACAGGAACCCATGTATATGCTTAAAGGACAAGAAATAAATTTTTTTGGGGTTTTAGTGAAACCAATTACAAATTAAAACCAAGATCATCTCATGCATATTTAATGAACAACTTTCTCTTTTCTTTGGTTAATAACACAACACTTCTCTTTTTATGTATCTTCACGCACAAAAAACGAAAAACCAAGTCCCACTCTAATTATTTCGTGCACATGATCTCTTCTTTCATGTAATAAAGATAAGAGTATCAGAATATGTATAAGCACGCACAAAAGGAGAGGTTTTCGTATCTGAATATACAACAAAGAGAAGTCTTTGTTTTATTGAAGCAATGTGCACGGTTAAAACACCGAAAGTGAAAAACCAAATTTATACTTGATTTTCGTTTTTAGTATATATCGTGCATGAATAACGAAACAAAACAAAAAAACAAGAAAGCAAAGCATAAGATATCAACGTTGTTTTCGTTTTTATATGATAATCATATAAAACAAAGACAAAAGATAAATTTATATTTGAAGAAAGGGTTCTTCAAATTAATCGTTGGCATTTTTCAAGTATGATGTGAATGCAAACCTTGCTTTGATACTAATGTAGATTTATATATAAGGACTAACTTTAATACGGAAGCGGTCGATCAATTGTCTGTTTGCTAGTTCACGTTTCATATTTGGCTACTGCCTGCTAGAGTTACCGTCGATCTACATTCTAAACTCTAATCTTTGATGGTGTGATACAAGTAAAAAAGAATAAATGGAGTTTTTCTCTTGAATTGCCATGAATGTAATTTTTGTTTTCACACTCCCTTAATTGTCCTTTTACACGAGGACGAATATAACGGTCAGAAGCAGGGAATCGTTTCCCTGTTCCACGGTAAACTAAATAGGGTAAATATTGATTTCATTTTCAGTTCAAGCATCTTCTCTTACGTTTCAGTTCATTAAGGCTCCTAGTCCGGTTCGAGCCATCTTCATAAGGACCGGGTTCTCTAAACCAATCTCACCAACCTCCCACCCCTATTCCATCAAAAACCAAAATTTGCAATAAAATAAATGCAGACAGAGAGATTTTTATGCAGATCTAACAACCCCAAGAAGAATACGCCACCCGCCTGCTGACGTGAGTGATTCTTTTTGGATTATTTTCCATTTTGGTATTTTCTCCCGACGTTACTGATTCCTTTTTGGCTTTACCATGAATTCATATGCTTTTTCCAGACGTTGCTTTGTTTATTTCATGAGAAACTGATTCATTTTCTTGCTGCAAGATGAAAGCTTTCTTTTGTAATCCTTCCTCCATTTTCCCAGATAACATGCACAATTCTTACGTGGTTTGTTTAATTTCTCATTTGTTTGCTTGTCTCCTATGCTTTGCATTTCTCTTTTCCTTTGTCCTTGTTTGTTGTGTTCCGCAGGGTTTAATTGTTTCTGTCATTTAATTGCGGTCGTCATGTTTTAACTGATTTGGCTCTTAGGAAAATGTTAGTGCTTATAATCCTCTTCTCTTCATGCCTCTGCTCTGCGATCTGGTCGATTTCCTCCTTTATGTTGCAATCTGTGTTCTCCTCTTTTTTTCTCCGAAAACCCAAATAAATCAAACTCTTCTCTTCATTATCCATTCTCTCTCTTCAACTGCGATTTTCTCTTTATCTGAAAATTTCCCCTGTATCATATGGTTTGATGTTGATTTTCTACATCTTTTATTTATTTTTTGTACTGATTTAAGGAAAAAAACATTCTTTGTGTAAATTCTTTTCAATCTTCATTACCGTATAAATCCCAACTTCTAAACGTCATCTTTTATCGTTTGGAAATCAAAACTTCAAATTGAATCGGTATTTTGTTTCAAATTGATGTAAATTATTGCTTTGTTTCACCCACCCATGAGGAGCTGATCTGACGTTCTCTAAGAGAAGGACTGGTCTGTTAAAGAAAGCTAAGGAGATCTCAGTTCTTTGTGATGCTGATGTTGCTTTGATCGTCTTCTCAAGCAAAGGACAGTGATATAAGGTTTTACACCTTCACACATGTATCTCTACCTACCTTCTCTACCTCCATTTATTTCATTTTCTTGCATGTATTTTTTACTGTTGGTTTTCTAAATCGTGATATTTGGAATGGACGCATATTGGGCAAGACGTGTTTTGGGCCACCAAAGTTGAGATGCTTTTAACTTTTTGATTTCTTCTGAGTTATGTGTTTGTTGATGCTTATGATACATTTATTGATTTAGCTCTGTCAGTCTCCTGTTTTGTCAAGATAGAGTTCCCAGAAATGTGAGCTATTAATTGTGTTGCTCCATTATGATTCTTGGGGAGGGAATTTAAAATGGAGTGGGAGTTACTGGTTTTGTGATTTGAGAGTGAATGGCTTGAGCAGCTTAATGCTGATATGTTCAATTCTCACTTACACTCTGTCAACCCTTGATCCATGACAATGATTATAGGATATTTCTTTAGGGGTATATTTTACATAGATGAACCATTCTCATTGAACTTGAATGCTTTACACAATCAGATTATTGAAAGGAACTTTACTCATACTTTAAGTGATCACTTACTTGTAAGTCAAATTTCTGCAAAATTGAAATGTATCTACTTGCCACAGCTGAAGTAGCCATGAAATGATTTGATTGCATCTTGAGTAACTAGTAATACATTTCAACATAACTACCTCACTTGTTTAGAAATTCCTTTCATCATTCATATCAACGATATTACACTTGTCACACTTCCCTCCGCAAATTTCTGAACTGAATTGATTGTGATCAATAGTTTCTGTTATTATCCTCAGATTTTGTAGTGCTGAAATTGCAATTTAGGCTTCATTCAGAGCATTGTTCGGCCACACTCCTGTAATGGTAATGTGACTTACCATCTTAAGGTATGCTTACCTATGTCTTGACAACTTTCATTTATTTGTCCGCATACAGAGAAAGCATATATATATGTATACACATATATATATGTTGTATTAATATATTTCTTATCATTCTCTTTTGCATTTTTTATGCAAGCAATACTGGTGCTGCTCCTTCTGTTTATTTAAAGAGTGCTGCTGGAGGCATTCTTGGATGGTTGTTGGAATGCTTGTGGAAACACTTCTTTTCATAATTAGAACTTCCACTCAAGGTCCCAAGCCTCCAACTTCGACGTCAAAGCTGAAGAAGAATCAATAGACATGGTACATGTTGAGTTGGCATTTGATTTTGTAAAACAGGATTAAGGTGTATACTATAGTACAAAGTGACCTCACGTGAGGACCAAATGCCTTGTTTTAAACCTCAAAGGAGTCTTATTTGAGCTTGCAAATATTTTAAGTCATATCTTAATTTGGTATAGATCGTGATGATACATGTTAAGTTTGTAACCAACTAAAAATAATAAATCAATAAGTATAAGAAATTCAAGTGATGAAAAGTTATAAGAGAAAAATTCATAATAAATCAATAAGAATATTTTTTGGAAAAAAAGTTTCAAGAGATAAAAAAGCTTAAATAGAAAGGTGTAAATTTTTTTCTTTGTCAAATAAGCCGACAATTTATTTAATAATATTATTTTGGAAAATTGTTAATATGTTATATAGAGTTATTCAAAAATTTATTAGTCAAAATTTTATTTAGGTCTTTTGGGATTCTTTCAAATATTATAAATTAAAAATTGAATTATTTGCTATTAAATTTAAATTTATACTCTTCATATAATATATACATGCATAATACTTCCTTTTAGTTTTTACAAATACATCAAAATATTATTTATTTAGTGCAATTTAAATATTCATTGCAATATAATGAAATTAACTATTGAATATAATGTATATATATATTTTAAAATTTAACTACTAAAATATAATATTCAAAAGTATTTAATAAAAATAATTTATTTATCCTTTTTAGAATTCTTTAAAACAGTATAAATTAAATTTAAGAATGATACATACATACATAATAATTCATTTCAAAATTTTAAAAATATATCCAAACATTATCTATTTAATAAAAGTGCTTTTATTTTTATGTTGCCAAATAGTCTATTGTATGAAGCTCTTTCAAAAAAGTTATTTTTTTAATTGACAACCAAACAGTCAATTGGCTTATTAAAAAAGCTCTTCTAAGAAAAGTTCTACCGATAAAAGCTCTACTGACAAAAGCTCTACTGATATAAGCTCATCCAAACAGGCACTTAATTACCCAGAACATAACAAAAGATTGTTAAAAGCTAGATATCCTCTTGAAACTTCATCATTAATAAGAAAAAGATGATATCCTAGAGATGCAGGAAAACAACAGGTCAAAAATCAAGTTCAAAACATTGCGTGCAAACTTCTCCAACTTCTCTTGCTCAACTTTTTGGAATGTGAAGTCAATAATTAAGGCATCGCTAAGCCATGACGAAAATAAAAAAGAAAATGTATAGCTTTAAAAGCAAAACACAAAAGTATGTAGCCAACTAATTGAAACATTCCACTGTAGGCAACAGAAGAAGATAAAAATCTATCACAGGCAAAACATCCATCTGATAAGATAAAAATCTACCAGAGGCAAAAAATCCATCTAACAAGAATTAATGCATGTCCTTCACCCATAGTACCAATGAACATAAGGATTGGCACATATATGCCTCCCCTACCCATCCAGATGGATGGATGCAGATGATATAAAAGGTTTTGCAAATTATCTACCTACCAAACATCTAAACTAATTAACTTGGCATATTATTAGAAGAACAAATGAAACATCAGCATTTACATTTTCAGCTTCAACCTCTTGCCAATACCATAACCAATTATAAACATATCATTTTATTTGAAATATGAACCCGGCTTACAACATACTAAATTGGCAATATCTGAACCAATATCAAAATACATAATTGATAAAATTCACACTTACTTGAAGAATAGCCTTAAACAAAGAAAGAGAAAACTACCCACCAAGAGAATAAATACGAACGTTGAGAATAAGCAACAAAACATGTGATATGTGCAAAGACCAACTCCCGTAGCGTTCAACAGTATTAAACAAAAATTTAAAATTTGCATAAAAGCTCAATGGCACACAAGTCGTGAGGAAACTACTAAAATGGAAAGGAATAAGAAATAACTGAAACAATAGAAGATCATGCATAAAACGAATGCAAGAATTACCTTGATATAGACATTTTCTGCAGCTTTTTCCTCCTCACTAAGAATTTTTCCACTGTCATTGATCTTGTAGCCATGGTGAATATCTGCAACTGGAAATAAGATTAAGCATATGATTCAAATAGCAAACATTGAAACTTAAAACGTGTAGATTATTGAAAACAAATTGAAACTAAGCATGTAAAGCTAGTAATTATCACCAACATCATTTAAATTTCTATTTATTCTTCAGAAAAATACCCGAGGATACTCTCAAAACAATAAAACTTTTAATCTTTTTTAAGCTTACTGATGACAAACCAAAAATTAGAAATTGTCAAAGGAAGGTGAATCAATGTCATGATAGGAAAAAAGAAACAAAATGGAAGTTGGACCTTCGTCGAAAAACATCTGTTCCGGATACAATAATGGAGGAAGCACGTTCATGATAAGCGACAAGAAGTTGGAACCTGAACACAAGTGAGTTTGTATGGTCAAAACTGCTACTCAAATGTATGTGGCAATATATTTATTTGAAGACCCCGCTACTTAAAGAAAATTATAGATACCAATTGTCACGAATTGGAGTCTGAGGTCCACGAAATATAATCCTACAATTCTTTTTATGATAAATGGATGAAAAGAAGTCAAGTCTCCTATCACAACAGGAAGTACCATCTCGACCTTGCTCCGTGAATTTGCAGAAACAAGCAAAAACAAATTTGATCAAAGAATAACCTAGATAAGATCAACAAGCTCCTGTACTTATCACCATCGTATGATTGGAACAAGCGATTTCTCTCTCAAATCAGTAGCTGCATCTAAAGACAAAAACTTCTTGTTACAATCTCATGACCAATACAACAATAGTGATACTTTGAGTACTATATGTGGAAGAACATACACAACAACAACTTTTGAAGGGTCGCTCGAGCTTCTTTCCACACAAGTCGTCCCAAAGACAAGAACTTGTTCAAGTTAGGCTGCCAAACCAAGAATGCATTCAAACAAGAATACCATAAAAACAAAAACAAAAAAGGTACCATATACACAGATAATTATAATATTGAAATGAAAGGTGAAGAAGTGACTGTGTGTGACAAACATAGTCCACACTAGAAAACCACGTCGTTAAGCTAGCTAAAACCACATTGACCTGAAGGAAGCAATCAGAGCCGTTAAGAGTCGGGCCGTTGAAAACGCCGGGGAGAGCGGTCTGGGAGAGGTCAAGGACATAGTCACCGATAGCGACCTTGGGACGAGGCGGAGAAGTGGGAAGAGGCTTGAAGATGCCGAAGGGTAGGTTCTAGATGGGGAAGTGAGTCGGAATGGACATTGAAGAAGGACTTCAAAGCTCGATATGTTCCATTAATTAAGGGGAAGGAAAGAGTTGAGGCGGGAAGCAAAATCAAAGAAGAACAAATCGCCTTGGCTCAAAATAAGCTGAGAATCAGATGTTGTTTAGTTAAAGAGAAAACGTCGACATTTTAAGTGTGAAACAGAATAGGACCAGAGTTTGTAGCACAGATGATCTGGTGCCCATTTTAAGTTAGTTATAGCGACTATGCAAATCCTAATAATTATGGGAGGGAACTGAAGCAACTCATATTACGTCATAGCAATCAGTGTCTGTAGACATTATATGAGGTCATAATCCCATTTGCGTAAATTGTAGCATAAGCATAACTAACCTTGCTCTCGACAGAATATAAGTAATACTGATTCCATGCATATAATAATATTAATTGAATGAGATAGCTATCTATGCCTTACTTTATAGCTCGGATTTAAGGTTTGCTATACCACTTGGCTTTAAGTTTTGTGGATCATTGTGGCTATCCTACATAAATAAAGGAATAATTTGATCATAGCTAATTGTTCATTTGTAACAATATCATAAGATATATTGTTCCAGTATTATAATTTGAAACATAATTGGAATTAGAATATGGAATATGTGTCTACTCTAAATAATCCAATCATATTTGTTCTTGCTAATTAGTAAATGATTTATAATTGATATTTGAAAACAACTTTTTCAAATTTCAATTTACTCTGGCCAGAGATTCCCAAAATCATTACTAATCAAGAACAGCAGAACATTCTTCCTAATTACTTTAGGACAACGAATCCTTTATTGATTTACTCAACTATCTCCATATAGTTCATACTATATCCAATAACTACTGAATTGAACTATTCCAAGAATAGAACATCAGTATATCATGTAATTATCATTACAATTTGATTAATCCCAAACAGAAGATGAATTCATTTCTTTCATATGTGATGAATCGTATTAGGATACTTGATTTAAATGGGACTTCCTCATTTGTTTTCACTAAATGACACCTAAATTTCATTATATACAGTTACAAGCTCAGGGAGGAATAACATATATGTTTTTACTCATGAGTGACTTCATCAGTTTGCAAGTTTGAAATCGAAGAAGTCATTGAATAACTTAATAGTGAGTGGGAGACTAGCATGAATGGCGTCTTCAGTTTGCTATTTCATCAACAATGTAGCAACGAGGATGAAATTTTTGGTCAATACTATATATGTATATATACCTTATTTTACCCCTCATAGTTTGGTATTTTGTTTAAATCATAGTTATTTCATCTTAATTAGAAATACATTTCTAATATTATAGAACCAATCAAATTAATTTTAAAATTGGAAACTTATTTCTAATTCTCATTATATTAATAATGTCAAGCTATTTAATTATAAAATTATTTATAATTATTAGATATAATGTTTAATTGGAAACTCATTTCTAATTATTAATCAACTTATGAACTTACCAATTTAAATTTAATTAGAAACTTATTTCTAAATATATCATTAAATTCATAAACATAATACTTATGAATTTAAAAACTTATTTTAAATTTTGATTTACCATATTATCAAATATGTACTATATAAATCAAATTTATTTAGTATATATATAATATTAGCCTATGCGTTGTTGTTATTAACCCATTTAAATGGGTCTAAAGTACTAACCCAAATGGTAAGCTCATTTTAACCCAACATTTTTATAGCCCACAAAGACCGGAGACTGATCCTTAGTCTGCCTTTGTTGGCCCACTAAAAGAGGCTAAAAACTCACTATCCCATAAGTCCACTTTTATTAGCCCATTGTTTTAGTTTTTGCCACCTTCCCTTCCCAGCCGCCACCTTCATCCTATCATTCGATGGAAACAAATGCCACAGTAGGAAGCAGCGGCGATAGAGGGACCAGGGGAGCTTCCTTCCTAGATGGTGGCGGCAGAGGGAATGGGAAAGCTTCCTTCCGAGGCGACAGCGGCAGAGGAAGCCTTGGTACCACCAGAGGAAAGGAGCAGCCGGGACTCGTCCCTTCTCTTCCCTCCCCAGACGATAGCAGCGATGGTGTGGTCCGGTTGAAGCAACGACATGTCACGGAAGGAAGCAACAACAGGGATGATGCTAGGCACCACCGCTCAGTCACGGGTGATTGGTCGCCGTTGGTACTCATTGTTTGATGTTGGGAATTTAGAACTCCTGAATTCACACTCATAAATATTTGATAGACAAAAAATATCAGAAAATAAAGAAATAATAACAACACAAGATAATTTACGTGGAAACTCTCAAACTGGAGAAAAAATCACAGGTAATAAGAAGAAAATCTACTATGTGAAAAATTCTTACAATCACACAATTTTTCCTCTCACCTAATCCCCCAATACACCAATACACCCACAAAGAAATACCCACAACAAACTTTCTCCTCTCACCTCAGAAGAGGAATTTAACTAGAATCAAATTTGTCATATAAATCTTTGACTTTGTATTGGTGCATTAAACAAGGAGATAGCAACTTCCTTATATAGGCAAGAGCCTTGCTCCAATTATTTTTCCCAACCAATATGGGATAAATAAAAGAGTCAAACTCAACAATCTCCACCTTGGTGACTTTGATTGATCCCACAACCACACTCTACCTTAATGAAGATCTCCTAAAAATAACATAACTCTCAATGTAGAGAATTATCATGCTTCATAGCATCATGCTCCACTATAAAAGCATACCCACTCAGAATAAACCAATTTTAAGCCTTTTATTTCGGCACATGTTGAAAATAACCTTACTAAAACATTATGGTACAACTCTCATGTTTGGCTTTCCTAGAAGTTCATCAACCATCGACATAAATTCCACCACACATCTTGCATTAATGCCAAATCAATGCCCGTGCCAAACTTGTGGACCCACTAACAGTAACACATCCTCTTTCATGGCAACTTTGGGATTAGCGTCATGCCATAAGGATGTACATGCCCTCCTTTTTAGAGAGCAAGATCATCATCTATGGAGGCAACGTTAGCGACATTGTCAGTCTCTCCATTAACTGACCTAGAGTCTCTTGCCAAACCAACTCCATCTCTCGGATAATTTTTCTTTATGTGCCCAGATTGTCCACATGTCTAGCATACTATATTTTTCTTCATGGAGTTCTTCTTTCGATATCCAGCTACCACCAGAGTTGAGTTTTTAGGAGGAACATTTCTTCCACTACCCAATCTTCTCTCTTCTGAAAAGAGTTTTTCGGTAACTTTAGAAAAAAAAAACTATCTTCTCCTTTCCATGAATCAAAGTCAGTTTCATGTGTTCATATGAAGGTGGAAGAGACCAAATAAGTCTCAAAGCTTGATCCTCATCATCTATACGAACTCCAATAGCCTCCAGTTCAGAGACGATCTCATTGAGAACACTTAAATGATCTTTAATTGTAGTAACCTCCCTCATCCACAGTGTATGAAATTGCTCCTTTAGGTACATCCGATTTGAGACGTCCTTTGTTTGATACAACTCCTCGAGCTTTTCTTAGAGCTCCTTTGCTGTAAATATTTCATACACATTCGCAAGGACATTTTTAGCCAAACATAATCGTATCTCACTTGTTGCTCTCAAATTCAGATCCTCCCAATCTTCATCGCTCATACTAGATCTGTCTGTACTAGCCGTTTTGCCAGTATCACTAGTAGTAGTGTTGATTCTAGGGATTTGTTTGCCTTTCAATGCCTTTTATAACCCCGACTGAATCAAAATGTCCTTGACTTGCACTTACCACAAGTTAAAATTGATTCTTCTGTCGAATTTCTCCACCTCAAATCTAAGAGGATTCGAAGTCCTATTTCCTGACATTTTTCCTATGCTCTTCTGCTTTAATGAGTTTTACCGTAGAAAGGAATAGTACACCAGGTAAATTTCCAGCAAAGAGAGGTGGGTCACAAAGAACACACTTAAATACCAAGTCTTTCCTTAGCCAAAACTTTCCTAGACATGCATTTCCACACTACCAAACCAAAACTCCACCGCACCAAATGATCCTTTCTCAAGAAAATCTTTTCTAATGTGGATAATCAGTCAAAACTGCGACCACAGAGCATACTTAGAATTTTTAAGGAAAAAACACACCTTGACTCAGATACTAATTGTTGAGAATTTAGATATCTCGAACCCACACTAAAGAATATTTGATAGATAAAAAAATCAGAAAATAAATAAATAATAACAACACAAGAGAATTTATGTGGAAACTTCCAAACCAAAAAAAAACCACGGGCAACAAGAAGAAAATCCACTATGTGAAAAATTCTTACAATCACACAATTTTTCCTCTCACCTAATCCCCCAATACACCAACACACTCACAAAGAAATATCACAACAATCTCTCCAACTCTCACCTCAAAAGAGGAATTTAACTAAATTCAAATTTATCATACAAATCTTTGACTTTGTACTTGTGCATCAAACAAAGAAATAACAACCTTCTTATATAGGCAAGAGCCTTGCCCCAATTATTTTTCCCAACCAATATGAAGAAAATAAAGGAGCCAAACTCAATATTTGATGCATCAGCCGATGATGCATTTAATCGTATGGGTTGTATATTTTGCTGATCTTACAGAACTGTCATATGGGTTGTGTATTTTGCTGATTTTACAGAAGCGCAAAGGATGTCTTTCTCTGGCATTTGTGTTGTTCTCTATACGTTTGTTGTTTTGATAGAATCAGATGGCTCAATCTAATTGAACGTGATCTAGAAAAAGAGACTAGCTCTTTTCACATGGAAATACCGGCAATCAGATCAAATTCCTATGAAAGGGGTGTTATTTTATGCCCTACAATCAATCGCTTTGGTTGTAGTTTAGTGACAAATTATTTAAAGGCATTCTTTATCTTGTACATGTTTAGATGCATATGATAACGTCCATAGAATAATTATACATTGCTAATGAAATTATAATTATGAGATTCATATTGCATTTATGTATTATTTCTAAATATTCCTAGTCATTGTTCTATTAAGATTGGACATTAATAGAACGGAAAAAGACTAGCACACGTTTTATTTTTCCTTATGAAGGAAGTAGTCGATCTCATAGGATAAAGTATAGCGATACTTAAACAAATGTGTTGGTGCTTGCAATAGACCCGATATGAGAAATCTATTTGGAACATTACTTGTATGTCTATGGAATTCTCATTGTGATGATTGTATAAGTGATCCTTTGACTTGAGGTCATC
>JAOSBP010000003.1:8430704-8467445 GCA_027563825.1 Erythroxylum mucronatum
TATATGTTCTATAATATTGTTATATACATAAAAATCGACATAATACATTTATTATATATTCTATTTATTATATAATTTTTTTCTATTTATTATAATAGAAATTTTTTTCTCTATTATTGAAAAAAGAGTTTTTTAAATTTAACCATAGGTATATCAAGTATTGATAGCGGGATATGATTTTTGGTGTAAACTACATAGAGACTTCATATTTTCGAAGTTCAGTATTGATTAATCCATCACAAATTTTAAGTATTTATTTTTACCTGTTCTTATTATTAATGTATTTATTAAGCGTAATAGATAAGTATAAAATTTCAATTTTTATTTTCACTGCATTTGCGATCCTTCAGTTCATCAAGAATTTGAAGAGATCATAGGTTATGAAACAAATAATTGAACAAAACGTGAATCAGAAGAAAAATTATGATTAGGAGGTAAACATAGTTGGTCGTGTTGTTGTGTTAGAAATTCTGGTAGGGTGTGTTTGGTTCATTCGGAAGAATGATAATATGAATATAATAAATGTAATGTAGGGAAGAACGGAGATTTCTATTCCTTAAGCGCAAGAAGCATTATAAAAAAAAAAAAGGATATAAAAATATTATTTATCTAATTATTATATATTATCAAATATTTTTTTGCATTCTTTACCAGTTGCTTTCTTCAGATACCAACTAACCAAGTATTTCACCTTAGTTTTTAAACGAAAGTCAACTTCAGAAAATCTTTTTAGATAGTTCAAATTATAAGTAATTTTTTGATTTTTTCTTATAATTTCAAATGATTTTTTAAAAATTTCTTTAAATACATAGGGTATTTTTGTCTTTTACCCTTATATGGACCTCCAACTCCAAATAAAGACAAAAAGACAGCATCTTTAGTTGGTCCGAAATTTTAGAAAATTGTCCTAAAATTTCACCCTGTTTCGTCTAAAACCAAATTCCCTCCCGTTTGGGAAGAGGACGAGGCAAGAGAGGGAAATGGCGGAAAGTGAAGAAAACAACGAGGAAATGGTCAAACGCAAGAGCGAGAGCCGCATGCTCGCCTTCACCGGAGGCGCTGCTTTCTTAGCTCTCGCTGTCTCCCTCGTCGTCTCCGCCTTCAATTCTCGCCGGAACAAGTCCAAGAAGAAAGGTTCCTCTTTCGCTCCAGCTCTTCACTCTTAACATCTTCTTACGTGCCAAAAATGCTTGGCTTCTGATAGTTTAGTGAGATTTTAAGCAATTGCATGTTTTGGCTGTTATTTTTCTTGTTTCCTTAAGTCTAGATTCAGTCAAATGGGAGTGAGGTAAGTAACTGTTTGGTTGTTTTTTTATGGTTGAATAGATCTTCCGAGGTTTAATGTTCGCATTAACCTCTCCGCCTCTGAGATTCTTCGATTAGCTGATCAAGTTATTGCTAAGTCAAAGGAGGTTCACGATGCTGTTGCTTCAGTTCCTTTAGACAAGGTGCTTCTGATTGTTGTTTCTTATTTTCTTCTAGATTCAGTTGGTTTTCTGTGTAGTAGATTTCATGCAACAAATTCCAATCAATTGCTTGTGTGATGTTTTCTTTTCTTCTTAATTGAAATGAAAAATGCACAGGTAACATATGCCAATGTTATTGCACCATTAGCCGATTTAGATGGACAACAATTTCCGCTGGTTCAGTCTTGTGTGTTTCCAAAGCTTGTTTCCACTTCAGAAGATGTGCGCAAGGCTAGTGCTGAAGCTGAGCGCAGAATTGATGATCATGTGTTGACTTGCAGGTTTTACTTATCTGTTCGGTTCCTTATGTTACTATCATTTTAAGTTGGTTTTTTTTGCAAGCCTTTTTCCCTAGTTGTCTTTTATAGTTGCCTACTCTGTCACTTATGTTTGATTGATGTCTGGTTTAACTTTGCCTTCTGACTTGTGTATGTGATTATTCATTTGGTTATAGATTGATGTGGCATATTGTTGATTAAAATATGATGTCTGTATGAATCAAATTGAATTTCTCCCTATTTCATGCAAGCTGATCAGTTTAAGAGAAGATGTTTATCGTGTGGTTAAGGCATTTGCTGCAAAGGGGGAGTGTGTAAGCCCAGAAGCCAAACAATACATAGACTGCCTGGTAAGAAAATCTGAAAATGATTTTAGGTGCTCGAAGTCACTATGTTAAATCTCTTCTGGATTTTGGTTTGTATTAAGCTGCAGAAGTTGTTGAGCTTAAGATTTGGTGTTATCCTGATTGTTGATAGGTGAGAGATTTTGAGAAGAATGGTCTGAATCTTACTGTTACCAAGAGAGAGGAAGTGCAGCGCTTGAAAGCTAAGATCAATGACTTAAGCCTACGGTACATTCGAAATTTGAATGATCATAATGCTCATCTTCTATTCAGTGAGACGGAGCTGGCTGGATTGCCATCAGAATATTTTAAGGTACTTATTGCCTTGCTATTCTTTCATGAAAGCATAGTTTTGGAATATGGCAGGTATTTGGAATATTAAGGGATGAGAGTTTCTTCCTTAAACTAGCATGAATTTAAATGGTGAAGCTTATCATGTTGCAATATGATGAAAGTATAAGGATTGTGTTGTACTTAAAAAAATTGGCATATAAAAACTTGTCCACTTGGGGAGTAGTTTGATGTCAATCAACTAGTTTTCACTCCTGTCTCTTGTTCTGCTGGATTTGATTGTCATTGCAGAGTTTAGACAAGGCTGAAAATGGCAGATATAAAATCAAAATGAGAAGTCACCATGTTGCTGCATTGTTGGAACTCTGCAAGGTACATTCTTCTCTTTTTGTTAATTTTGCATATGACATCTTGTGCATGGATATTTTGAAATGCTCTGATTCAATTGCTACATGTAACGAGTAAAGTTAACCCTTTAATCTAGTTAAAAAAATTCAATAATTTTGTCTTATAGGCCTGGTGTAGTTTCTAATTGGCCGTGTTGAAATTGATATATATTTGTATAATATTTTTTTTCTCATGTCAAGGTAGGAACTACTAGGAAGATGGTTGCAAGGGAATATGGGAAGAGGTGCGGCGAAGTCAATCTTTCAGTCTTGGATAGTTTGGTAAATAATGCACCCTTTCTTATCGAGTTTTGTTCTTTAAAATAATTAAAGCGATGGTTCTTGAAGAGAAAAAAAATAGATATCTGATCTTCCTTTGCCACCATAATTTAAGTTTTTTTGTAGGATGATAAAAATGGTATTGATCTCTCCGCATGTCATGCATTTTTGTACTTTTAAATAGCAAGAGATCATATTTTTGCCTATGAATTATTTTTCATATACCTAGTACTTCACAAACAAGGAAGTATATAAAAAATATCACATATAAGATATCGTTTTGGCCTTTTAGGTTGAATTGCGCCATAAATATGCCAGGCTACTGGGCTATTCAAATTATGCTGACTATGCTGTTCATTGTAGAATGGCAAAGATGTCCTCAAAGGTTTGTATAATTTTTTACTTGATGCAATTTTATGTATATCGTGTAGGCTAAAAGGCACGTTTGCTGTTTTAATTATTTCTTATTGATTACAATGTATATTTGACATTTCAAATACGCTTGCTTCATGTGAATAACAGTGGTCTATAATAGAACTGCCGAATCTAATTATTTGTTCATTGTGATGAGACTATTGTTGTGTCAGGATTATGGTATATAATAGAACTGCCGAATCTAATTATTTGTTCATTGTGATGAGACTATTGTTGTGTCAGGATTATGGTATACAACAAATATATTAGTCATATAAGGAACAGTTTGCTCTTTTATTCTTTTCTGTTAAACGTTGTTGGTTAGTGGATGTGCCATAGGTAATGACTATGTGGAATCCAACAAAAGGTTCTTACTTTTGGCATGGCCTTTGTGACAGATGTAAAACTGTAAAATCTAAAAGCATGCTAATTTCTCATTGTCTTCTAGCGACTTTCCTGCTTGATATTACGAGTTAGTTGAACTCTTATTTTGAGTATATTGGATAAGTTGAGAGCTTTTGACGTAAGGGATTTTTAACTTTGGTTGAGATACGTTCAAATGTTAAAATCTGTCTGGTTTAATACTTTGACTAATTTTCTTTAATTGTATGTCTATTTCTTGGATTTTATTCATTGATATGATATTCCTCCCCCATAGGTGTTTGACTTCTTAGAGGACATCTCTGCCTGTTTAACAGATTTGGCAACGAGGGAACTCAGTTTGTTAAAAGACTTAAAGGTTTGGACATTTTTGGCTATTTGATGTGTCTTTTTTCATTCTTATCTATGTTTCGGATTGGTTTCAATTGGGCACAGAAAAAAGAAGAAGGAGACAGTCCGTTTGGAGTTGAGGATCTTTTGTACTATGTGAAGAGAATTGAAGAGAAACAGTTTGACCTGGACTTTGCTGCAGTAAGGCAATACTTTCCTGTTGATTTGGTTCTGGCTGGGATCTTTAAAATAACCCAAGACCTTTTTGGTAAGGAAATCTATCTTGATTGAATTTTGGATGTGCTTGTCATTGATTGTTTGTTGTGTATATTTTGATGATAGTGAATTAGAGTGCAAAGTTATGTTAACAGAAATGGGAAGGGAATTAGAAGAGAGAAAAGAAGAGAGATACGTAGAAGGAGAGAAAGAAAGGAAGAGAGATACACAGAGAGATTTCTAGAAGACAATATCCAATCTGTTATACATATCCTCACTATCTGTTACTATAACGTCTTAAATAGACGTCAGGGATGACTAATATAAAGGCTGGTGTTTGATAACAATCGTGGACATTATTTAAAAACGACACGTTTCGTACTAAGTTCTAACGGCTAGTGATGTTGTCTTCGTTACCGTCTCTTTCTTCGTCTTCTTCATTTGCGTCTGTAATGGTTGTGATATTTTTATACGTAACATTGTTTTTCCATGTTCACATCATTATTTGTAATGAAAATTCTTCCTCTTTAAATAGGCTTAAGATTCCAAGAAATTGCTGATGCTAGGGTTTGGCATGATGCTGTTCGTCTCTTCTCTGTTTTTGACTTGAACTCTGGCGACCTCATTGGTTATTTCTTCCTTGATTTATACTCAAGGTTCACATAATATTTAGGATATCTCAATTGTTTAACTTGCGACTTCTGCTTTTGGAGAAGTGATATTTCATTAATGTGGCAGGGAAGGAAAATATGGTCATACGTGTGTGGTTGCTCTTCAAAATGGTGCTTTATTGCACAATGGTGCAAGACAGGTAGCTTTATCCCTTGGTTCCTAGTTCCTACTAATTTGATGTGTGGAACTTTGGCAACTTAGAGTATAATCATCCGTGGTTCTGATGCTGAGTTTCACCCATTAGGCTCCTTTCAGGAATCATATACTGGAATACATCCTATCATTTCCTTGGGGGCCTTATTGTTTTGACTATTTGAGCCACTGATTAAAATTTTAATACTAGCTAGTCTTCTCTTTAAAATTTTCATTACTTATGCTTGATCCTTTTACCAGAAAGAAAGCAATTCTTTGATGCATTGCTTCGAGTAAGCTGATAGAAGGCAAAGAGCTCCTTGAAGACTTCAAAAAGAGCGACTCACAAGTCATCATAAATTGTTAATATTGTTGCCATTGAATTCAATCTACACGCATAAATTGAACTTCCAGAATAGTAGTTGCTTGCAAAGCTTACCCTATTTTAGGAGATACTCAAAGATCTATTGAATTTCAAAATTTCTTAATCTTAATCTCTAAATTATTATCAAAGGGGAGCACTGTTTATCATCACTAAAAGTTAGTGAAAGCAATTCTCTTCTTAGATGAGGTTAATAATTCTCCATCTTCCATAGAAATGATTTCTTTATAGTAAACACAAATATAGGAAAGCTAATGATTGGAAACTTACTGTTGATTTGTATGAGTAGATACCAGTGGCATTGCTTATATCTCAACTGCAAAAGGACAATGAAGGAGAAAGTTGTCTATTGAGATTTTCTGAAGTGGTTAATCTTTTCCATGAGTTTGGTCATGTGGTATGTCTTCCATCTGATGTTTTATTTGTATCTTGTTTTGGGTACTTTCATGAACAGTTGCTTTAGAAGTTTGCTTGTGTGATATTTCTGTGGCTTGTGGTCTTTAAATAACTTTGCAATGAAAAACTCTGAGCATGCAGGTCCAGCATGTCTGCAACGATGCATCATTTTCTAGATTCTCTGGTTTGCGTGTAGATCCTGATTTTCTGGAGATTCCTGCTCTAGTCCTGGAAAATTGGTAAGCAACTTTTGTTATATCTCACCTTTTCTTGGTTATCCAGAATTCAGTTTTACCTTGCAATTTTGGAACTCTTCAGGTGTTACGAGAGCTACTCATTGAAGTTGATATCTGGTTTTCATCTGGTGAGGCATACTTCTGCCCTTTTTTACAGTAATTTTTGGATAAGGTTATTATCTTCCTTTCTTACCAACCAAGAAAAGGAAGATTGGGAGGGACAAGACGCGTTTCTCTGCCTTTTCTCTTGCTAATTGGTACTGCACGTTCAGGACATACTCTCTTATATGTGTTGCCATTTGTAATTTTCTGAAGACCTAAAACAGTTCACATGTATTCAGTTAGCTTCCTTTTTGCATTTTATTATAATTTCTTATGTTACTTAAGTCTTGATGAATATGCTGTGTACATCTATTTATCCGGTATATTACATGATGGTTGCTATTCTTTTACATTACACAATTACTGTTCTTGTTTACTTTTATACCTCCCATCTTGCAGGATATCACCAAACCTATTGGGGAGGAAGTATGTAAATCGATTAAAAGGTGGCGAAATTCCTTCTCTGCTCTTAAACTGAAGCAGGAAATTCTTTATTGTAAGTGCATTGATTTTTAAAGTAAGACTGTGGACCTTCTTGTTCTTTTCTTGATCTACCAAAGATTTTCTGATTACATGTCATTCAATGTTAAACTTCTAGAACAGGGGTTTTCTTCAGAAACATTCGTAGATCTAAATTGGAATCACTGAATCATCAATCGTGATAATTATTCTGTGCATGACATTATTTGCTCTTTTGAATTCACCCAGAAGGTTTATGTGTTTTCAGGTCTTTTTGATCAGATTGTACATTCTGCTGATAATGTTGACATTCTTGAGTTATACAAGCATCTTCATCCGAAGGTGAAAGAGCTTTCTCTGCAAGACCCTTGCAAATGTATGTTCACTCTAAATATTTGTTTGCCTTCTCAGGTCATGTTAGGGCTGCCAATCTTAGAAGGAACAAATCCAGCCTCATGTTTTCCACGGAGTGCCATTGGTTATGAAGCTGCTTGTTATAGTCGTATTTGGAGTGAGGTACCAAATCGCACAATCGTAATAATTTCCCTCTTATGTGCTCTAGGATACCACGATATACTTAAAAAGTTCCTTTTGAGCCTAAATTCGATTTTATGGGCTAAAATGATGCCCCTAAAAAATTTTGGACTTAGCCCATCGAGTCTTTTGGGCGGGTTGCTTTGCTTAGCTGAACTCATTGCCTCATTTTCTAGTTGGTGAATCACCTCAGGTTAACTATTTCCTTCCAAGATCATCATTTCTTACTTAATGCTGTTCAGGTCTTTGCCACGGACATATTTGCCTCAAAATTCCGTGATAATCTCTTGAACCCCCAAGTCGGTATACAGTTCCGAAAGAAGGTAAACCAGTCAACAGTTTTTTTTTCATGTCTACGTCTATGTCAATTCAAATTATGTTATAGTTCTCATAGATGTGGCTTTATGGTCATGATCTATTTTCTGATTAGTCTTAGCCACACTGAAATTTTGAGGCCTACCACAAACTTGATGGTCGAACAAAAATGTTGATGGCAGGTATTGGCCCCCGGAGGATCAAAGGAACCCATAGAAATTCTATCAGATTTTCTTGGAAGAGAACCATCCATTCAAGCTTTTATTGACAGCAAAGTTGAACATAGTTTATAAAAGAATTGGTTTAGTCGAAGTTGAAGACTCAAGTTGGTCAAAACCTCCTTGCATTTTTGAGTGATAATTGAAGTAATCCCTGTCTTTGTATATAACCCTTTCATTGGCATCTGAAGTCGGGCCTTAGGAAGAACCTTTTCATATGTACAAGTAAGACATCATAATTAATAATTTTCTAGATATAGTGCTGTTGAGCGTGCAGGGTGCTTCTAGCGTTCCATTTCTTGTGCCTTTATGCTTTCAATAGTTTGGTGCATAATCATTGTTCCTCTTCCCTTTAATAATTCTCTCTTCTTACATCCTTAACATTGTAATTTGTCATAAGCAACATAGTAAACATCGAACCGAAGATTCTGAGTGGCAGAATTGGGTTCATTAACTTCTAATTTTAATACTCCTAAATGACCCACAAAGGCCGCAATGTTTAGGTCGCCGAGGATTCTCATGAATATGTCCCCCACCTAAGTTTCTTTGGTTGGAGGGGGCTCTTTCTTTAATAGTTATATTCATTTGGATACAAAAAATATTATTATGAACCACCCATTTCCACATCCTTGATGGATTGTTAAGGAGGATCGTGGCAACCACTGGATTGCAAATTACTAACTACAGGGGTTATGGAATGGAAGGAGAGGATGATCAGCTAACAAGTTAAGTGATCATCAGAAAAGTTGGGTTTGCCAACGAATAATTCCCCTTCTTTCCACTTTATCTTATCCAACACAAGCGAAAACGACAACTGGGCTGGTCTCTTTGGGGCAAATGTTGATCAAATGAAAGTTCCTGACAACTTTTTCTATAGTAACCCCACGTGTTGCTGCTCCTGATGGCTCTTGTTTCCAGTTTGAAAGCAACCTTTTGATCTCATTTGTTGACAATAAGGTAAAGGTGGCTCAAGAAGGCACCGGATCCTTTTCATCACTTATTTCAAACCTTCTTTCAGTTGATATCGTTTTAGGTTTGTTTACATGTAAAATGATTTGGATCAGAAACAGAAGTGGGTCACTAAATTAAATGCAACACCAAAGGATTAATATTTTCTTAGGGGTGGCCAAGTCTCTTACTAATTGAGGGATTAAATCACTTCTTTTATTTTTGCTGTTTAACGCTGTTCCAATTTATCTCATCCACACATTTTTATAGGATTTACGTAAATATGTGGATAAGATAAGTTGAAGCAGTATTGAAACAGTAAAAGTGAAACAACATACACCTCTTTCTAATTGAGGTAGGTTCTAGATTTTTAGATTATACTAAAATTAATTATAGTTTAATTCTACTTTGAAAATGAATTTGAGATTATTATTTTATTTAAAAATTTATTTACTGGATTCCTTATAATTTTTCACCTTATTATGTTGTTTTTTTAAAATAAAAAAAATCAGGGCTTAACAATAATCGGAACATTTATATTCTCACGCCTTTGACATGAGTAGTCTTTATTCGTGGCTGCAACTAGAACGATGTCGTTTGAGAGCAAGACTTCATTGGTCAGCTAACTTTAATTACTACCAATTCAAATCAGAAATGGTTGGTTGTTTCCAATTCCTTTCCTTAGCATGACTGAGCTCTCAAAGACAAAGCAGAGATGGGCCAGCGAGAATTGAAACAATGGAGTATTTAAGTGCATATGGGAAGACTCAGTCTTCATATTACTGCCAGGAGACAGAAGCTAAACTGTAGGAAGAGAGATAATATTAGAAGAAATTTCAATTTTCGTGGTCAACAAACAACAACGTGAAAACTAAGGGGAGCAACAGTTTGAATGCCTCGGACATGACCAAGTAAGTACACCGTGGGACTTTGTTTACTTTTTCAACTTCATCTATATCTGGGTTTTGCTTTTTCTTTGCATAAAGCTTGAAGCTTTCTATTGTGCATGTGCTTCTTACGATCTTTTGATAGGTTGTGGTAGTTCTATTTGGAAAGTTTGTAGTGATCGTTGAATTTGGTTCAGGGGATTCGACAGATGAGAAGCTTGTTATGAGGGTCTTGGTGGTGGAAAAGCAAGAGAATGAAAAAGGTCTGATCTTGTAACTTAACTGAGTTTTAGATTCTTTTTTTTACTTTTAATTTTAGCCGAAAAGATAGGATTTTTTTTTATAAATCGAGTTCTTGGTGAAGCGAGAAAGGTCGCCTTGATTCGAATTTTGTGTATGATGAGGTAGATTTTGGCCCGCTTCTTTCTTCTGTTGTCTTGTGGAAGTTTAAATGTTGATGCAGAGTCTGGCTTCTTTGTTGAGCTTATAATGTTGTATTCATGTTTATGCATATCTTGATGTGGGGTTTCTGATTCTGGAAGAGGCAGTCTTCAGTTCAATTTTGTGGGTTCTGATTATTGTTGGACTGACTTTAAGAAGATTAGAGAATTATTTTAATAATTGTTCGATTCTTTTTGGCGGCATTTCGTTGTTAGTTATTTAAACTATGCTCAAACAGATACTCAGCAAACTTCCACGAAAGTCGTCTAAATCGACTGAAAACAATCTTCATGGTGGAAAATCTACTACCAATGTAAGTTGTGTTACTGGCTCAAGAAGCTCTGATTTAGGGGGCAACAAGTCTGGGAATTTGAATAATGCGCCTGCAGCAGCAAATAATTCTGCTTTATATGTGGGGAAAAACAGTGGTAACAAGATTCAGCATGTTGTAAACTTGAAGGAGAATGGGAACTTGGGGTTGTCTTCATATGAGGGCTTGCCTGGATTCAGAGATGTTCCGAACTCTGAGAAGCAGAATTTGTTTGTGAAAAAACTGAACTTGTGCTGTGTCGTATTTGATTTCATTGATCCAACAAAGAACCTCAAAGAAAAGGAGATCAAGCGGCAGACACTGTTGGAGCTGGTGGATTATGTAACCTCAGTTAGTGGGAAGTTTTCTGAAAGTGTAATGCAGGATGTAATAAAAATGGTGTCTGCTAATTTATTTAGGACGCCCACTGCTCAACCACATGAAAGCAAAGTTGTAGATGGTGTTGATTTGGAGGAAGAAGAACCTTCTGTGGATCCTGCATGGCCTCACTTACAACTTGTATATGAGTTCTTCTTAAGGTTTGTGGCCTCATCTGAGACAGATGCAAAATTGGCCAAAAGATTTATAGATCAGTCCTTCATCCTCAAATTGCTTGACTTATTTGACTCTGAAGATCCAAGAGAAAGGGAATACTTGAAGACAATACTTCACCGCATCTATGGAAAATTTATGGTACATCGTCCATTCATCAGGAAAGCCATAAATAACATCTTTTATCAGTTTATTTTTGAGTCTGAGAAGCACAATGGAATTGCTGAACTTTTAGAAATTTTAGGTAGTATCATTAATGGTTTTGCTCTGCCACTCAAAGAAGAACATAAAATGTTCCTTGTGCATGCACTAATACCTTTGCATAAGCCACGATGCTTGGCAATGTACTGTCAGCCATTATCTTACTGTATCACGCAATTTGTGGAGAAAGATTGCAAGCTTGCTGATACTGTAATCAGGGGTTTATTAAAGTACTGGCCTGTCACTAATAGTTCAAAGGAAGTCATATTTCTGAATGAGCTGGAAGAAGTTCTTGAAACAATTCAGCCGTCAGAATTCCAACGCTGTATGATACCCCTCTCTCAGCAAATAGCTAGGTGTTTCAACAGCCCACACTTTCAGGTAACATGTTGCATGGTATTTGATTTTAAGTTCTTCTTGTCCATTTGTCTTCCTTTTGTCATATGCTTCAACTAATTTACCAAAACATAAACTCCTGTTATATATACTTCAATCTGCAATATAAATTTTTAAGAGTGATTGCCTCAACAATCGTGACTGCAATCAGTTTGTCAATAAAGTGCTTTTTTCTTTCTTCTTACTTCTTTGGTAGCAACTCCAAATTTGACGGTAATGTTGCAATATAAGGACATTTTCCATAACCATCGTATTCTTGTGTATTTCTCTTAGAACTTTCAGAAGTTACCATTCGCTTTGGGAGTTTGCGATCCATGACTTGTCTTTGAGGTCAACAGAAACAACCTTTTCAAAAAGATTTGACCTATTTCTCTTACTAACTACTTTCATTTGTCCTTCTTCCTAGAAAATATTGAACCAGAAAGAGGTGAAATTTCTTGATACTCGTTTCTCTTATGGTGACACAAAATTTTTGTGGTTCTTTATACTGGGCCGTTGATGGGAATAAACTTTAGTCAAATCATTTGTAATATACTATTGGTTCGGTTCTCTGTATACAGCACTAGGTTTTTATTCAACTTGTTTTCCACATAATAAACTGCTACTCTCAGATATTGAGTTATGGTCTTTTTTTTAAGATTGATAATGGATCAACAAAACTATGTCTACCTTTAGCTCTCTGTATCCCATCATCATCAGCTTCCATGGTGTGGTATTTCAGGTGGCTGAGAGAGCGCTGTTTTTGTGGAACAATGATGCCATTGAGAACTTGATCAGACAAAACCGCAAGGCTATATTGCCAATTATCTTCCCTGCTCTGGAAAAAAATTCTAGAAATCACTGGAATCAAGCTGTTCGTAGCTTGACTTTGAATGTTCGCAAGATTTTCGAGGATCTTGATGCTGATCTTTTCAATGAATGCTTTCATAAGTTTCAAGAAGATGAAGTAAAGGAAAATGAGAAGAAAGTGAGACGTGAAGCGGTATGGAAACGTTTAGAAGAGCTTGCTGCTGAAAAATCAGCAGGTAGAAATTAGTTATTCCGTGAAGGACTACCTCTTGATCACAGAAGTAGAGGTAACTGTTGTTGTATGGCAAACTGTCAATTATTTGATTGACATGGGATTCATTATATGCATTATGTTTTTCCGGAGGTCAGATGTTCCCGAGTAATCAAATTTCCTATTGCTGCAAGGTGCACTTGGTCCTTGCCAAACCCTATAAGATATTGCCTTGTTGAGTTTTTAATACATTGCATGCAAAAAGTAGTATGAGAAGCAAGACCAGTAAAAATTTATGAAAATGTAATAGTGGATGGCTAGTTGCTTTGCACTAGTGCCTTCAGGGTTTAGATTGTAGCCCTTAAATCAACAAAGAAGCATCTTTTCCATCCACTTTTGAGGTGAAATTAGAGCTCTTGTGCTTACTAATCCCCCATTTACTTAAAAACACAGTAGCATACCAACTACTGTCTTTTTGGTTTCAACTCCTTTGAAGTTCCCATTGGTTTCCTTTACTCGCCTGTAACTGAAAACCAGAAGATAGCAATGACTATTTAATTTTAGTACGGCTAAAATGAACTTTAGCAAACCAACCTGTTCTTGATGCTAACCAGAGCTTCCAAAATTATGCTCGGAACACAGAAAAGTTCCCAATAAAGCAAGTTTCATGCGTCCAAGATACAGCTGGGACACATCCATTTCTAAGTCGTGATTCTCACACCTACCCTCAAGTCTTCAATCTTGGTGTGTGTTTCATATTTTTATAACTAGTATAGAAATTGTAAGAAAAAGAAAATTTGTGATTCAAATTGACTCAAGTAAAATTAACCACGAATCAAAAAGATAATTATATAAAAACATGTTAGTGTGAAAAACGAAAACGACTCGCCTGATTGAAATAAATGGTGACGTTTGGATCAAGTTTGATGGGTTAAAAAAAGAGGTCAAATTTACTTTGAACATAAAGTTTTTATGGAAAATGAATCCTTATACTACAATAAACTCTTATCTTCTCTGTCTCACTCTCTTTTCTTTTTTAATTTCTTTTACCAAAGCGATAGAAAAAATTGTTACTTTGAAGCTCTGCTTCCCTTTGAAGTCACTGCTTCATGTGAGTATCAAAACATTCTTTGTTTTCCTTCTCTTTTTATCATCTGGGTTTGCTTCATTTTGAATCGCTTTTATTTTGCACAGTTCTGTTCTCCACTTAGATTTTTCTTTTTTTTTCCCCCTCCTGTTTGGACTCTCTTTCCCGTGTTCTGTTGGGTGTTGGATTTCGTTTACTAATGTTGTTTCGTTGATTTCGATGGAACCCATATTCTATTAGCATCTGATTCTCCATTCGCGAGCCCAGCGAGGAACTTCTGGTGCATATGATTTGTATGGAAAGTTCGATGCTTTTGCTTTTTCGGTTTCTGCATCTGGGTTGTTCAATTTAAAGTTAAAAAGGTGCTCGCTTTACGATGTTGGGTGTCTTATAGATGGATAGAAGAGAAGTATGTAATTTCTCTCATGCGTTTTTTTTCGAAACGAGAGGCCTCGTTTGATGCTTTCTGGGTTTCTGTTCGTTTCTGTAAAGAGTGATTTTCCGTACCTTTGTCATCAATTTGTTGCATCAGTTGATTTGATGTGGAATTTTTTCATTCGTTTCTGTCCTGTGATTGATAATTGGAGACATTTTCCCTCTGATTATTAAATTCTGTCGGAGAGGAATCTTGATCCCAGGACAATTTATCAGGAATCGTGATCCTTGTATGTAATTATTGAGTCATGATCAAACAAATACTAGGTAGGCTTCCTCGGAAGCCTTCTAAAACATTGGACAATCGTGAATATGGGGGTTCATCTATTCCTTCGTCAAATACTTCTACTAGAGGCAATGATTTTAGTAGTAGTAGGTCCAATAGTTCTCCACCTGGCCCTGATTCTACTCCACCAACAGGCTATAATCATGGAAATAAGCCTAACCAGGTTACAAATTTGAAAGTGAATGGAAATTCAGCAGCTGCTCCCTATGGAATATTGCCAGGATTTAAGGATGTTTCGAGCTCTGAGAAACTGAATTTGTTCATCAGAAAGCTGAATTTGTGTTGTGTGATCTTTGATTTCACTGACCCCAGTACGAATTTGAAAGAAAAAGATATCAAAAGGCAGACATTGATTGAGCTGGTGGATTATGTTACTTCGGTGAATGCGAAATTCACCGAAAATGCCATTCAAGAGGCTGTAAAGATGGTGTCTATGAATTTGTTCAGATCATTTACACCACAACCCCGAGAAAACAAGGTTCTAGAAGCCTTTGATTTGGAAGAAGAGGAACCCTCAATGGACCCAGCTTGGTCTCACTTGCAAATTGTATACGAATTCCTTTTGAGATTTGTCGCATCTCCTGAAACTGATGCAAAGTTGGCTAAGAGGTACATTGATCACTCTTTTGTCCTCAAGTTGTTAGATCTCTTTGATTCTGAGGATCCAAGGGAGAGAGAGTATCTAAAAACTATTCTACATCGCATTTATGGGAAATTTATGGTGCATCGTCCTTTCATCCGGAAAGCTATCAACAACATCTTCTTCTGCTTTATTTGTGAAACTGAAAAATTCAATGGGATTGCTGAACTTCTTGAGGTTTTAGGCAGTATAATAAATGGCTTTGCATTGCCACTAAAAGAAGAACACAAGTTATTTCTTATTCGAACATTGATTCCTCTGCACAAACCGAAGTGCCTGCCTATGTATCATCAGCCGTTATCTTACTGCATCACACAGTTTGTGGAGAAAGACTGTAAGCTTGCTGATACTGTTATAATGGGGCTGTTGAAATCCTGGCCTATTACTAATAGCTCAAAGGAGGTCATGTTCCTAAGTGAGCTGGAGGAAGTGTTGGAGGCAACTCAACCAGCAGAATTTCAGAGATGTATGGTGCCTCTGTTTCGTCAAATAGCACGCTGTCTGAACAGTTCACACTTTCAGGTAATGAACAATTGAGTGCTTGTCCTTCTCCAGATGACTATTCTCTCTCACTATTTAGGAATCAAATTATTTTCGTGAATCATACATTAAATGGTTTTATTTACTCGCTTTTTATTTGAAATACAGACAGCTCAGCTTTTTCGAAAAGTGTTTTTTGCATTAGCTTTAGAAACTTATTTTGTTTCCTGCTTTTCTCTCCCTCATGGCTATTACTTCTTATACTGATATGTGCCATCACGTACTCTTCTCACACCTTGTGTCACTGATGTGCAAGCATGGAGTACCTGCTTTTATGCTAGGAGTAGCTTGATGTTGAGTATTGTTGCAATTACCAGGTGGCTGGTCAGAATGGGATAATTTAGTAGTGAAAGAATTTGATATTTAAGAATGAATGAACACCTAAGAAACTCCCAGGCAGGTGGTGGACACAGGTACTTGATATAACTGGTCCTAAGCATGTATCTTGAGCTCTGGAGTAGGGATTCATTTCTCTTTATCACTGTATGATATTAACTGTTGCAGCTTTTAGTTTTATGCTATTTAAGCAGTTGTGACTTGGGACAGCAGAGATGTCCAAATGTGATGGTCTTTCTTAGGGATTGTGTTAGTTTTAGTGGAATATATCTTATTGTTTTGTTGGCAGTTCGCATTCTAATCTGAAATGTGGTAGGATCTTCCAATTTACATAATTGTTACTGGTTATGATAGCTGCCAGTGGCAGGCAGGTTTAATTTTAACATGGTGTGCTGGCTTTGTTTTTTGACTAGAATTTACTGTTTTCTCTTTCTTTTTGGTGATTAGAAAGCATAGGCAAGGCAGCACCATGTCCAAGCTGCTTCTGAAGATTTATGATTTTTATGATTTAATGCTTTTATTTTTCTTTTTCGTTGCTACTGGTTTATCATGTAAACTGCAGCATAGTTCTAATTCGTGCCTCTACAGGTGGCAGAAAGGGCTTTGTACTTGTGGAACAACGATCACATTGATAATTTAATCAGGCAGAACCACAAAGTTATACTGCCCATTATTTTCCCTGCACTGGAGAAAAATGGATGCCACCACTGGAGTAAGATCGTACAGAACTTGACTACTAATGTCCGCAAGATCTTTGCGGATATTGATCCTGAGCTGTTTGAGGAATGCCTGCACCAGTTTGAAGAAAATGAAGCGAAGGCAGAAGAAACGAAACAGAAACACGAGGCCACATGGCAGCACTTGGAAGAGATTGCTACAACAAAAGCTGCGAATTGATCTGCAAACTGCTCGATGATTTTAGTGGTTTAAGAGGCTCGCATTTGATGGTTCCACTTTCTATGTTGGTGTACTCTTAAATTTTTTTCCAGATTTTGTTTTACTGAAATGGGGATTGCCGATGAGGTAATCTTACCAGCCATTTATCTTTCTCTTACGAGCAAGCTATTTAGTCACAGGTAATCATGCAGTTTCTTGTGTAGTTGTTCAATTGTTGAATCATTCCATAAAATTATGTATAATGTATGTTCTCTTGTAACTTTGAAACCTTCTATTAGTTGAATTTCTTACTTTACAGGCATTAATTGTATGAGAATGTTGTGTTGTGGAATCAGTGTAGGATGTATAGAAAGAAGAGCCCTCAAGGGGTGTGGCTAGATGGTTGAGAGCAGAGCTTGGTTTCGGTTAGGTCCCAGGTTCGATTCTTTGCTAGCGCCTCTTGTAAGAGCCTGGGATAGTCGGGGTTTTACCTATGGGTGGAGAACTAGTGAGGCCCTCTGTGATGGGGTGTAGCCACTTGGCCCTTTAATGAGGTGTAGCCACTTGGCTCTCTGAAAGGTGAGCCATTCGCCTGTGGGGTTTTTTTGAATTAAAAAAAAAACGTATAGAAAGAAGGATGTTGTTTGTGTTGTGGAATCAACTTATAAAACTGACAACAGTTTTATTGAGTTGACGTAATTTTGGTTCACTCATTTTGTATTAATTCAGTTCCGAAATGTTTGGAATTTCGCTGGCCCTTAGTGAAATTGATCTCACAGGTCCTTGTCAGAAGACAAGGGAAAAAAAAGGGTGCTAATGAATGGAAAATATATAAATATATAAACTTTAAAATATATTTTTATTATTAAAATTTAATATTCAGTAACTCAAGTCATAAGTTTATATATTCAACAAAATATTAAATAATCACAGCAACAGCTAACAGCAAATGTCAGCAACTTATTTTTCTCGATACATAAATAATTAAGTCGTACAACCTTTCTTGTGACATTGATGATTTCAAGTAGGTTTTTAATAATTTTAATTTTTAAAAAGTTCTTTCAACTGATGTTATAATACAATTAATAAAATTTGATAAGTAATTGAAACATTTAGACATCAATTTGTAGTTTAATAAATTCAAGAATTTCAACAAATGATATTAACTCAATTGGTAAAGTCGTTTCCAACACTTTTAATTAAAAAAAATAATCTAAATCCACATCTCGCATATTATCATGAGAAAAATTAGTTGTAAAATTACGATAATATTCTCTTAATTCATTATCACCTAACGACCTCAACTTTTTTTAATCAAATAAGAATTTAAAAATCATCAATCTCACATGAGAGGTCATCGAAACTTTTTATTGAAATTCCAATTATATATTAGGATCAAATATATAAAGATGTTTGCATATATCTCTAATAAATTGATCTCAAAATTTTCTTGTTTTTTAGATCTAATAAATTGATCTCAAAATTTTCTTTAACTTGCTTAAATGTGTACATTCAAAATAAATGCAAATAAAAAATAAAAGAGAAATATAAAACGAACATGTTATTTTGTTCTTAACAAGATTGAAATGAAATCGTTAGACCGCCCAATTGATAGTTAAAACCGAACTCTTCTTTAGCTCTATTCAACAAAGATTGAAATTCATAATAAGAAACTCAATTACAAAATGTTTTTTAGTTTCTACAAGGTAAAGTGCCAATAAATCTTTTGGTATATATAAATATCTTGAAGTAAATTTATTGTTTTTTCAATTTCTATCGTTTTAATAAATATATTTATTAACTTTTAATTTTTTACTCTTTTAATAAATAGATTTATTAATTTTTAATATTAAACTCTTTTAATGAGTGAATCTTCTAAAAATGTAGGCATTATGCAAGTGTCCTTCTTGCCCTTGCTCAAGCCGACACAGGATCGACTCATTTGCAACTGAATTCCTTGGTGGGGTTGATTCACAACATATACAATAAAGCTTCTTTTTATCAAGATTTCAAAAATTCTCGTATTTTATATTTATAACAAAGTAATCTTTGTACAAAATTAGAATGACATACTAATTATGTTAAAGAAATGCAATTATAAAATTACGATATGAAAATATTCTAAATAAATATATCTCTAAATTCGAAGTTGAATTAAGTCGATATTAAATTAAAGTTAATTTATAACATAAAAAATAAATGCATCGAAAAAATATTTTTTGTAAAAAATTGAGATACAATATAATAAATGTAGACATACAATATAACTATTCTAAATAAAAATGTTATAAATAAATATAATTTAAAGTGTAACATAAAAAAATTCTTCTAATAAATTTATCAATATTTATTAAATATATGTATTAATGATAAAATTATGAGTTAATTACAAAAAAATCTCAAACTTTGCTCAATTTTGTATTTATAGCCTGAACTTTAAAAAGTGACAATAAAAATACTCAAACTTTCAATTTTTTTCAATTCTAACCCGACGTTCATCTTTCTGTTAAGTTTGATGATGTGGTTTGTCACGTGTTCCAGAAACCTTAACTATTAACACAAGTCAGTCAAATTTAATACAACAAATGAAGATTAATTGAACGACATCATTTAATCACATAACTAAAACGACGTTGTTAAAAATGGAATTTCTATATCAGTTTACGTAGCCCCGACGTGACTAACTGCAATGTAAGAGCAAAATGAGTTTGAAGTGATGCAAAAAGGGCTGAGAGCATCGGGAAAATAAATTGAAAACGAAAAGATTTCTAGTGGGGTGCGCTGTGTTGTGAGAGTAACTTGGGGCGTTGGGAGAACAAACTGAAAACTAAAAACGAAGGGTGAAGGTTGAGAGAACAAACTAAAAATGAAGGGTGAGGGCATCAGGGTTGCGTAAATCGATTTAGAGATTTCATTTTTAAACGACGATGTTGTTTTAGTTATGTGATTAAAGGATGTTATTTCATTAATTTTCATTTGTTGTGTTAATTTTGAATTACGTGTACTAATATTTAGGATTTTTGGAACACGTGATAAACTACGTTAGCAAACTTAACGAAGAGTCTAACGTTAGACTTGAATTGAAAAAAATGAAAGTTTAAACATTTTATTTTTACTTTTTGAAGTTCGGGCTATAATTGCAAAATTGAGCAAAGTTTGAGAAATTTTATGAAGTTAACCCTAAAATTATTATAATAATTTTTTTACATATAAGTGTCGTAGAAAAAATAAATTCAATTTTAGATTTTTATACGCTGGGTGACAAGTGTATTATATTTTTAAGTAGTTCCTGTAAATTTACAAAATAGTTTTTAAAAACTTTTTTCATATATTTTCAAAAAAATATTGTAATGAATAATTTTAAGATTTTTAGTGATTTTGATCTCTTTCTTTATACTATTTGCATCTTGAAAACTAAATAAAGCATTTTTTATAATGTTTTTATGTAAAAAGTGAAAAGTTTTATTTCATATCATATTTATTATTATATAACTACTTATATATTTATTTATTATCAGTTAATGTTGTCAAAACATAATGGATATTGATTCATTTTCTTATAATTTTTAAGAAGAATGCTAATGGAAAAATTGAGGTTGAGTCATGTTAACAAATAGCTAGAACACATCTGTAGTTACTTGAGCTGAGCCTAAGATTCTAATAGTTACTGATGTTAAACACAACATATATAATTATTTTGGATGTTTTAAATTATAAGTACATTATTTCAACTTTCACTTTATAACATTATATAACTTACGAAAATGTAAAATATATTAATTTAATTATATTAATTTATTATATAATGAAAGATCTTCAGCATGTTGCATTTGCATATGTCAGGTAACTTATGGGAGTGGACACCTGTTAAATCCACTAGTCATTTGTCCTGGTTCTAGTTTGAGTTGATGGGAGTGAATACCTATTAACTCCACTAGCCACTTATCTGATTCTAGTTTGAAATAAGTCTTAGTGAGTTGTTATTTAAATTTTGAATTAGTCAACATTACTGTTATTGTTCCTGATATGTAGTTGCTGAAATATTAGAGAGTGGTTGAACTATTCCTCTATTTATTGGCAACGAATCAGATAAATAAAATGGGAGCATTCTTTCATTCACTAAACTACCTCTTTGAGTTCCTTAGGAGGTTTTGGTTCTCTCGAAGTTACCAGCTATTGCTTATTTTGTTCTTTAGTTAGTCCTTCTTTCTATTTCGAGTTAATCAAAATTGGGAAGTATAAGCAATATCAATTTAAGAGAGGTCCTTCCTCTCTTAACCAACTAATCACAAGATCTCACGCACTAGAGGATGAAGTTACCACTCTGTCAGCAGGGCAGGAAAATATTCTAAAAGAGAAGCAGGAGATGTTTGATGCAATCAATGCTCGTTTGGATGTTATCTCTGCAAATAAAAGTTAAGTAATAGAAAGCTCCCATGACCAAACCTGAAGTAATGAAGGGTGGCGAAATAGTCATGCATTAACTAACGGTTAAGGTTCTTCCAACAGTGCCTCCAAGCCTAAGTTAGTGAAATTGGATTTTCCTTGATATAGCGGACAAAAGGACCCACCTGGATTTATAGAGCTTAAAATTTTTTTGAATTCCACAAGACACCGAAAGAGGAGAGAGTGCCATTGGCTTCATTCAACCTGGAAAATGAGATGCAATTGTGGTTCTAGCTCATCAAGAACGAGATGCAACAAATGGCATGGGAGGATTTCAAGCAAAGTTTGCATGATAGGTTTGGCCCCACACACACTAAAGACTTTTTTGATGACTTAACTAAGTTGCAACAATCTGGTTCTGTAAGAGATTACTAGGCACAATTTGAGAAGCTTCTTATTTGGGTAGAATGACTTTCACCTACACAACAGGTTAGTTGTTTTGTGAGTGGCTTAAGAGAGAGTATCAAAACTGAAGTTCAGGCTTGCAAGTCTATATCTCTTTCTGCAGCAATTGGCCTAGCGAGATTGTATAGGGCAAAAAATAATTCCGCTCATTGCAGTACTCAAACTAAGTCACGAAAGGCAAACCTAATTTCTTCAACCATACGGCAGGATACTATTATGCCAATTAAAAAGTTAACTCCAGTTGAGCTTAAGGAAAGAAGAGAAAAAGGACTATACTTTAATTGCAACGAGAAATTCAGCATCAGACATAGTTGCAAAAAGTTGTTTCGTATTGAAGGGAAATGGTCTGATGATAAAGATGAAGATGTGGATATTGATATGAGATTGAAGAAAATCAACAGATAGAGACACCAGAGATTTCAGTCAATGTTATTTATGGTACTAGAGCTCTGCAAACAATGAAGGTTCATGGTCGATTAACCCAACAACAAATTATTATCCTAATAGACTCTGGCAGTACCCACCATTTCTTGGATAGTAAGGTTGTAAGAAGATTGGAGATCATACCTAATGTAAAAGAAAAGTTTGCAGTTACAGTGGCCAATGATGAGAAAATTTCTAGCATGGGACGTTGTAATGAGGTAAGTTTAATGATTCAAGGCAACTTAATTATTGTGGATTTTTATTTAATCTCCTTAGTGTTTGTGATGCTGTCTTGGGGGCTTAATGGTTGAGTACATTAAGCCTAATTCTATGGATTTCTCTCAATTATCAATGCAATTCGAGACGAATGGAAAAAAGATCACTCTCATAGGGTTGACAATTTCAATTAATAAACTAGTGGATAAGATGGAAATGAGCAAGGAAAAAAAAACAAATAAGGAAGGGATCATCCTACAAATAAATTCTATTACCATGCTGGCATTAGGTGCACATGGCTCTTGTTTCAATTTGAGTTTAACTAACCTAGAATTGAAGTCTTTTTTATAGTCTTATCAAGATATTTTTGAAGAGTCTCAAGGCTTACCTCCACCACGAAGCCATGATCACAAAATTATCCTAAAACAAGGATGTGAACCAGTTTGTGTACGATCATAATGATATCCTCATTACCAAAAAAATGAAATCGAAAAACTGGTGAAAGAAATGCTGACGTTTGGCATCATACGTCCAAGCCATAGCCCATACTCATCTCATGTTTTGCTGGTTAGAAAGTATGATTGTTTTTGGAGGTTCTATATTGACTATTGAGCACTTAACCAAGTCACCATTAAAGACAAGTTTCCTATCCTTGTTATTGATGAACTACTAGATGAGCTATGAGCCATAAGGTGCTAAGTTTTTCACGAAACTGGATTTGAGAATGGGTTAATACCAGATACGAATGTGAAATCAAGACATCCCAAAGACTGCTTTTCTGACTCACCATGGACATTATGAGTTCACAGTGATGCGATTCAGGTTGACAAATGCCCCCTCTACTTTCTAGTCGCTAATGAATGAGGTATTTAAACCTTACCTCCGAAAATTTATGCTGGTATTTTTTAACGATATTTTGGTTTATAGCAAAACTTAGGAAGAGCATATGGGCATATTGAGGACACTTTTAATATTTTAAGAACTCACTAGTTGTTTGTCATAAAGGAAAAGTGTACCTTTGCTTAGAGGAAGTAAAATATTTAGGGCAGATAATTTCCAACGATGGTGTTGCTGTTGATCCAAATAAAATTTATGCTATTCAAGATTGGCCAAGATCAAAAACTATCAAACAATCGTGAGGCTTCTTCGGACTAACCGGGTACTATCGAAAATTCATTATGAATTACGGGAAGGTGGCAGCTCCATTAACACAATTACTGAAAAAGGAAAATTCTTGTGGAATTCTAAAGCAGAAGAAGCTTTTCCATTGCCTAAACAAGTGATGACGCAAACGTCGGTGTTGGCTCTTCCTAATTTGAATAAACCATTTAAAGTTGAATGCGATGCACCTGGAATCAGTGTAGGTAGCATTCTTATACAAAATAAGAGGCCAATTACTTTCTACAGGCATGCCTTATAAGATAGAAACTTACAACTATCAGCTTATGATAAAGAAATGTTAGCACTAATCCTTGCAGTTCAAAAATGGAGGTCATATTTGATGGGGAGACAATTCAATGTTGGCATTGATTAAAGAAGTTTGAAGCACTTATGAGAGCAAAGGATTGCCACTCTAGCTTAAGAAAAGTGGTGGTCAAACTAATGGGATATGATTTTGTCATAGAATATAAGAAGGGCAAAGATAATTGCGCAGTAGATGCGTTGTCCCGAATTCATGAAAAAGAGTTTATGGCTATCTCAACAACAATTCCAAGTTGGCTGACATCGATAAAACAGGAAGTCCAAAGCAATCCAAAAATTGCAAGATTTAGTTAAACTCTGTCAACACGGAGAGGCCGTGGGTCCATGGGAATATAAGGAAAGAATTCTTTACTTCAAGAATATAATTTATTTACCAAATAATTCCCCGTTAATTGTTATTATTGATAAGGAAACGCATTCCAGCACTCATGAAGGGTACCATAAAACTATTTATTGAGTAAGATCTGTATTTTATTGGTAGGGCATGAGAAAAAGGCTCCTTGAAGTCATACAAGGGTGTGAAACCTGCCAGAGAAATAAAACAGAAAATATTAAGCCAGCAGGATTGTTGTATCCACTTCTAATTCTCGTTCAGGTTTGATCACATATTTCAATGGATTTTTAAAGGATCTTCCTAAGTCAAAAGGAAAGTCAGTCATTTATGTTGTTGTTGATTGTCTTTCAAATTTTGCTCATTTCATTCCTATTTCTCATCCATACTCTGCTGTAATTATGGCACAAGTATTTTTTGAGTAAATATTCAAGTTGTATGGAATGCCTAAAAGTATAGTATGTGATAGAGACCCCACTTTCACTAGTATATTTTGGAAGGAGTTGTTCAATTTATAGGGGACTAGCTTCAATTTCAGCCCATCATATCACCCCCAAATTGACGGACAAACAAAAGTAGTCAACTAAACATTGGAGATGTACCTTCGCTGTTTTAGTAGCCATAAGCCACATGAGTGGGTCAAGTGGATTCCTTGGGTTGCTTATTGTTATAAAACCAGTATCCATTATTCTACAAAAAAGACACCGTATGGGTTATTTATGGGAGGTTTCCTCCTTCACTTTTAGCATATGTACTAGGCAATGCAAAAGTAGGAGTTGTGGATCAAGAATTGCGAGCTTGAGATACAATTTTAAAGAGGCTTAGAGATCATCTAGCCTTGGCTCACCAACGTATGAAGAAATTTTATGATGCTCAAAGAAGTGAGAGAAGTTTCGGCATTGGAGATTTTATTTACTTGAGATTGCAACCATATAGGCAAATGTCCTTGGCTATCCGCAGGAACCTTAAGTTGTCACCACGATATTATGGTCCATTTGAAGTTGTTGGAAAAATTAGTCCTGTAGCCTATATGTTGGAGCTAATGTGAAGGTTCAAGAAGATTTGCCAATCATGATGACAAACGAAGAGTCCCTCACTGTTGTTCCTCATGCTATTTTTGAAAAGAGAAGAAATAGAAACAAAGAGGAGATTTTAGTTCATTGGCAAGGTCTTTCTCCAGCGGAAGCAACTTGGGAGGATTATCAAGAACTACAGATTCGTTTTCCTAAATTCTTCCTTGAGGACAAGGAAAAAATCTACAGGGAGGAATGTCAGGTAACTTATGAAAGTAGACACCTGTTAAATCCACTAGCTACTTGTCCTGGTTCTAGTTTGAATAAGTTTTAGTTGAGTTGATAGGAGTGGACACCTGTTAACTCCACTAGCTACTTATCTGATTCTAATTTGAATAAGTCTTAGTGAGTTGTTATTTGAATTTTGAATTAGTCAACGTTACCGTTATTGTTCCTGATATATAGTTACTGAAATATTGGAGAGTGGTTGAACTATTCCTCTATTTATTGCCAACGAATTGGATGAATAAAGGGGGACTATTCTTTTCTTCACTAAACTACCTCTTTGAGTTCCTTAGGATGAATAAAGGGGGAGCATTCTTTCATTCACTAAACTACCTCTTTGAGTTTCTTAGGAGGTTTTGGTTCCCTCAAAGTTACCAGCTATTGTTTATTTTGTTCTTTAGCTACTCCTTATTTCTATTTCCAGTTAATTAAAATTGGGAAGTATAAGCAATATCAATTTAAGAGAGATTCTTCTTCTCTTAATCGACCAATCACAAAAACTCACGCACATTACAACTTTAGGTGTCACGCACATGACAGTATATCAATTCAAAAGAATAAAATTTCTTATTATTAGAATTTATAGTCTAACACAAAAATATGTATTTTTAAAATCGTTATATTTAGTGTTACAAATAAAAATTGAAATATATTTGATATTTTACTTATACTTCATAATAAATAAATAAATAACCAGTTTCATATGTTAAAGAGCTTCATTCTTCCATAATTTGATTTGTGTGGTAACAATACTGGTTCCTAGTTATGGACAGGTTAGCAATCACAACCCTCACGCAACTCTCTTTCTTGTACCCATATCTCTTCTAATCCCACAATTTACATTAGAAGCGCTTGCATATAAGTGATTAGAAATTAAATATATAAACTAAGGCTAAAATGTTGTCATTAGTGTATTGGGAACTTGCAGGACAAGAAATGAATCAACACGTCTACTTAATTCTCCACTTGTACTTAGCCAGCCAACATGCCAATGGTCAATATGAAATTCAGGGACAAAAGATCTTATCTCGACAGGTCTCAGACGTGATATGATAAACTAATATGAAGAGCATATATAATATGCTAACATCGTTGACTCCATCGTTACGACGGTGGTCTATTCACACAACATGACATAACTTTGATTTACTCGGATACGGTTCAAAGGCCGTGGTTGACGGGAGAGAATGATAATTCAAATGAGATTAGATATAGAAAAGAATAAGTATGGATATTATTATTATTGTTATAATCAAGATAAAGAAATGATTATTATCACTATTAATATTTGTTAGTTTGTAAAAAATATTTAAAACTAAAAATTTATTATATTTTGATTAATTAATTAATTATATTTTAATTAATGAATGAATTATATTTTAATTAATTATATTGTAATAAATCAATTAATTATTTTTAATTACTTATAATTAATAAAGAATAATAATAATATTTTAATTAATTATATTGTAACTAATTAATTAATTAATTTTAATAATTATTATATTTTAATTAATTATATTTTAATTAATTAATTAGTATTAAAAATATTTTTTAAAAAAGAGTCACTATTGAAAAATTATCTTCATTCCTCTACTAAATGGAAAGTATGGAGGATTCCTCAAAAGTGAGATGTCAAACTATTATCTCTATAATAATAATTAACAATCAACCACTCACTTTTTACTCTTCTCCCGTTAACCCTCTATGTAAACTCATCAACCAAGAACCTAAATCTTCAAATTTCATAGGCAGAGGTTTGCGTGAAGGCGAAAATAGATGTCGAGACTGGTTATATTGCTGGTAGTGCCTGCATAAAGAATAACTATTGTGCATTTAAAGTACTTGTTAATCACTTTGTTCACTAAGTAGTAGTCTAATAACTATGCTACGAGATAATATTGCTATTATATATATATATATTAAAAAAAAACCCAATCAATTTAGCCGATTTAACCGTAAAAACTTTGATCAGTTTAATTTTTTAGTTTGGTTCTCAGCATTTCAATTCGATTTACTTTAATAACAATTGTTATTAAAAACTGATCAATTTATTAATTAATCAGTCAATTTTTATAAATTAATAAGTTTTTATAAATCAAAATTAATTAATTAATATTCATTTAACAAAATTTTAATTAAACTTTAAAGTTTTTATAAATAAGGACAATCTTTTTCAATCGTATTTTAAAATTTTAATTTATTTAATCTTTAACCGATTTTATAACTGTTTAATACTAGTTGAAAATTTCAAAATTTAAACCTTTTATCTTATAGATTTAACTTTCGGTCTCATTTTTTAAATTGTAATATTGATAGTTAACGCTGCAAAAAAAAAAAGAATAGAACAAGGAGAAAAAAGGGTAGGCATAAATAACTCTTACCATCAAAATGAGCTGGACAATAATATTTTTAATTTACAATTACAAATTAAATTTTTTAAATAATTCAATATGTCAAATGAGAACAAAATTAATTGCCTCTACAAATCTTTTTAATAATTACAAACTTTCCACAATATTTTGCATTGAAGGAACCTTACAATATTGCAAACAAAATCGCAATAAGTTGATGATAATATTACATCATTTTGATGCACGAAAACCAAACTTGATACAATAAGATAGATGAACTAAGGCAACAAAACGCAAAACTATATGATTTGTAACACAATTATATATAGAACCAAAGGCCAGCTTAGGCTAAGCCCAATTGAGTCAAATGCGTAGCACTGATCTTCCAGTCGGGGGTGACGATATGTGAGCTATGAACTCACTGTCCTTTTCGAACAATTCCATGTCTTCTTTTCCAAAGTTAATCCATGCCTCAATACCGTCACCTTCTTTCGTGTCCAAGAACGTGATGTAGTTCCTAAAAGTCAAGCGAGCTGATCCTACCCACACTGGTTTTCCCCATCCAAAGTCAGCTTCACGCACTGGAAACCTGCACAAACTTGTGAAGGCAAACGGAACAACATTTCCACCTATGAGCTTTTCACCTGCATCTTTCATATCATTCAAGTAGGAACCGTTTTGAAGTTTCTTGACAAACTCAGCGTTAACGTTTCTGATAGCATCTCTAATTTGGTTTATGAACCCAAAAGATTCATCTTTAGTGTCTGTAGTGGACATAACTGATGCTATGTTACAGATATTGCCAAAATGTTCCTCAGAGATTGGTGGGTTGAATCGGGTACGCAAGTTTATTGCATGAACCACCATGAAGATCTTATCTGAAGCATATTCAGTGCCTCCAATGGCTGCTTTGAATCTGTTCCATATGAAAGCTGACAAGGCCTCGACTCGAGATGGATATCTGGTATTCAGTTTGTTGGTTCTGTCTGAATATTTGGCTCTGAGTGCTTCGATCTTGGCTGCATCGAACACGAACCTTTTAGTAACGATATCATCTTTGACAATTCCTGTCGAAGTTTGATAACCGGATAAGTCTCTTGGTGGGAAGATCTCAGCAGAATCGAAACATGGGGCTTTTATGCTGTTGTCTCCACGAGCAATAGCAGCCCAACTGTTGACGAAATTGAAGAAAGACAAAGCGTCTCCGATCTTATGTGACATGGCAAAACCAATGGCCATAGCTCCACACTCGAAGAAAGTGACTTGAAATACGGCAGTCAAGTCATTAACATCGTCAAGCTCAAATGGAAGGAACTTGTTGTGGTCAGCAGGATTCGGGTTCCGAAGGAAGTCAGAAAGCCTGCAGTTGGCCTGAGCTTGGAAAAAAGGGACACCCACGTCGGAGCAGTCGATATAACTGTTGTCTTTAACACGTCCAGCAAGAGGATAGAATAGTGACAAAGCCTTTGCAAGTGATTTCTTAACTATGTTGCATCTTTCAACGTTGGTAGAATTGGTTGTTTCAGGATAGAAAAGAATCCAAGGCATGAGCACAGGGACCATCATTTGATCAAGGTATGAGAGTTGGCAATGGCGAAGATGATCTGGGGTTGGCGAAGAAGGTTTGATTAGATCTTTGGAGATCACTTTTACTTCGAGCTCCATCTTCATCTTGATAGGAAGACAAGAACAGCAACTATAGTTTTAGTGATAGTAGGAGAGGATATTTTTAAGAGACAGACTTTGATGATTTTGTATTGCATTGCGGTGTCCATTTATATAGACATGAGGCGGTGAAGCGTGTGTTTTATTTTCTGAGTATTATATGGAACACCTACCCTAATTCGAATTATATAATGAGTTACTTGTATCAAGACAAGATTGCTCTGTCTCCATTGACATTATGTTACAGTGTCTCCATTGACACTACAGGTTTCACAATCCGCGAATCTCTCTCAGTGATGCTTACACGTTATAAGCTTTTTGCGCACTATCCGCATAAATTTAGAGACATTTAAATCTTCACTAAAATCAGTACATGAAATAATCCTTACCGCAACTGCCTCAATTTGGTAATATAGAGCTGAAGGAACTAATTAAACTTTATCGGTTTATCCAATTAATCAGTAATATATATGATAGTTTTGGGAGACTATAGTTTTCAACAATGTTTTAAAAACCCGAACCAATTTGACTGGTTTAACAGTGAAAACTTTAAAATGGCTAACTTTTTGATTTGATTTAGTTTAATAATTTTTGTTGTTAAAATAAATTAGTTTATTAATTGATCGAACAATTTTCGTAAACTGATTAACTTTTATTTAACAATATCTTTTTTAATTAAACTTTAATTTTTTTGATAAGTAAGGATAATTTTTTCAATCATTTTTTAAACTATTTAATTATATTCAATCTTAATCAGTTTTAAGACGGTCTAATACCAGTTGAACCTTTTAAATCTTAAATTTCTTATCTTACCAATTTAAGTACTAATGATGCTACTTCAAAAGAGGTAGTGTTGAAAACAATTTGTCATGGTTCAAACAATAAAATCCTTCATGTTTTTAATTGATAAAAATATTTGAAAATATTGTCTTTTTTTGGTATATCAGAAAAATAAATTAATGAAACAATTTGAGAAAAATAAATTAATGAAACAAAATATGTACAAAGAGTTTACAGACTAGTGTTACAGAAGGCACAACTAGCTAAAAATTAGCAACTAGCTTCGGGACAGTCCAAGATAAAACTTAGGGACTCTGTAGCTATGGAAGAAGCAATTCAACACCCAATCAGCATCAGAAGCACAAAGAAACGCAACCAAATAAAACCCAAGCATCTATAATCCAAGTACAGAGCCTAACTAAGAAATTCTAAACTCATAATAAGCAAGCCAGAGAGAAACTGAAGTGAAAAGAACAACCGTGGCCCCCGAATGGCCAGGGAGAAAGCTGCTGCCAAGAAAAAACTGTGCTGCACCTCTAAGGGTAGGCATAGCAAGACATGGTCTATCCAATAAGAACCTCAAACGCTGTAACCCGGAAAAATATTGTCTTTTGTTATGATCTAACTTAAGTTTCAAAGTGTAAATTATTGACAATTATGACAATTGCTAATGATATAAGTGTCAACATACTTACTCCATGTCTATTTACAAGATAATAAAGATCGTCAATGTACGCAACTTTTTCTTTGTAATTTTTTACAAATAAACTGTTTCCGTAATACAATTATAATTACAAAAATTACAATAAACTATGATAATGATTCAAATTATAATCATAGTATTGCAATTATAATTAAACTGCAATGAAATCATGAATCCAATTTATGATGAAATTATTTATACTTCTTAACAACTGAAAAAAGGGGTTGTCATTTTGTATTGAGATAACTCAACTCACAAATGTCTAAGCCACAAATGAACATCACTCTCAACTCAACACAAATCACAGATGTCTTAGCCATAAATGAACATCACTCTCAGTGTAATTATTCTCCTATCATGTACGTACTGTAATTATCCTCACCTACTCCTTTTGCTTTAGAAATTTCTTTATATAGAAATTTCTTTATAAATAACATATGTTTGAACACAGTTCTTGATCAGTCGAACTGTATAATCGTCCTTTTGCTCCACCAAATTGTAAAAATACCCATCACTGACCACCACCATTGAAAAGCGGTGTAAACATTTGTTTCAAACATTCAATCTGGAGGCCTCAACTTGTCTTTTATTAAAAGTAAACTCCTGGACAATACAACTTCCACAGTCAAAGGCGGGAATGGGAGCAAGTCCAATCTATATATTTGAGAACGTTCTACTCCTTCAATGGAATGGGAAAGCCAAAGAAGTTCAATATATCCAATGGTCTGAGTCAGAGGGGCCGTATACATACAGCTTTAAAGAAATTTATCGGCCACTTGTATCCCTAGTGGGTTGGATTGAAATTTGTCCACAATCTTCCGAGAAGTTGTTTGGAAAAATAACAGAAAAGGCAATTGAAGGTTCCGTCCGTCTTATCCATAGTGTATTAATTAATGTGGACTTTGAAGTTTCTTATCACTTCATCAAACATCGACTTTGTGTGGTTTGGAAAAGATATGATGAAGTGACTCTACGTACCAAAGAAGTCAACTTGCAAAATATAGAATAATTTGTGCTGCTACTTGGGGAAAACGTTAACGTTAGATGAATCCCACGGTATCATTATAAGATTACTTTGCACATTTATCAAGTTTTGAATTCTATAATCTATATATATAGGAATAAATTAGAACTTGCACTTATAAAATGCTTTGAAGGAAGTTTTTATAATCCAAATTAATTAGAATATAATAATCTCGCCTATGATTTCTCTTCGCTAATTTTTTCGTTAAATTATTTAACGGCGAGCATTTTTATCTCTCTAATAATCAGACTAATATTACCTCTATAATAATTAGGGGTAATTTTACGTTTTACTAAACCTTTTAAAATCTTACATTTCAGCGATATTTCTTCTAGATGTTGTCGGCGGTGGTGTTGTTTTATTAAATTCTGTTATCTATCTTTGTAATTTCACTATTAACTGCGTTATTGGCAAATGACTCTTATGGTCTTGGTATGATTATTCGAAATTCTCAAGGGCAATGTTGTGTGGGTAAATTGATGACGATTCCAGGTTGGGGAGATCCATAGGTAGGCGAAGCGTTATGCTTTCGGGAAGCTCTGAGTTGGATCAAATCATTAGCGTTTTTTCCAATATGCGTGGAAACGGACTGTCAAGTTGTTACCCACTTTTTGACATCTACGCATAGGGGTTCTTCATATTTTACTATGATTATTCATGATTGTAAGGTTCTCCTTCAGGAGATAGCTTTTCTTTCTTTCGCGTTTGTAAGAAAGCCAGCGAATCAGGTTGTTCATATAATTGCTAGAGCAGCTAATTTTATGTCTGGGTTTGAGTGGGGGCTATGTCATCCTTCTTTCTTGTATGATGTTTTAACTATGGATTCTAATAATATGCGATGAGCGCAATCTTTACTGTTCAAAAAAAAGAGCTCAAGAGGCGATGGTATACGTGACATAAGATTACTTCATCATGAATAATGAGCTCATTAGTTCCTCAAAATATGCAATTACCATTTACTTCATCTCATTTAATATTAGTATGCCTAAGAATCTTTGACTCATGCCCATATTGCGAGGGTAATTAGCTACGTAAGATACCGAATTAAGCAGCAATACGGTTGAAACGATCTTAGAAATTTTTCTTAGAAAGTATTGGTAACGTTGAAGTGAATACTAAAACTAATGATTAAAAAATATAATCTTTTGAATTGTATAATTTTTTAATTCGATTTTTCGTTTTTTAGTTTGATTTTTTAAATAATTTTTGTTGTTCAAAATGGATCAATTTATTAATTTATCTATCTATTTTTATAAATTAATAAACAAAAATAAATCAATAAATATTTATTTAATAATATTTTTTAGTTAAATTTCAAATTGTTGGATAAATAAGAAAAATATCTTTTAATCATATATTAAATTATTTAATTTAATTTAATTTTTAAGTGTATTAAGGAGTTAATCAAGGAGATGTTCCCATCCTTTCGATGTCTATATCGACACTTGAGGTAAATGCAAGCGATACATAATTTTATCTTTTAATATTCCAAAAAAAAAAGAGAGGTATGAACAGATATGGAAGGAGGACTAAGTGGCCTCATAGTCATCGTGCTGCCAGATAGCACTTAAAAAAGCCATTTCACATTGAAGAAAAAAATTAAAAAACATGCAAGGAAAACACCAAACATGCATAAAATAAAGCAAGACAAGCGCCAATCTTAAGTTAGTTAGTATTCACGTTGGATTAGATTTCTCTAATTGACCACTCACGATATAAAGTAATGTTTCTTTTGATTTTGTACGCATGTAGTTGGTTTCTCATCATATTTATATTGAAACTGAAGAATTTCCACTTCCATGTATAATGATTACCTTAGTACAGGCTGGGAGCATTGGCTCGAATAATTATTGAGAGATATAGTATTGCTTTTTCTAACTCTAAGCTTCAAAATTAAAAACAATTACTTCTCCTCTCTCCGCAGTTTTTGGATCTAAATAATATTAATTATGAGTCACGTTATGCATAAATTATTTGATTAAAAAATTTGAGACAATTCCCTACTTTTTTAAAAATTTAAATATAAAACAACGTTTTTTTAATTGGGTCCACCTAAGTCCAGGTTTATCCGAACCCTAATTTTTCTAAACAAAACAATGTCATCATCATCACACTCCGTTCGAAGTTCCACAATAAAGCGGAGTCTGGGGAGATCTAATAGTATACAGCTTTATCCCTACATAATAGAGAGGTTGTTTCTAGTAGACCCATATTCAGATGTGACAATAAAAGAGTGATGTAGGTTAAAGAATAAATAAGTAAAATTGATACGCTAAATAATTATGTAAATAAAATTACAATAAATACATAAATAAATAAAAATAAAATATAACCAAAGGATATACCCAGTGGCGGATCCACAATGGGATTCCCTATAAAAAATTATTATTTTAAGTTTTGCCCTCATAAAAAAATAAAATTTTGCTCCTATTAAAATCTTGCCCCCATGAAAAATAAAATTTTGTCCCTATTAAAATTTTGCCCCCATTCAAAATAATTTCTGAATCTGCTCTTTGACATACCTGATGATGTCCAGATCTGCTACTACCTGATAAGCTGCAAAATCCAGCTCTTCTTATTGCTAGTTAAGCTAGAGGTCTTTGCTCAAAGACCCTGAGGATGTGACAATTTTACAATTTTAGACGGTCTCACGGAATCTTTCTCTATACACCTGTTTTGAAAAGCCAAGTTGTAGGCTAGAAAGCTTTGTCCAAGACTTACAATTAGCAAAGGCAAAAAGGACATTTAGTTGGACTTCCTACGCGGTAACTACATGGCGCGAGTGTTAGAATAAACATCTCCTAATAACTTACTCAACTGTTTTGGTGAACTTTAAAGGGCATCCTTTACCCTTATCTGATAGCGCCAGACTTTTTTATTTCTAACCACTGCCTTAATAAGGGCCAACTCTGACATATCTTTCTTGATCACTTCCTTCTAGTTCTTGTAAGACTTTCCTTTTCTTCTCTTGTAGTTACTAAGGGTTATTTTCTCACAACATCGTACCGGAGTATCAGAGGGCTTCTTGTGCATATGCCCAAACCACCTAAATCTGGTCTCTCTCAACTTGTTGGCAATACTAATTACCTGTAGTCTGTCTCAATAAAATGATGTCATTTTATTAAAAAAAAGAAGTTTAAGATCAATATAGACATTTGACCAATGAGTCGGCTCAATAAAATACCTAAATTTAGGCTACACGCTAACCCATCGTCGTCCTAAGTGAGCTAAGAAATACTTTTTATTATATTCTTTAACTATTATAAAATATTGGATAATACATATTTAATATATGTTCACGTCTCTTAAAGTCCATTGAGTTGATACTATATCTCATACTTAATGAGTGAAATCGACATCTGACTTTTAATGGAATTATTAATTTGTAATGCATATATTCCAATCTCAGACTCAATCACGTATCAAATTAAAATTTTCTTAAAGTACACTTCTTGTAGTCGGAAGTGGCGAAATTACAGGACAAGTAGCCTTTAATTATTACCACCAAATTAAATTATTTTTTGAATTTCCTGGAAAATTAACACAGTACAGTGGCTTAAGTGTTGACGTCCACGAATTAAGGCCACACGTTTCGTGCATAGCACTTTTTGTTTACAATATTCAAATTATTCAACATGGGAAATTGGAATTTCATGCAGCAATGAGTTCACTGACACGCCATAAGTTTATTATTTATTAATATTTACATGAACTCTATTATATTGTTTTTACAAATTTATTATTTATTAATGTTTACGTGAATTTTACTCGTTATTTTGAATATCATAATGTAACTAAAATATTGGTCATAATTAAAAAAAAGACTAAATTAAAAAGTTTAAAATTTCTCCCATATAAAATAATAATTATGTATACATAAAAATTTTTTGGTAGAATTGTTTACAATTTATTTAATAAACAATATTAATACAAATAAGAATATATTAAATAATTTTAAGATATAATTAGACTTATATATTATACATTACACAACTAAATATATTAGTTTAACATAATTTAAATATATTTAATAAATATTTTAAAATTTATATATTTCATATTGACTACATATATTTTTAGTGCATACATGTGAAAACTTATTATAATAATTTTTGAAATATATAAAGATAATATTTGAAATTTTTATAATTATATTTGTACTGTACATTATTCTTGATTTTATAGAGTTAAATGATCTTTTTGACATCATAATTTATAAGAAATATGTGAAAATAATATTAATAAAATTATATTATATTATTATAGCTTCTTGAGATAAGGTTGAAATAAAGTAAAATATTATCTAAGATAATATAAATACGGTTGTGTACCCTAGAAGTTGATAATATCTACACTCATTCAGATCCACGTCTTGTTCTGCGACCATCAGTACTAAAGCTCCGGTAGCAGTTAGATTCACTTGCTTAAGCTATCTCCAACCAACACACCAAAACATCAAATTCGGTGCTCCTGTGTTTTAGTGCAAAAAAATTACTCTTAAGGGCATCTCCAATTAAGGCACCAAAATACCAAAACACCAAATTTAATGTTTTGGTGCAAAAAACCCACTTCAATCAAGACACCAAATTTGGTGTTTCACTAAATTTGGTGTTTTTTTTGGTGCAATGTTGGTGTGTTACTATTCATTGCACTAAAAGTATAAAAAGACAACTTAAACCCTTTACTTTTTAGCATTTTCCTTTTATGTCTTTTTTTCAATTTGATTTATTTACATAATTTACTTTGTAATTAAAGTTAACATGTTTATTATTTTACACAAAATATATCATTACAAAGATCTCATTGAGACATTTAAAACGAGCCTAATATTGAATATAATATTAAATT
>JAOSBP010000003.1:8478610-8492626 GCA_027563825.1 Erythroxylum mucronatum
GACGATTGAATTCCAGGTTTTTTTCCTCTTCTTTGAATTTTAATTGTATTTGATGTTTATGTTAAATTCTATATATGCAATGTAACTGTAATGTTTTTGTTTCAGGTTTAACTGTTGCTTGATAGTTCTTTCGTCATCAACTCTTTTTGTAATATTTATTGTTCTTTTTATCGGATGTTTTGAATCTTTTGAATGTAATATTATTTATTAAAATAATAAAATTGTATTATTGTAATATTTTAAATACTTTTTATTATTCTTAATTTTATAATGGTATGATGATGATTGTCTTTGTCCATATTAATTGTGGTTATTATTTATATGTAAAATATTTAAAAATTATTGTTATTTCATATTAATTGTCACCATTATTTATTATTAAGATTTTTGAAAACATAGTTGATGTAAACAGTAAACTAGCAAAGTGTACAGTACAACTGTAAAATGTACTAATATGGACTATTTTGCAATTTTTAAAAATTTTAGAGACTATTTCATAATTTTAAAAAATTCTCCGAAATGGTACCCGGTACTGACCAGTACCAGTACAGTTCTGTTCCAGAGCTTAATCCGAAACCGAGTCCGATACGTTATTCATAACTTTGCACAAATGTCCCTAGAGAAAAGACACTTAAAAAATAAATGATCCCCTATTTTCTTGCCCTGAGTTACACAGAACATAAACCTCATTTGAACTTAGAAACAAGAGTCTATCCATTGTAGTTAACTTGTTTATGGTAGTAAGCTATAGAATGAAAGAAAAGCTATACAATTGATCTTTATGCCAAACTACTTCATAGCATTGCAATTTGACATCTCTCTGAATCAACCATTCCCTACAACTTTTTGTGGTAAATAATCTATGTGGATGGTTTTTCCAAATATATTTATCAGGGGCCAGTAAGTTAGGGGGATAGTTGGGTTGTAGGAACTGAAGTTCCCTTTCGAACTCCATCCATTATCCATGAAAAAATACAATCTAAAACTAATCACAAGTGCATCTAATAGATGATTTTTTTTAGATACCAATTAAGAAGGGAAACAACCAAACTGATCCTATCTATTTAAGATGCCACACACCAACTCTATATATTCTCGTCATAGTTAGCACTATTCACTAGAAATTCCTCTATTATGGTGCTCACTACAAATCTGTAAAAGAAGAAAGCAAAGCATAAGGTTTTTCGAAAGCTAGATGAGGAAACATCTATAAGTAGAAATTTTCTAGATAAGTAATGATGACACCAAACACTTTGTTGGTCTAAAAGGTATAAGATAGAAAACCAAACTTCAGTAAAAGGAAAGTTTCGGATGTAAAATATTAATGGAGGATACTACTCAAAATAGAAAAAGAGGGGTTTTTATGGACACAAATGAGAAGAGTGAAACTTTCTTGCTCTCCTAGGAATGTAAAGGTAAGACACAATAATGAGATAAACTTTTTAAGACTAACAGAAGAAAAAAGATTGAATGATATAAGAGAAAGCTTCAAGTACAATGAACCAAGAAAGAAAACCACTTCCTCAGAGAAGTAAAAATGGTGGCACTCACTCAAAGAGAGACGAGAAAGTAGCCTTTCATCAACTCAAGACCCAATAAGCACCATCAACAAGGAACAGGAGAGAAAGTGATGTTGAAATAGAAACAGACAAAAAAGGTATCAAAAATTTTTTCCACAAGAATTTAAGTCAAAAATTAGAGACAAAAAAGGGTCAGAAAGCTTAGTGGTAAATCATTTATCAAGAATATAGAAAGAAGATCATGTAAATGAGGAGCCTATAAATAAACAATTTTCTGACTAAAGGCTTTGGATTGTTTAACATAATAACGCCACTTGGTTTGTGAATTTTACGAGCTTTATTATCTCCAAAATTATCCGAAAAGATCTTTCCTATAATCATAGGAGGAAATTTTATTCAAAAGTTAAATTTTACTATTGGGAAGATCCTTTTATATTTTGAAGATGTATTGATGGGGTTATTACGATATGCAGACTTCAGGATAGACGAGACATATTTTACACTAGTGCCATTCATCTCCCTGTGGTGGACATCCTAATATTGACAAGATTATTATTAAAGTCTTGCAATATGGTTTTATTGGTCTGCATTATTTAAGGATCCCAAAAGAATTTTGATTACATGTTATTGATGTCAAAAGACATGAAATATTAATAAACAACAAGAGATACCTCAAAATATATTTCTAGACGTAGAGCTTTTTAATGTTTACGACCTAAACATTATAGGTCTATATCCTCCTTCCTACAATAATATTTAAATCCTAATTGTAGTGGATTATGTCTCAAATTGGGTTGAGATGGCAACTTTACTGAACAATATCTGTGTCAATGTTATGAAAGTTATGAATGTACCTTAGACTGTAATTAGTTATAATAGTGTTCCCTTTTAGAATTCCTTATTCAAGGCTCTTTTAAGGAAGAACAAGTGCATTTTTAAGACTTCCACTACTTGTCATCCTAAAAAAATGTAGCCAAATTGAAGAATCCAATTTAAAGTTAATTTTCTTTTGAAAAAATGATTAATAATTGTAGAAAAGATTGGACATTAAAACTTGATGATGCTTTTTGAGCTTATTGAAAAGCTTTCAAAACTCCCTTAAGGATGTCTCCTTAATAATTGGTGTTTGGAAAATTTGATCACTTTTTAGTTGAGATCAAGTATAAGACTTTTTGAGTGATAATGAAACTTAACTTTAATTTATAGTTGGCTGGTGAGAAAAGATAGCTGCAATTTAGTCTTTGGAAAATTTTATCACTTTTTAGTTGAGATCAAGTACAAGACTTTTTGAGTGATAAGGAAACTTAACTTTAATTTATAGTTAGCTGGTGAGAAAAGATAGCTCCAATTTGAAGAGCTTTATTAGCTTTAAAGGGAATCCTTTAAAAATAATTAAATCAACAAAGAGTGGTCTAAGGCATTCTATGATAAGAATAACCTTATAAGGGAGTCCAAATGGGATAAAAAGTTTACTTTTAAATTCTCGTTTTAAATTATTTCTAAGAAAATTGAAGTCTCAATGGTCTAAATTTTCATGGTGATAAAAGTGTAATCTTATGGTGCCAATAGGTTGTTGCTAAAGAACTACTTTAAGAGTGATAATGTGAAAGAGTTTCATATAATTTCTTTTAACGAGGAGCTCCACTTAATGATCATATTTAGTTATAGACATTAAATTTAACTCTTAGTAGGAGGTAACCTAATTATTTAGGTATTTTTATTTCAGATTAGTAGCTTTAAAAATCTTTATCATTAGTTTTAAGTACATTTTTTACATTATTTAATTTTGTGTGTATGCGTGTGTTCGTGAGCCGCAAGTGCACGGTTGTCGAAATGAGTAATAATCGGTTCGTGTCCACAAGGATTATGAGAAAGTTCAAATCTATGCTAGCTAACGATGTTTGGAATCGGGTTGTGTGAAATTTTGAGAATTTAAAAGCAATGTAAAGAATTATTAAAATCTCAAAGGAATTTCTAAGCAACTACCCAATTTAATACAACCAAACTAACTAAGAATGTGACAAATTTATACAATAACTAATTAAGAAAAGAGTGCAACATTTGACTAATTAAAGGCATTAACGTTAATGGGGAATGACTTTCTCTTAGGGAATGATATTTTTGCCAACTTTAAAATTGAATTAACTACCCTCCACAAATGAATAATCCTAAACTTGTATGTGAATTTTGAGTAATTAATCCTCTTCTCCCAAAGGTGAATTAATTTATCCACTCTAGATATTACTTAATAATCCCTTACTCAAGATTTTCCTAGAGTTTCTTAAGTTCCACACTTAAACCTTCTATTTTCACCTCCTAAGTTTCTTGGGTCTCCCAACTTACAAGAAAATCCTAGATGAAATTCCTTCAATCTTATAGCAAAAACTTCCTTTTTTCAAAGGTGAATTTATACCAAGCAAATTTCCAGCAATCCAAAAGGAAAATTAACAAGTATAAGAATATTCAGTCATGAATTCCATTAAAGCATCATCAAAACATCAAATCTTTAAGAGAAATTAAGATTCTAGCCACAAATCATCATGGCAAACAATTCACAAGCATAAACCCTAGACAAACTCATGAAGGAATCAAATATAAATGAAGAATAAAGCTCCAAACAGCTGCAGAAATCAGCGTGCTTTAGGTGGAGGCTGTATCATTTTTTAAATAAAGTGAGGCTGCTTTTTTGTTACTGGGGTGGAGTGCTGTGCTTCTGTGAGTGGAGGGCGTATCCAAGTGGGGGTAGCTAAAGTTGCAGGCTGCCTGCCTTTTCAGCAAATAAAGGATGTGGTTTTGTGTCTTAGTGGAGAGTGGATGCTTGAATGGAGGCTGTTGCGGCGTGGAAGTGGGCTGGCATACGAAAGCAGTGAAGGTGTTGTAGACAGCTGCGTTGTGTTGGTGTGAAGGTAGTGAGGGGCATTTGAGTGAAGGTCGCCTGTTGGTGAGTGAATGGATGGTTGTCTTCTTACGTGAATGGAGGCTGGAGCTTGCGGCAATCAGTAAGTGAGTGGAGGGTTTTAACAGAGTGGGGCTGCGTGTTTGTGGAAGGGTCAAGAGTATACGTGAATGGATCCAGGTGGGGACTATAGTTTTGGTGGAGGTAAGCAGCGTGGAAGTGGGGGTTGTATAGTCTTAGGTTGATGTTTGTGTGAGTGAATGGAGGCTACTGCTTTGGTTTGTAAAATGGAGGGTGTAGCGGTTGTGGAAGGTCAATAAAGGCTGCTACTATGTTTCTTTTTTTCAAACTAGGCTAAACCCTCCCTTTAAACGCTGATGGTGATGCCATATTGCTAGATTTTTAAAGGCCAATTGAGGACCTCCAAAGATGTTGTCGTTTGGTGTGCAAGGAAGGTTCTAAGGGCTGCCATTTTGGATAGGTATTTGGCTCTCCATTAAGCACCTTTGGCTATCGTTTTGGACAACCACTTGATGCTTCTCTAAGTCATTTCTTTTGTCACTTTGTTGGCTGCATTATGGATAGCCTTCTTAGCTCCTTATGGCTTCAAAACTTTATACTTTAATCTTGTATTTGTATTCCATCATTAAATCTACGTGCAAAATCAATAAGAACACAAAATGAGCAATTAAACACAAAAATGGGGACGAATTCAAATGAAATAACATATAAAAATATAGCAAAATCTATTTATATCAGTGTGTTTTAAATTAAAAGCAGTTTAAAATTATGGATTTAAATGTGCTTTGATGTTCTTTTATTGTTAGATCGTGATACACATTGTCAGTTCTTAGTTCTTAGATTACAGTTACAAAGCCTCTTATTATCAGGAGAGCACCAATTATCTTGGTTTTCCTTTTTTTTAATTTTTTCATTGTTCTTATATGTTATGTACATTAGGGATAATGTACGACTCAAATGTGAAGGAGGGAGTTAATTACTTATGCTTACCAATTTATAATTAGCTTAGGAATAATTATATGAAAAAATTTTAACTTTAAAAGAAGATTGATCAAGATATTCATTATAAATCTGATTATTATATGATTTGATTTGTTTAAGTAAATAGTTATGAGCATTAATGATTACGTGAGTTTTAATTTACTTCATTAAATTTGAAAATTAATATTTGATTTGCATTATGACACCCTTTATATAATTTGGATATACAATTAAGTTAGAAGTTAATTCTTTCTAGGCATTTTTAGTGTTCCATAAAAAGAGACATGTGTGAAGAAGTGACAATTAAATACATTTATTTTACTGACTTCAAATTAAGTAAAACGGTTAAGGTTAAAAATTAGTGCTAGTAGCTATTTGAGATATTAACCTAATTGAGTAACTGGGAGTATTTATAACATATTATTTACTTTCACATAAAAAGATCAGGTAACTTTTTAATTAAGCTTCTAATTGCTCCTATGTTGATTTAAAGTTAATGTTTTATTTTTTTATCGATAAGGGCTATAAAAATATTTAAAAGTTGATGCATTTCTCTTGTGTATATTCACTATATACATTAGTTTAAATTTTATGTTGGTTTAAAGTTTGAATGATTATGGAGTTGGATTGAATTGATTTATGAGTTGATGCAAGTAGTTAAATGCCTAGAAAATTGATGTACTTTGTAATTGAATCAATGATAGAGAGTCTTGATTGATCCAATTGTTTTTTTTAATTTTTTCCTTAAAGGTGCTACCTATTTAAGTTAAGAGTGATCAAATTGATTTTCTTAAGGAAAAGAAAATACTTAAGTGTAGAGAATTTGATGAACACTAATTACGTTATTTTTTGTCATGATTTTAAAAGTATTTTACTTATGTATTAATATTTTTTATAAGAATTGGTATTCACTTTAGCTTATATTTTATTTTCAAGCCTTATTTTAATCCTCAATAGAGAATAAATAAATTCGAAAAGCTTTGAGTCAAGTCGGAGTAATTTTGGCATTTGGGCTACATACTCAAAATATAGATTAATAAGGACCTATATTTTGTAATACGGCCTAAATATAAACTTATGACCATGCTTTCAAGACCCAAGTTCTTAAAATCACCATTAGATGCACAATTTATCAGGTCACTAATTCAACATGGGTCTATGTTTTAGACCTATGCTGGTGGTCATCTGTTACCAAAAAAAAACTTCCAGTTTTTTGGCCAGAGAGAGTTGTTATGAAATATGGGATCAATATAGTCTAATATGTTTGAAATTTTAAGGATATTTTTGTTATAAAAAGGATAAAGAGGCATAAGAGATCGAGGGTTATCAATAAGAGCTGAACTAGGGAAGAAAATTCCATCAAAAAAGGAGCAATCTTAGAAATAAAGAAGGAGATTTCATCAAGATTCATAGAAAACATTCAAATTTCAAGAATCAATGAGAATGACTTCTTCTATCTTATTTTCTTTCTTGACTAGTATTATATTTCTTTACTCTAGTATGAGCTGAGTTAGGATAGATCTAAGTGGGGAGGCTCTTGAATTGAGTTATATATATATTTTTAGATTGTCTTAACATAAAAGAGAATTTAGGAGTAAGATTAGGGGAAGATTCATCATAACTTGCAAGTAATTTATGAAGACTTTTTTCTAACTCTTTTTTCTTTACTTACTCTTATGATAAGATCATTTTTATTATATTATGTTTAGCAACTATATTCCTAATTAGGGTTAAGAATATAAATTATGTTAAAATTTTCAATTATTAATATATGATTAGTTATTACTTGAGTTGAACTTATTCTCTTTTAGCTTAATTCTTGAATTTAAGATTAACCCTAATAATTTAATTTTAAAGATTCTATTATGAAAGGAGAAGTATAATTCATACACGAGGAGCACAATCACTTGGATTTAGTGATAGAGATATCCTAGACTAATAGATTAACTATTATTAATGAATTTAATTAGGTTAACTGTGTATCGACATGTGATAATTGCTTAACCTTGAAAAAAAAAGATATAACTATCTATACTTAATCATTATTTCAACTTTTACAATTGATCTCTCTTAATAGTTAAAATTTTTCGTAAGTCAACCCAAAAGCACTAGCGTTTTATCTTACGTTAATTTATTTTTGTTAGCTAATCACCTTATTTAATTTGGCAATTTAATTACTTCTTATAAAATTTTATTTTATTTTATTTATTGCTTGGTGTGTTTAAATGAGAAATGACATCATATATACAATTGTATCTTGCACTGCGTGTAGAATTACAACAAATAAAATAAATATATTTGATTACATAAACAAACTTGTGCGGTTTTGGAATCAGTTTATTACCTTTTGTCGAAAGCGACTGCTATTCTGTGTTTAATTCAGATACAACAGGGTTTCCATCCTCGTCATTTTGCCGGCAGCAAGAAGCATTCATGTGAAATGAGGGTATTCTTGCAGTAGCGATATATGAACATTATGCAGATGCGTTTATGGTCATGCAAGCAAGCACGAGTAAACAAATATTGCATTGTAGTATCATCTGTAGCAGCCGGCCAATTTCATCATATAGGAAAAAGAGGTCTACGACACAAGCATGTCCCTATCATTGTCTGCTTCAGAACCCTACGTGATCATGTCTAGTTATTTACATACAACTTAAACAAAATATAGACAGATGCAGACAGAGTTGCTGCCTATTATAGTGGTCTCTCTTTTAACTTGAACACTGCCAACGAAGAAAAGAATAGTTACAATTTTGAAACAAAGATAAAGTAGAGGTCAGTAGGGGATATTGAGAATATTGTATTCAAAACATCACATTCATAGAATTGGAGTCCTAGAAAAGTATATTAAACTCCCTTGACCATACAAATCCCACGATAATGCACCTGGAAACGTGTAGTGTGATTGATCTATGTCTGCACATTGCACTAGGTCTACCGTAACAAAACTAAGCTCATTCTTTGTGAGTAATTATACAAAGACAGCGCATTAAAATATCTAACCTTGTAATCTTCACCGTTAACAAGTATTCTTCCATATATAAATATATATGTTTCCCATAGAGCAGATGGGCCTCACAGAACTCATTTACTGTATGCATTGATATCATTGGAATTAGAAATGGTTCATCATGGTCTTTGCATGAATAATGGCTTGTGTACGGATGAAGGAAATGATGATACTGTGACCTTCGATCTAAATCTCTGCTATTCCTATCCATGTTTCTCACAATTAGGAAATAGCCCTTCTCTCCGTTTGGATTTGGATTCATCAAGAATCTCAAAAAGGCCAAAGCGGGCTCCTGATTTTTATGAATCCATTGGTAGTAAACTTGATTTTCATGGTTCTAGCAACAATAGCAGGAATTCTAAGAGCTTGACCAACATTCCAAGAGTCCCCTTTAGAGAATATGTTTGGGCTTATGCCGAGAGATACTTAGAAATTGAGGCCATGCAAGAATCCGCTGCGGATCAGATTGGGGGACAGAAAACTGACGTCAAAGAAGAAGGAAATTCTGATCAGATGAAGCTGGTTCACCAACTCATTGCTTGTGCGGAAGCCGTGGCTTATAGAGACAAAACACATGCTTCCGTGCTGCTGTCCGAGCTCCGGGCTAATGCCCTCGTCTTTGGAACATCATTTCAGAGAGTTGCTTCTTGTTTTGTCCAAGGTCTAGCCGACCGGTTTGCACTGGTACAACCACTTGGGGCGGTGGGAATTCAAGGTTCCACTGGACAATCTGTTGATGGTAACTCAGAAAAAGATGAGGCCTTAAGTCTCGTCTATGAGATTTGCCCACAAATCCAATTTGGTCATTTGGTAGCAAATGTTCAAATACTGGAAGCCATTGAGGGAGAGAGTTCTCTTCATGTTGTGGACTTGGGTATGTCCCTAGGACTACCTCATGGACAACAATGGAAAAACCTAATGCATAGTCTTGCCAACAGAACTGGTAAACCTTCATGCTGCCTTCGGATAACCGGTATAGGAAACTCTGCCATGCGGCTCAAAACAATCGGAGATGAGCTAAAGCTTTATGCACGAAACTTGGGGTTGAAGTTTGAATTTTTATCGATAAACAGTAGTTTGGAAAGCCTGTCGGTAGAAGATTTCAATATAGTAGATGGTGAAGCTGTGATAGTTAACAGTATCCTTCATTTGCATTGTGCAGTGAAAGAGAGCAGAGGGGCGCTAAATTCAGTTCTGCAGGTTCTTCAGCTGCTGTCACCAAGGCTTTTCATTCTAGTGGAACAAGATTCAAGCCATAACGGGCCATTCTTCCTAGGAAGATTCATGGAGGCATTGCACTATTATTCAGCTATTTTTGACTCCCTAGACGCTATGCTGCCTAAGTACGATACAAGGAGGGCCAAGATAGAGCAGTTCTACTTCGCACAGGAGATCAAGAACATTGTTAGCTGTGAAGGACCGGCTAGAATAGAGAGACATGAAAGGAATGACCAATGGCGTAGGAGGATGAGTCGAGCTGGATTCCAGGCGGCACCTATGAGCATGATACTACAAGCCAAACAATGGCTGGCAAAGTTCAAAGTTTTTGATGGTTACACAGTTGCAGAAGAGAAAGGGTGCTTAGTTCTGGGATGGAAATCTAAACCCATTACTGCAGCATCTTGTTGGAAGTGCTCTTAAATTCAGGAAAGATAAAAGTGTCTCATCCCCTTTTTCGCAAATAAAGATTCAGAAGTCTCCATTTTCAGTTTATTAAATCGTTGGTTGAATGTTAAAAGGGAATTGAACATGCACAAGCAAGTCAGTGTTGAAATCTTCCTGTTTATCACAATTTTGTAGTGTCAATGTCAAACCAGTTACTCAATGCAATAAGATGCTTTAGTTTAGAAGTGTCAATAAGATGCTTTAGTTTACAGGCTGAGCACGACCAAGCATGCAGGGACAAGCATAGTCTTTAATAAACCTGTCGAAAATCACCATGTAACAGACCCCAAACCCAACGACGAACCCTAATTTCTTCTTTTCCCCATATTGTCTGCCTATCTTTCGGACCTTGCGGGCTATCGGGTCTTTTCCTTGTTTCATTTTCTTTGGTTTTTATTTATTAATTCCTTTTTATTTCTTAATATGTTCGTTAGCTGGACAACCAATTTCTGTTACAGCAATTTGTTAGCATTCTCTGTACATCACGGCTATATAATAGGAGTTTAAATTTTTTGTCCAATATTATGGTGTCTTATTGTGTTCAATAAATCTCATCCATTTATTTATGTGGGGCTCGTATGGAGCCTGCGTGGATCCCACAAAATAAATGACTGAGATTTCATGAGACAAAATAAGACAAAGTAAAACTGGACAAAGAATCTGGTTTCATATAATAGCCTTTTGCTCACAGAAACAAAAAGTATTTTTGCTTTCTCGTTCCTTTTCTGTCACCATGTTTGCCGGCCTTTGGTGTGGCTTCTACCAAAAGGGTTCTCCAACTTCCTAAGGTAACGCAAGAGGATGAGATTTATCTCATTCGAACGGAGATTAATATAAATGTGGATGACTTAAAGATGTCTTTCTATAATTAAGACCCTTCTAATACACGTCTTAAAAAACTTTGAAAAAAAAAGTTCTCCTTATTATCATCCAAGATTCTAAATACTTAAAATAACAATTACTAAATGTTGATGGTACATAGATCCAATACTAAAACAAGGATAAAATAAATGTTGATGGTACATAGATCCAATACTAAAACAAGGATAAAATAGAAGGAGCCTGCGGACCAAGCGAGACCCTTGCTGGATTGTTCAGTACTACCAAGAATATGTCTTCTAGAACTTCAAACTTACGAGGTCTAGGCTGCTGTTGAGGTTAGCACCTGACGTGCAAACCAAGGAAAATTGAAGAACACACACGGTTGGAACCCTGTCCCACAGGAGAGGACACAGAAAACGACAGCTTTCTTGTTCCCAAGCTCCCGGTATCGATCTATTCATTGTCGTTGAATGGTATACTTCTCTCTACTGAGGCTGTACACCAAGTTTCCATTGTAATTGCAATTAAGTTCCTAATTTACAGATGCTCGATACGCGTCTTTTTGTCAAAGTAACTTATGTGCATTTCGTTCTTATACATTAATATGTAGTGACAGAAACGTAGATGAGATAACAAATAATGAAAACTTATTTATCCATGTGGAAAACGAAGGACAAATTTTACTTAGTCTCTTGCACACTTTATACAAACACATACAGAAGTTGTAGGTAATTTACGTTTAAAATTCCTGGAATTCATGTTTTGTTCTTAGATTTTGACAAATTATGTCAAGTTCAAACAAAGTAACTCTTGAGAGGGAATATTCACATCAACCAACATAACTATCAGTCATCGTAATTGTCAACAAATAGACCTAACAAAACGGGCGGGTCACTCGTTTACTCACCCGTACCCGCCCTAACAGTTCGGATATAGATTGGTATGTTTTTTTTCCGATTCATATTTACCCGTACCCGACCCACCCGTTGATTTTACGGGTGGGTCGGGTCCAACCCGCGGGTACCCGCCAAACTATTTATATATATATATATATATATATATATATATATGTGTGTATGTAAGTTATTAGGTACACAACCGCAAGTCCCCTTCTTCATCAAATTATTGAAAATCAATCCCCCACCTTCACTACTTCGTCTTCTTGTGCCATTAACCAATTCGGAGAATGTGGAATTATTGGAATCCACCAACACCATTGATTCATGAACGTTGCTTGAGGTATTTTTACATATATTTTTACATATATTTTGCATATATTCAATTACTAGTGGTTTTTGTGTTGGCATTGATAAATTAAATTTGATGTTTGTATGTGTTGTTATAACGTATTGTTATTGTGTGGTGTGTGTTGGATTCATGGATTGGGATGGTTTTAATTTACATATATTTTGTAAGTTTAGCTTAATTTATACTATTTAGATAAATTTAGCTTGATTTATATTAGTTTCATTTGTATTAATTAACTTAATTAAATTTGGCTCGCTAAATAGATCAATTCGGTAACATTTTAAACACGCAAAATACACCCATTTAATGAAAATTTAAACTTGTTGGATAAGTTTATTAATTGAAATTTAAAAAATGAAAAATAAAAAAATATATAGCGGGTAACTCGCGGGTCTACCCATACCCGCTGGGCAGGGTATGGATTTTCAAAATCATTACCTGTTTCTATAAATTTACCCGCGAGCCCGTACCCGTGTGACCCATACCCTGAGACCCGTACCCATACCCGGACCACCCGCTCGTTTGCCAGGTCTATTTATAACTAGTCATTAATTTGGTTGATTTTTATATAAGTAAATAAAATTGTAAAATTTTATAATATTTATATCTTATTGCTTATGTCAAAGGTACAAACAATTTTTAATATTAAATGATAATTCATTTTATTAATAATATGATAAAAATTAATAAAATTCTTAAATTACGGTCATGTTAAACTAATGAATGTATTACTAATAATCAGTATAGATAATGTTATGTATCTTAAAAATGCATAGTAAGTGGAGGTTAATAATAAAATTTAACATAGAGATTTATTTCAAAGCTGAAGAAATTTTTACAAAATTTTTAAATCATAAAGAATTTTAGTAAATTTGACAAAGCCACAAAAAAAATAACATAGAGATTTATTAAGTAAAACGCAATGCAAGAGATAAACCTCATGTGTTGGCTCAATTATAAATCTAATCTATTCGGTCCTATATTTTGGAAATAAAAATGAAAGATTTTTAACAAAAAAACCTTTCGTTACACATAAAAAATTATCTTTATAAGGGTTAAGAGTAGGTTCTATTTTGTCTTATTTTATTCTTTATAAGGGTTAAAAGTATACACTATTTTACTTCATTTTGTTCTTTATAAAAATTAAAAATGAGTTATATTTTATTGTTCGTAAAAGTGGACCTGAGGGTTGAAATTTAAACCCTTTTTACAACTTGCGAGTGGAAAATGCATCAATTTGAAGATTTTCCACACGTTTATTTTCTAACAATTATAAATCATAAATAAAAATATAGTAAATTTTGATTAGATTAAAAATTTTATTTAACTCTAATTTATTAATCCATTAAATAATTTATTATTCTTTACTAAGAATATCCAACAAAATACTAAAATATATAATATTCATATCTTAATTTTTTTTAAATCATGTTCTCATAAGTCATTTTACGCGTAAGCAGTTAATATTAAACAGCTAATTTTATCAAACATCTCTAACAAACAGTTAATGCAATTTACTGGTCAAATCAACTGATAAAATCAGCTATCAGCTAACAACTAAATGCAATCAGCTGTTTGCCAAACGAATCATTTATCTTCTTTGAGAGCCAGATAAGGGTTGCGACTTGAACCCCTGACAAAGAATAACCTTTTATCATTTGATTACAATTTGACGGGTGTTTGTTCTCTCGTTCACGTTAAGCAAATGCATATCTAACTGCATTTTGAATTTCAATGTCGTAGATCATGATCGCATCGTCTTTTAGCTTTAGCTTTAGGGGTCATTCAACTACTAATTAATTTTTATATAACTACTAATTAATTTTAAAAGATATTGAACTTATTTTGTT
>JAOSBP010000003.1:8499984-8516685 GCA_027563825.1 Erythroxylum mucronatum
TAGTAAAACATAAGAATACTAGCACACGCTATGTTTTTCCTTATGAAGGAAGTAGTTGATTTAATAGACTAAAACATGGAGATACTTAAACAAACGTGTGAGTGTTTGTTAGAGAACAAATTCACTAAACTGAACCCATATGAGAAATCTAGTTAGAACATTACTTGTATGTCTATAGAAATTCTCATTGTTATGATTGCATAAGTAATCTTTTTACTTGAGATCTACAAAGTTATCTTGTATAGGAATTGCTATGTTTTGATACTACTTATAACTTATTCTAATCATAAGTAGTTTAGCTAGTAGTCATCGGATGTAGTATGAACTACATAGAGGTAATAGAGTGATCATGATAGGATTCATCTCCTTAAATTAATTAGGGAGAATATTTTATTGTTATCGATTGGTATTGATTTGGAAAATTCTTGACCAAGGTGGAGTGACACTTTATTAATACTTTATAAATGTCATTAATTCAATCGATAGCTAAGGGTGGAGAACTAATATGATTAAACTTAAAATAAAATATACATTAATCTCATACACTATGTCTAATCGGAACATTGTATGATGAAATGATTGAATTATACGAAAAAAATCATACACAAAAAGGATAGTCAAAACCACTTTGACATTCTTAAATATTTGTCAAGATGTGTTGCTAGACATCAATCTTAATTTATGTTATAAATTATTTAATTGGAGAATTAAACATAAATTAAAAAGAGATTTAATTTATCTCACTATAATTATGAATTATATTGCCAATATATTTAGGAATATAATGGGTCTCATATAAAGAATAAGTTAAAAAGAACAAAGATATTTTAATCAACTTAGACTTGATTGTAAAGTTTAATAAACTTTATGATTAAATATAAGATATTTAATAAATAAGAATCAATATGAGATATTGGATCTTATTTGGGTATGATTAGTATTTATTAGAATTATTTTTGTTTTAATTAAAGTTTAATTGGAGTTAGAATTTAATTTCAATTAAATTACTAAAATTCTAATTTCAATTAAATTACTAAAATATCCAAAACTTATTATAAATAGGTTTAAGCTATAATAGCTAGCATTTCTTGCTTAACTCTCCGTAAGAGTTACAAAATTCTCTTAACTTGTTTTATGAATACCGTTCGAGGTTGAACACTTATGTGGCTACAGTGGTTAAGATGAGCTAGTTTCAGAAATGGTTCATGAGATACAATAAGAAAAAGATCTAGCTTCGAAATAAGGTACCAATTAAGATTCATATTTTATTATGATTCAATTGGAAATTATTTTATAAAATTAAAGTGATCTTGATTTTTAGAAAATCAAAATACAAAAAAAGTTTCGTAATTATTTCATTGTGGTTAAGATTGAATCATGTCCTGATTTTTTGACACACTTTCCCTCTAACCTTTCACTTATCAACAACATCATAAGCTAAATGATTGACTAATGGGAAGTTTATGCATTCCAAAAACACAATGATGGTAGACATTTAAACAAGAAACTCAAAGTTACTAATTTGGTGATAGGAACAAGTAGAAATACTAAAAGTAACAAACAAGATTTATAAGAAGCTTTTTAACAATGCCTTAATATAAGAATACTTAAGATAACTTTTTAAGAAGGAAGCTTAAAGTTGATTTCTAATGAAGGAAACATTGTAACTAGTACAATTATTTGCATAATTTATTTGTAAATAGTTTATAATAAATAACAATATAACCTGATGGGAAAAGAAGAGAAAAGAAAAGCATATGAGAGAGAGGAGCTAGTGGCACAATAGTGATAAAGAAAAAGAAAGGACTTGGTGGTAGTGACAAAGATTAAAAAAGAAAAGAGGAGTTAGGCATTTAAAAATATTGACAAAGAAGAGAAGACTATGGCAGTTAGGGCTACAGGATTTTAAAGAGATAGGATTTTAGTATATATATAGTCATGTTTTAGATTAGGTAAGACTAGATAGGTCCAAGACTTTATATGATACATGATACTTACTTTCTATCTACTATTTTGTCACCTCTAATAAAATGTGGGCTGGTTGATCTGTTACTAACTCAAAGAGACTCTTTTCTTTGGAGGAAAATCATTACAAGCTATAGGCAAATTGTGCATTATCCAACAGCTCCAACTAACTACACTGGCTAGCACTCAGATAATGCCTTAGTTAATCCTCTATAAAAATATTAATCCTTTTAGATTATCAACTTTTAGGGTTGATTGGTAATGAAAACTTCAATTTGACCACCATCATATTGAACAATGAAGTCTACAATCTCCTAGTGAATCGAGTGTTCTAATCACTCATAATAATTTCTAAAAGCTAAAGTATTTCACCATATTTTGGTTGAATAACTCAACAGAAGTTTTTCCTAAGCAAGCTAATAGAATAACAATGAACATAACATTCAAAGTCTAGAGACACTAACATCTATAATTTTTCTTGAATAGGTAAAGGTACAACAATCTAATTTACTTTTGTCTTCCTATTTTGGTTAGCACACTATCCAATGTGTATTATGTGATTCCTCATGAGTTCCCCACAAATTCCATTGATCCTAAAAACATATAGTATGCCTCTTTTGTCAACAATTAAATCATCATTAGGACAATATCGTTTGGTAATGTCATTATGCAATTCTTACATCAAATGATAATAGTTAGCACTAATCTTACCACTTTGACAAATTTAATCCATCAAATCAACTTCAATATAGGATAAATTGCAATGCGCAACCAATAACTCTCTCCTACTAAGGGCATTTATTACTTGGTTACACTTCTCTAGTTTATGCTCCTAAGTGAATTCATATTTAGCCAAAAAGTCTTGCCATTTTGCTTATTTAACTGATAATCTCTTCTTCACCTTGAAAAAGGTAGTTGCTACACTATTAATTTAAGCCACAAATTTTGGTCTCAGTAGGTATATACACCACACCCTTAAGCAATGTACCGCTATAACTATTTCCTTCTTATGGGTACATTATCTTTGTTCTACTTTGCTTAATTTTCTTCTTTCAAATGCTACTAGATATCCCTCTTAAACCAATACAACCTCAATAACTTTGTTTAATGCATCAGTATGCACTTCAAATTGTAATTCAAAGTTAAAGCAACCTTAGAATATGTTTTTTTATAAATAACCTTAGAATATGTTACATGCAATAATCTGTTTTAACTTCTCAAAGGCATCTACATAATTGTCTGGCCATCACCATTTCCTCTTCATTTCCAGTAAATCAGTGAGAGGAACAACCTTCTAATGATATATTTGAGTAAATTTTTGATAATATTTTGCAAGTCTAAGGAATGATCATAATTCCAATACCATGGTACGAGCTTACCACTCCATAATACCTTACATATTGTTAACATCCATTTGTTCATTTTTACTAGCCATGTACCCTAAAAATTTGATTTCTAGCCTCATAAATTCACATTTTCTATCTTGACATGTAATTGGTACTTTTTTTAAGCATTCTAACACCTATTGTAAGTGAACTACATATTCTTCTATAAAATTGCTATACAATATAATGTCATCAAGATACACTACCACAAACTCATCTAGAATCTCATGTAATACACCTTTCATCAAATTAAAAAATGTGACAGGGGCCTTGATCAAGCCAAAAGTCATAAACAAAAGTATGAAAGTGTTATACTAAGTGTTATATATATGGGCTTTGTCTCTTCACCTTCCGTAATTCTAACTTGCTAGTACCTTAATCAAAGATCCATCTTTGTAAAAATGGAAACCTTAGCTTAATTTATCATCAAATCTTACACGAATGAAATATGATATTTGTTTTTCATAGTTACCTTGTTTAATGCCATGTAATAGTCACACATTCATAAACTGTCATCAACCTTATTTTGGGAAAAAGCAGGAGCAACATAAAGATTTTTTTAGGATTGTTCATACCCTACTTCTAATAATTTAAGCTACGTTTTTGGCATTACATATTGGTAAGTTTCCAACAAAAGGACGATCTTATTTGTGAATTTAATAACATTTTCCTCTACTTCAATTATGATAATGAGGTATGCATTTTTATCATATTTAAACCTTTCTCTGTTGCCATTATTGAGATAATATGAGACTTGGGATTGCTATTGCTACTTTTGCCAATAGGATACAACATCTTTTTCATATGTAAACCTAATTCCACTTAAACGTGGATACACCGCTACTTTGTGTTGGTGAAGAAAGTATATGCAAGAGGATTACGTTAAAGTCATCCAACGGTATGACTATCATATTAACACTTATAGACATATTGTAAGATATTCTATTAGCATTCTTAGCATTTGCATCAATTGTTTTCAATCTATTTATGCTCTTGGTTACCTTCAATCTAAATTTGGCAATTAGCATGTTCGCAATAAATATGTCTGTGATACTAGTATTAACCCTTGCTGCAACATTTACGCTATTTATTCAAAATGTTAAGTGCAATAAAGAAGCATGAGCTGGCTTTCCTCACTTGATAGAGTGTTCTGTAATTATTGTAGGTTCACCATTGCTACGTCACCCTTAGTTTCATCTTCAGCCACTATAGCAGTGAGCTTCTCTCATTTTGAACATTCAAATACAAAGTGAGGTCTATTATATACGAAGAAATCTATGTTTTTGTTGTTCTTCTACTATTAGAAGAAGCCCTCTCGTTCATTTTATATTTTCATTTATCATTATGCAATTATTTCCCCTAATATTTAGGCTTGTCATTGCAATTCTTCTACTTATCCTTGTACTTGGATTGGTTTAAGGTCCTTGTTGCCTCTTTACCTTATTTGAATGGAAATTACCAACCGATCATCGATTGCCTTGTTGCCTCTTCACCGGCTTGCAGCTGTCCTGGGACCTCGGCTGGTGATCTTGGAGGTGGACTCCCAGGTGGCACTGCACTCCATTTCTGATTCTGCCACTCGTCTCACATCTACTAATCCCCTCATTTTCGGCATCACTGAACTTCTCAGCCGCAATTGGACGATTCTCCCTCATCACACATACCGGGAAGGCAATCGGTGCGCCGACTGGCTTGCCACTTTTGCAGTCAATTTTAATTTGGGAGTTACCACTTTTTAAATGCACCCTCTGGGTGCCTTTCGATCCTCCTCGAAGATATGACGAGGTCTCGTCACCCCCGCAATATTATGTAACTGTTTGTTCTACTTTCCTTTCAATGCAAAAAAAAAAAAACCAACCAATCAGTCATTACTCAATATGTGCTTATATTTACAATCTAGCGAGAAAGTTGAAGAGTTTATCTTCTTTAGACATGTTCTAGATTTCTAACATCAATAAATCAAATGCATTGACATAATTATGAAAAGTGCCTCCTGTTATAATATTTTAATGACTCACGAGTAGCCCCTGATGTATTGCAAAGAAAACATTGTTCCTTCAACTCACGAAGTAACATTTCCCAAGTACCAATTCTCTGGCTTCCAACATTCAGATCATCATCAATTTGGACTCCTCACCACAATTTGGCATCTCCCACTGAAAACATACTGGCAAGCATTACTTTATCTGCTTTAGGGACCCTGACAATATTAAAGTACTTCTACATGTCCCAAATTAAGTTTTCTAGTGCCTTAGGATCACAAGTGCCATCGAAAGGCTTTAGATCCGAGGCCTTTAAACGATACCATTTTGTGTCACCCCACTAAAATAATATTGTCCCTCAAGAGAGCCAAGACATCATCCGGTATCCCAACTATTTTATTTTCTTCACTCTAAATGTCATTCAACTACCTCTGAATCCTCGCTACAACATCATTAATTTGATATAGATATGCAACAACCTGTATTATTTCATCTTCCAAAATAGGAATCAAGTCATACTCTAAGCAAGCAAGTCAAATTGCCTCCAAATTCTGTCTACTAACCATTATGTACCTCAAATGGCTTTCAGACCTTTCTCTGATATCAGTTGCTATAGGGGCTAAGTTATGCACTAAGTTCCCATTATAACTAATAGTGACTAAGTTCTAACTTAAGTTCTCAGCGTTAATATATCAAATATCTAATAAGCGTCATCTTATGTATTTTGTACTTGGCAATATTTAGGGACTGAAACATAAATAAGGCAATGAATAATAAAAGATTGTCTTATTCATGTAAAAAATGAAATAGTCATTGTGAGTTCTTATTTAGTCTCCTGCACACTTCATAAAAATATATATAAATAAGATATGCAATGGTTATAGAAGAAAGACAATTTGCATTTCAAATTGTTGGGAGTTATGCTTTGTTCTTATAAAGATTTAGATAGACATATGTCTCTATTGTGTTAGGTTCAGGGATTGTTATCATCATTCGACGTAACTGTCAATTAATAGCCGTCAACTGCTAATTGTCTAGAGTTTGTATAGTGCTCTTTTGTCTAGTAAATGAGGTTGTGCATAACTCATATGCAAAGTGTTTGACGTTTTCACCAAACTGGCTAGGCTTCTTACTCGAACATGTCACCAGTATGTTTAAGTTTTATCAATCAATAAATAGAAAGAAGTAACCTTGTTATCAGATTTAACTGAGTTCATAGGAGGAGCTCACATCTGTTATGTTCACGAGGGCCATGGAGTTTAGAGGTGCTTATAGCTTGAGTACCACTTGGCCCAGCCTAAACGACATTTCCTATTGGATCAAGCTCATAAAACGTTTATTCAGCCTGACGTTCGGATGTGGTTGTGACATGCTTAGGCTGCATTCTGCAGGTTTGAGAGTACCCATCTAACACGTTTTATGACCGTGCTGCCACAATTGAAACGTTCACTCCAGGGAGATCAATGAGGCCGAGAGCCGTCTCTAATGTACGTTTGGGTTTAGCCTGGAGATTGTGATTTGAGGCCTCCAAGCTCAGTGGACATCTGTGATTTCGATGATAACGAACTGGGTATGCGCCACGTGTATGGCACAAAATCTTCCGGGTATACCACCTTAGAGTTACTATGTTGCCCTTGCGATCTCTACGTGGATAACATTCGCCCCTCTTAGCAACATTTGAAAGACCAAACTGGGACAAACTGGATAATGGAAGTCACCATGTCTCTGAACACTGTGGTTAGGCTACCTTTGTCGAGTTGCTCAAGAACCAATGAAGATGTGCTTGTAAAAGACTCGCTTTTCTCTGCCAGAATTGCACAGAAATCTCAATTGAGGCAAAAGGGACAGTCTTTGCTGGTGGTTAAGGCCAAGGGAAAGAAAGGAATGGCGGGTCGTCAGTTTCAGAGGCCTCCTCAAATGCCATCTTTGCCTAAGATTGAAGACGATGGCAACCCCAGATTCGTTATCTTCATTCGCATGGCAAATGTTTGTTCTGTCTCTCTTCGTCTCTGTTTCTAATGGTTAACTTCGTCAATTTTAGAAGGATTGGTGTGTAGAGTATGGGCTTTCCAAGATTGGATTTTTATTCTGAAATAATGAACAGAAAATGGTTTCAGATGTTATGTAGTTTTTGAACTTTCTATGGATTTCGAGCATTAGCTTGCTGAATCAATAACCATTAGCTCAACTCCTCTGGAAGTTCATTTTCATACTAGCCATTAGCCTACAGGATTTGGCTGTCCTTAAGGTGATCTTTGACGGATTGTAGATTGTTTCTTGGGGATCTTATGTTTGAATTGGTTGATGGTCATACTAGCCATTAGCCTACAGGATTTGGCTGACCTTAAGGTGACTTTGACGGATTGTAGATTGTTTCTAGGGGATCTTATGTTTGAATTGGTTGATGGACTATTTGGTCCATCAGGTTCACTATAAACTTTCTTTACATTTGGTTAGTAGTATTGAGACTTCCCTGCCTAGAAGTGTAAATGGTAACATACCCTTCTTTTTGGTCTCCAGGTTTATCTTTGGTACCCTCTTAGTCTTATAACAGGTGGTACTACTGCCAAGATCATGGTTGCTGCGAAAGATAACTTTTTGGGGAAGTATATTTACAAAGATACACTCGCTAGAAATCTAGCAGCAGTTATATACAGAGTAAGCACAACTTACTCAGATTCCTAGGGCAATCTGATGCTTACCCACTAGTAATTTTGAATGTATCTCACGCTTACGACTTTCCACTTTATACTGTCATTCATATAGAATACTATTTTAATAATCTTATTTGCGGTAAAAGTAAGAATGTTTGTTCACTTGCTGTTACCTGGATCATTCTTCTTAGTAGCACTTTTTGATGATCTGCATTCCATCAGGATGAGAAAGAGATACAGAAAACAGCATTTAAGCAACATCGTGCCTTGCGGTCAGCAACTGAATTCAGATATGGTTACAAGCTTGTTGTAAATTCCTAATAGCCTTTCTTATGAAATCTTTGAAATTTTAACCAGATTTTCTAATTGTCCCTATATTGAATAATTCTGTTTAATCAACATAAAACATGCATAATCGTTTGTCACTGCCTCATATTTTACCTGAATGTTGCAGGAAAATGGTAATCTGAGAGCTGCCCTTGCTACCTCAGATGTCATCGATGTAAGCTTCAAATGAAATACAGTTTTCATTCTTGATCTATTGGTCTTGACAACTTTAAACATTCCTTAATTATGTGAATGATAACTGTCAGCTTCCCACCCAAGATCAGCTTAAAACTGTGCTTGATAAAGTAAAAGATTTCTTTGGGGACGCAAAGGAGTCATTTGGAAAGCTTACATCTCTTAATGCAACTGCAACTGAGGAAACAGAGGAAGCTCCAAAAGAGAAGGCCAAGTGAGTACCTCAACTACTTTCTACTTTGCTTCTTCCTATAGTTGCATGTCTTTGGACAATCAACTTTCACTTTTCAACAGTTCCTCCATAAATCATGTGAATAATGTTGTATTCCAGGGAGGCTTACCATTAACTCCTTTTTCCCTCTCTCTTATGCCAGAGTTAAAGGTTGAAAACAAAAAGAGGTCACATTCTTGACAGTTAAAATGACCGTGCAATGAAAATAAAGAACTTAACGCAGCATATTCAAGCCGCTTTGGTGAGATGCCTGATGGTGTATGGAGCAACTCAAGTTCATATTTTTGTTCATAGGTTTAAGCCTTAAAAACATGAATGCAGCAACTCGACTGCATATTTTTGTTCATAGGTTTAAGCCTTAAAAACATGAACATCTATACCCTTTACCAGAACAATCATCATTATAAATCTAATGTTTTCATCCTGTATGAAATAAGTCATGTTGTTTAGTATCTGGAAAATCCCATGTATTGGTTAAATGGGATTTGTCTTTCTGAAAGATCATTCCATCTTCGATACTATCATTCAAAGTATAGTTTGGAACAGTGATTCTTAAAAGACTGCAAAAGTTAGACTTCATCTTTTTGTGGTTCACCTACCAGATAGATTTGTCGCAACTTGCACTGTCTCACTTGGCAGTAAGCCTCCTGAAGTTGTCGTCCTTATTAGTTGTAGATACCAAAGCAAAGACTGAAAGCCTCCTGAAGTTGTCGTTCTTACTAGTTGTAGATACCAAAGCAAAGACTGAAAGCCTCCTGAAGTTGTCGTTCTTATTAGTTGTAGATACCAAAGCAAAGACTGAAACTTTCTTTTTGTCAGCAAAATTCTCGAGTAGCAGATCAATTGGTTCCAACACCATTCCCTAGAATTATGAAAACAAGATTATGTCAAAACCTGAAATGATCCCTTCATCTTATTTAAGGTTTTCTCGTTTATCCAAATGCAGAACATACAGGATTGTTATTTTTATGTTTATCAATCGACTCAATTTGAATTATTGGAAGAATTATTTGAGCTACAACTCATTAATAATTTCAAACAATAAAGTTTACTTATCGCTAAGTTGATTCAGCTGTGTAATTTCAAACAAATTGAAGTATCAACAATGGTGACGATCTCTTGAGTTAATTTAGTGGTCAAAATTATCATCAACAAAGAGAAATTATGAAATTATTGTACGGAAACCAAAATTTTAAAGAACGAACCGCATTATAATTGTTTGATCAATTTGTTAACATATCATATTCCCGAGATATTCCGCCTTGCGTAAGGAAGAAAGCATTTGAAATTGCATACTGCAGATTACCAAGTCAAAGTTGATGGTCAGTTTGTGTTAATTCTGTTACCAGTTACCACCTAGAGCCAAAAAGATCAAAACTTCAGTGAAAATAGTTAAGAAAAGATGAATTCAAACCTATTTTCTGAATATTTTTCTATAGGACAGACATTTTGGCCATGAAAAGGTGCCCCAATGGTATAGACTTCACTGTTAACTAAAAAGTTGACAATGTTGGGTTCAAGGACATTTCTTTAATTTGCTTAAAATATTTGCAGAGTGGAAGGCATGGTCTGAATTGTGGATGAAGAAATAGTTGCACTTGCACCCTACAGTTGAAAGGGGGCCAAATAAAAAGCTGACAAGGGAATCTTTCCTGTATTATTATGTGTTTCTCTATCTGATATACAATTGGTTAAGCTTTGCGTGCCAATTAAAAAGTTGTCAACGATGACAATGACTCACGTCAGTTTTGGATGTTGCTGTTCCATTTTATTGGACACCAACAACTTTCTGCACTGTAATTAAGCTTGTTCTAATGGAAATCATTATACAAGTTCTGTTAATTGAAAATGGCTTAACCAATAATTGGTTCCCCCGAATAAAACCATTTCTTTAACTGGTGAATGAACTGGCAGAATCTTAGCTTGACTTTATAGCATAAGAAGGGCTGCAAATTCTACATTTCCTTTTTGTAGTCAAGAGTTTCCTTGCGTCGTTCTTTCCTTGGTGTTAATGTTCCTGTAAGATTCAGAGTAAAACCTTACTGCAGAAATGGGAAGGCAACCCTGTTGTGAGAAGGCTGCTGGGTTGAAGAGAGGACCATGGAACATTGAAGAAGATCAAAAGCTTATGAATTTCATTCTGAATAACGGGATTCAATGCTGGCGACAAGTTCCAAAACTTGCAGGTGTGTTAAGAAACTGAATATCCAATTCTATAGAAGTAGAATCTAAGAATGTTGTGGCTGAATCTTGTGTGTGTGTATAGGTTTGTTGAGATGTGGAAAGAGTTGCAGGTTAAGATGGATGAACTATTTGAGGCCTGACCTCAAGAGAGGGGCCTTATCAGAGGAAGAAGAAAAGCTGATAATCGAGCTTCATTCGCGCTTTGGTAACAGGTCCTACCATGCATCTCTAGCTATCGTATTTCGTTGTATGTGTGATATAAAAGTGCAGTATGTAGACGTACGGTGTTGATCCAAACCAGTCTCTCATATCCTGAAACCATGCTCTGCAATTTCCCTTTGACTAAGTTCTGACATCATATTTACCAAAAAAAAAGTTCTGACATCATATTACAAGTTCAAGTTTTTCTTAAGAACATAAAATCATTTCTGTAGGTGGTCCAAGATTGCTGCACAGCTACCAGGCCGAACTGATAATGAAATAAAAAATCACTGGAACACAAGAATCAGGAAGAAAATACATCTTCTTGGAATAGACCCCCAGAACCACGGGCCAATTGAGCAAGTGGACAAATGTGAAGTAAAACTCGCTGAATCATTGGAAGATACGCCGCAGAGAAATGGCCGAGTCTTTAATCAGGTAGAAGACAAGCCATTTTGTTCAGGGACCTCAGTGCTGACGAACAAAACAGCTAGTGAGGAGATGGATGGAGGATCCACTTTGACCCTTCAGAACGAACAGTCTGATTCGTTTTCTTCAAGAACTAACGAACCTGTCATGACAACATATTCCCATCAACATTGGGTTGATCATGTAAATTCCTTTTTCTCATGGGATGGCTTCAACAACCTGGAAGATTTATTCCCTTTTGACAAACCCCAGTAAGCCTGGTTTTTCTTGCTTTGTTTTGCATTCGTTGTGGAACTCATCGGATACTGCTACCACGTGTAACCATTATACTTCCAGAGAGATCTGTACAATTGCACTAGTAAATGAATGATCTCCTCTTGTAATGTTGTCATGAACATATCTCTAAAACTAATTTATGCAGGGAATTAGTGAAATTTGTCTAGAAAAAACATAGCTAAACAGATATGTGGCCATCAAGGAACCATCGGTATGATCCAAACTGAATTTGTGCTGTCGAGCTGCAAAAACATATCATCAAACTGAAGCCGCTTCACTACTCCTTAGTTGCTTGGAAAAAGATGGAATAGCCTTGGCAAAAAAATGAAAAATGGCATCTACCATATTAATGATATTCAGTCACTCAGTACTCAGTAGGCTTGATAAAAAGGTTCACATCCCGCCCAACCCCGGTTAGGCCTAATACATTCTTGTAACTTTAGGGACAATGGACTCAAAACTGATCTAAACTTAAGGTTCGATCCCGTTTTCCCAAAGTCTAATTAGGGCTATTGTTACACGTAGAATGGTAACAATAACATAAATAATAGATCATAAGGGAAGTCCTTTTCTGTGATAATTCTGGTGTATTATGAAAATATTGGATTTTGCATATCTGACTTCTTCTACTTACTTTGGAGGAAATTTTGATCTTGCATAAACGTTGTCACAGCAAGTCCTACCAAAAGAGAATGGAAATAAGCATAATCATTAAACTAACAAGAAAAACAAAGTCCTAACTAGTTTACCTTTCATCAACAAATTTATAAAGTCAATGATGGAATCATTTCATGATGCATGCATAATCTTATTGATAGTGTTCTCCATTGATTATTGGTACTATGATGTGCATGACGATTATTCTTCAAGGGAAAAGTTTTTACCTTTTGAGTTACAAACAGGATAAGTTCCTATCAAGACATTGTCGAAAACATTACTAATAGAAGATGACCAAATGTAAGTTTGTTAAATTAATAATAACATTTTAATAAGAGATATAACAACTCCACATTTTGGTCTAAGTTGTGGACGAACATTTGTTTTCTTCCAATGGTCACCGAAGGAATATTTCGATGACTGGAAGAATATCCCGATCATCGGAGATGCTATTATAATGACCTTTTGGCAACTTTTTCAAAAAAAAATTAAAAAAAAACTCTATAAATTGTGGCGATCATTTTTCCCTAAAGAACTATCAGTTTGTGAAACTAAAAATCACAAAAAAGTTTACATGAGAATAGGATCAAGGGTCGAATCGCATAATTAGACATTTTAGCAAACCTAATAAGTCTTAAGTTGTTAATTAAGCCCAACAACTTGTAAATGACACTGAATAACATATTGCATGCATTTATGATGGTCCTACATGATTGTTTGTGAAATTATGTTATTGATATTTGGATTGTTTGTTGATGTGTTTGATTATGATTATAGATGAGAAAAAATTTGTAGGATGTGTCACCTAATGGGTATGTATTAGGACCAAATACGCACTGGATTGATTATGAGAGATGATTATGATATGATATTAATATATATTATAGACCGATCCTGGTTGATGTTTGGCTCTCAGTCGAGTCCTTGTTTGATATGTCTATTATTGAAGTGATTGTGAATTTGGACATATTTAGTGAGGATTAGTTTTTTTGGTGATGTTTAGCTCCCTGCAACCCCTTTGGACTAAGATAGGTTTATGAATATAAAAGTATAAGTGTGTGGTTGGACCGTCGGTGATGTTTAGCTCCCTGCAGCCATTCAAGATGTAGTATTGCAATGATTTACCTTTAGAGAGTAGGACCCTTCATATATTCTTTCTCTATAATTTATTTTGTGGTTTTGAATTTATTTTAACACAAATTGTATATTTTATGAGCATGTCATTAGGTGTCGTAGGGCTATATGAACTTACTCAATAAAGTCTAAATCCCTTCAACTCTATTTTTCAGGTTAGTTACCACCAATTTCACAATAGTGACTTAAAGGAGCATGGGTGCAGTATATCTACCTCTGTTATGCTTTTCATTTGATTTTACTTTTACTTTTACTCTAGCATCTGCAATGACATGGTCTAGTATGTTGAAATTTTTTCTTCTGATGCATGCTAATTATTGTACTTTGTTGTGTCTGTACTTAAGTGTGCTTGTGTTGTTATTTATTGTTTCAGGATTTTGAATTTAATTTTGTCACTAGTAGTCAAGCTTACATGTGATCTGATGGCTTCAATTTTAGGGTTTCACACATCGGTCACTTGCTCATTCAGGTGATGACAATAGGCTGAGTCAGTCATTGAGTTTAGACTATAAACTTTTAAGCTTAATTAGTTATATCCAAGTCCCTTGAAGCAAGTTTATACTTAAAGTTAGCAAAGGTTATAATCTTTAAATCGAGTGGCTTGTATCAGGTTCAAGTCTAACACATAATTATAAAGATGAAAAAAAATTATTGGCTTACACGTATTGAAGATTAATCAAAGCAGCAACCTGAGGGACAAAAGGTCTTAATGCTCCTGCATTGCTAATGTCCCTTCAATGGTAGCAATTTATTTCAAGTAAACAAATGGCCAAAACATGAACGAGCAAGTATATATACACCCTTGTTACACTATTTTGGCCATTGCTAGTGGCATTAATGTAGCACCCCTTTACTGTAGAGTACCTATCGGGACGCCCGCAGGTCATTCCGGTACGTATCCTACGATAAGAGAGAACTACTAATAAGCATCACTATACTCCACATGGCATCACAAAAATAAAACATTAATATTAAATTGTAACTTTTTAAAATCAAACTGTTTCCATCTCATTTCATCAAATTCAGTAATTTACATAACTGTCAGTTATATCTGTCTGTACATTCCTCTAAAACTAACTACTATACATCAAAACAAAATAACAGTCCTAACTAGGTCATCCAAAAAGAATCCCAGCTGGCCGACTTGTGAGCCATAGCCTCTCTCGCCAATCTGATCTACACGGCTCTACAGTCTCTCTGGAGCTAGGGCCTACTCTCGATCCTGAAAAATAAGTTGCAATTTTGGATGAGTTTGCGAACTCAGTGAGGAACCATCATCGATGGTTCGCCCAATTCATGCAGCACTTAAACAAATTACAGAGTATTTCACAAAAGTATATTCAGAAATACCACATGATTGGATTAACAACAAATCACAACATACAAGGCATTCTTGCCTTTTTCCCATATACCAATATGCAATCAGTTATGTATGCAATGCACATGTGACCCTTTCCCATTTTATTACGGCGTTGTGACCGAGTGCCTAATCCGTCCCATATAAACAGTAGACGCGCCTTAGGAGTAGGAGAGCCCTCTGGGTATGTATTACCTCCCTTCGAGCTCGAGGCTCGTTTTCAGTATCAGTGGCTACTCCAGTCACAACTGTTATTATCAGTTCGTGCATTTGTGTATGAAAAGCATATGCCCAATTGAGATCACAAACAGTAATTGTGTCTCATCAGAGGCAAAACAATTTGTCACAGTAATAGCAAGCAATTTTACAATTATCGCATCATGAACAGTTCTATGTTAGATCTTCCAATGTATCGGACCATCTGTCCGGAATCCAGTCAGAATCAAACACAAACCCTAATCCCACCATTATCTCCACAGTAAGCATATAATAATTGAGAAAAGCCATCTCAGCCACTCACTATAACTTCCGAGCTAATGCCGGGAAGTCTTTGCAACGTCGGTAGGTCGACGCTCCAAATGTGCCTCTATAATGAGCAATGAATATAAATATGATCAATTGTCCAATTAGAGTTATTTAATGATGCACATGTGGCAATTAAAATGTGTACAATGCATGTTCATGATATTCCCGGCCTCAATCCAAAATTTTCCATCACAAATTTTCGTTTAAAAATTAGAAATCTAACGACACCGAAATTACTCATAAATAAAACAATGACCAGGAAATAATTACTCGGACCCACGTCAATTTTACCTCTAAAAATTCCCAATTTCTCATAACATGAAATTCAATATTTTACGAATCCGATGCCTCGAGAATCAGGTCAATCGGACGTCGGATGAAAAAGTTATTCACCAAAGAAGTTAGAAACCCAAAATTAAAACAAAAATCGTATATATATATATATATATATTTCAAATGTTTTGGCTCGCGAGGACAAGTTGTCGCCCTCGCGAGTCGGCGAAATGACTCGCCTCTCGAGGGCGAGGCATCGCCCTCGAGAGGGGCGAGCTTCCAAATTGATTTTCCCCCCTTTTTCTTTTTCCGAATTTCAAACTTGAATACCTCTTTGCACACTTATCAGAAAATTACAAGCCATATGTTATTGGAAAGATTATGAAAAACGCTACAAGTTTCATGTAGGACACAAAAATCAATTACACCCCTAAGGGTGTCAAAAATACACTCAAAGATACTGCCTTCATAATGTATCTCAAAACAGGGCAGCATTTTGCAAAATCTATAACTTCTCATTCCCTTTGCTAAAAATTACACGATTTATGCCAAATGAAAGACCAGAACAAGACCTACAACTTCCATGTGACAACATATAACCAAATTCAATTGCTAAATGGGTCAAAAAATTCAATTGCTAAATGGGTCAAAAAATTCAATTAATGATGCTGCCCCTAGATGTGACCTGAACAGTACACCAATTTTCTAAAAATCACAACTTGCTCCAATGTCAAAAAATTGCATACTTTATACCCATGAAAAGATCAAACAAAATAATACACTTCTCATGAAGGGCTTAAAGACAAATGCCATCACTAACTAACTCAAAACTGTCATGCAAGTGGCTACCCTGATCACTGGTCAATGACCTAACTTAGGTTCAGTTTTTGAAAATTCATAACTCCCAATTCGTATATCCAAAAAT
>JAOSBP010000003.1:8531738-8544170 GCA_027563825.1 Erythroxylum mucronatum
CGGGAAAGTCCCGGGAACAAAAATTTTTGTTTTCCGCTGCCTGAACATATGATGTTCGTCCCGGGATTTTCCTACAACATTTTGGTATCAGAGCCCAGATTTAGTATCTTACATGAGCATTTTTTGACATATGTGTCAAGTTACATACATTTCAGTCATGTCATAATAGGTAGTAGCAACTGATCCCTAGTCTGAGTTGCATTTATATGAGCCAGAAACATGAGCATTTGTTAAGTATTTGAATTGACGAAAGTAGTGGGAGGAATGATGATATGTCTGAATGTGAGAAAATGAAAGTTTGTGGATATTTAGAAATGGGAAATAATATATGGTTAGATATGACAAATAATGATGTAATGTATTCATATTGGTGGATGTATTATGGAATACGATATCAATATTGTACTGTGGTAATATATCCCCAAATGTGATATAGGTGTGAATACATTGTCATGGACTGATTAAGGAAAGTAATGATATATAGATGAATGACGAGATTTAAAGTGTACAAGCCAAGTTGAAAGAAAATAAAATTTTATATGACTTTGAGGGGTCAAACTTGGACTTGAAATGATTGGCAGATAAATGTGGTAAGAGTTATGATTCTTTATAAGAATATGTTAATGGAATTATGATCGAAATTTTAGGATGATTATGTATCCATAATTCTGAATTAGTAGTGAAAATACGTAAGTATGACGATATACTGGTAATTGGAAGAAGGGATGAAGATAGTGAGATTTGTAAAAGTTGCCACTGTTAAATTAATTTGTTATTTTGTGAGCACAAATTTAATAACGAGATCACCATGACAAGTGTGAGAATCGAGCACATAAGAATTATATGTGTGGAAATGATATAGGAAGCAATATATGATATATGAATATTTGTTAGTCATAGTTCTCATAATACAAAGTCTAAGATGAATTAGATTAATGCATGAAAGTGTTTATAATGATCGATCGAGGATAGATTGAGAGTGTTAAAGATGTTATTATGTGTGATGAATTCGAGGAAAAAGAAGAAGGGCACGATTGTGTCATAGTTCCCACGACCGAGGTTAGACGCAAAAAGAAAAGTGTTTTTCTAAATCAAATGAGATTAAGGTATCTTGAGCATAAGTTATTAATTAGTGAATTGTCTTAAATACATCTCTGGATGAGATGTAATGATTTTAATGGTTTATACCAAGGTATAAGAGTAAATAGATCTGCTTATTGTTTCACTGAGTCTTACTATAAGGATATTTTGATCATATAAGTTATGACATAAATTGATCTTATTAAGATATTATGAATAGTTTAAATTGATCTCTTGAGGTACTAAGAATGTCCGATAAGCAATGATGGGAAAAGTTGATTGATAAGGATTAGATGAACAATATAGTTGATAGTAGCAAAAAGTCTTCTTTGGAAGAAGAATTTCACCGAATAAGGTTAAGAAGGCCAGATGGTTTACTTTTAAGAATGAATGAAAACGGAATAAGTTAAAAGTGAATATTGGAGCTTTATTCCTAATGAAGACTTAAGCATAAGATGTAAAATATGATACTGAGAGTGTACGCATTTTGTTTGATGTAAAGTATCCAACTATGTGATTGGATTCTTGAATTTGAGGCGACACTCTTACTAATGGGAGAAGAACTTAGGCCCACATTATATTATATGAAAAATATGTTCTGGGAATACAAATTGATTTGATGAGTGTGTTGCCAACACAGGAAGTTAAGTTTATGAACAAATGGTGGCTGGAAATATGGAATAATATAGTAAAAGAATGGCTCAATTGGATCAATTCCTTGTGGTAGTTTTCGAAAAACAAGGTTTTTTGGTGGCTACTTAGTTAGACGGAATATGTGAAGCCCTCTTATGTAGTCAATTGAACTTGGCAACAAGATGATTTCTTGCTATTTGCTAAAAAATATTAAGTATGGTGGTGACATGTTATATCAAAGAAATTAGATAACTTGGTGAAGGTATCAATCATTTTCCTTTAAAAATTATTCACGTCCTTATTTAATAAGTAAAAATATTGTATACAAATTATAGAGAGACCATAATCACTCCAACTCCAAAGTAGACTTATACACTGATAATTACAGTGATAGTTATTAATTAACTATTCTGTCTGTTATCATAGTTATGTCGAGTGGTGCCCAACTGTCACCTTGCTTGGATCAAACACAATAATCACAATTATTTGCGTAATCTTTATAGGAATAATATATACCTCATAATAGTTTAAGTTGCAAATGCATGTAACTCTCATAGACATTGATTACCTTATGTGTGTGTGTACGTACGTGCGTTCATTCGCACGCACATATATTATGTAAAATATATAACAAACTCTAGTATACATTTAATAAAATATTCTCGTTTATCATATGTTGTCTTATATAAGCATTTGTCCCTAAATTTACTAAGTTATCAAATGCACATAAGATGATTGATAAAGACATGTATAAGGTGATTGGCAGATTAATGCTAAAAATTTGATTTGGGAACTTAGTTGGGAATACAGTTAAAAATTAATGCACCTTAATTAACCTCAAATTAATCCTTTTAACAATTAGGATTAAAGTAAGTATGATTTTTTGATGTAAAATGGCTAGTAGGTAGAATTTGGAGGCAATTTGATAAATGATTAATTGATTATATTCATATACCTATATTTATTGTGTTTTTCTTGTTATTTAATATTTTTAGTACTTATTTCTCTTCAAGTGTGTTTGTAGGTGATAATGGCTTTCATAGAACAAAAGAAGAAGAATTCAGGCAAAATCATAATTTAAAACAAATATTTGAAGCAACTATAGAGATACATGGTAATGTACAGTGTTATGTAAATCACTTTAAATGTGTGGAGCTTTGAACACATTATTTTTACCTATATGAAGATACGCACCTATGTATATTGCCTCTATAAGTCACTGCGCTCGTGCAAAGTTTCAAATTGATGTGTTTTTGGAGATACATGGTCATCTATACGACCATTTAAGTGACCATATATATCCCAAAAATCCTAGTTTTTACTATAAAAGAATATTATTGAAGGCTACAAAGATAGAAGCATTTTTAGTTATAATAGACACCAATGAAGAGGTAGTTCTGAACAAAAGACAAAGAAAACATGAAGATTAAATCAAAAGGTTTGATAAAGAGCATCTTTTAATCTAAATTGCAAAAAATTCCATCAGAGACAAAAGGGGGATATGGAATATGAATTCTTTTATTTCTATTTTTCTTCTGAATATATGATATTGGATTTGTTTTATATGTTTAGGAACTAAATTGCTTAGTGTCTAGGTGTGATTAACCCTAAGTTATGATGATAATATAATAAAATCTTTTATTCCATGCAGTTTTATTGATTAGTTTATTGCAATTCAATTATGAGTTATATTCTTGAATTAACATATCCAAAATATTAGTCCAATATTTGATTTTGTATAATTGAGATTAAGAAATCCTTCCGTGTGAATAGATCTACCATAATTGGAAGGAGCTACATGCAAACTTAGAGATAGGTCGACATAAATCCTCCAAATTAAAACCAAACCTAATATTGAAATTCACGAATCAATAATGCAACCTTAGGGATTTAAACTAAAAAGAGACTTCAGTTAATCAACTGAGGGTTAGTTGTTAATAGTTTTAAGAAAGATATTAGCATAAGATAGGAATTTTCACGATCCAATAATGAATAATTTAATTGCATGATAAAGGGTTAGTGTTTAAGTTATCTTAAGGGGATTTATCACCTAGGTATTATTTATTTAATATCAACTAATCATAGTATTTTATTTATCTTATTTCATTATTATGTCAACTTGAGTTTAGTTTGTTTAATTTAATTTTCATATGATTGAGACTGAGAAATCCTTTCGTGTGAATAGATCTACCATAATTAGAAGGAGTTGCATGCAAACCTAGAGATAAGTCGATATAAATCCTCTAGATTAGGATCAAACCTAATAATGAAATTGAAGAATCAATAATGAAATCTTATGAGTTTTAACTAAAAAGAGATTTTAATTAATCAACCGAGAGTTAGTTGTTAATAGTCTTAAAAAAGGTATTAACATAAGATAGGAATTTTTATGGTCCAATGATGAATAATTTAATTGCATGATAAAGGGTTAGTATTTAGGATATCTCAGGAGGATTCATCACGTAAGTATATTTATTTAATATCATCTAATAGTAGTATTTTGTTTATCTTAGTTCATTATTGTGTCAACTTTAGTTTAGTCTGTTTGATTTAATTTTCAATTAAATTTACATCTTGATTCGAAGATTAGATAATAGAAAAAAGGTTGATACTAGTATTTACAGTCCTCATAAAATCGACCCATACTTACCAATGCTAGATATCTCTACACCATGCACTTGCGATTAAAACTTATAATTTTTATAAGCACATAAAATCAAATCAATCACAATTTAAGAAAGACTTACTCATTTAGAGCATGTCTTAGGTCCCATTTCAAAAGATGATACTATATAAATTATTGAACATATGAATTAGATTGACAATGCTATTGTCGATGCCTAAAGGTGGTTAGAAGGCATTTTGGTAAGGCAAACAAAAGAGTTAAGGCGCTAGAAGATGCCTTAAATCTATTATGAAATAACAGTGCTCTAAGAGGTGGCAAAAACTAGTCCTATCTGAATGCATCTAATATGAATCAATTTGATGATGCTTATGACGCTAAGGCCTTAGAAAATTGTCTTTGGAACATGTCATATACTAATTAGCTTGTATTTGGTGGGAGATACCAAACTTTAGAGGAGTGCCTGATTAAATGATGATATAAACAATGGAAAGTGGCATATTGATATTTGGGAAAGTATTAGTTTATAAACTAAAAGAACAATCCCTTATAATACAATGTGGGTTGCTTTTCGGTCATTTATGATAGGATGGGACGTTTGTAACATTCCTTTATATCAACTCATTGATATTGGACATTTATAACATGTCCAAAGAACATGTTTAACTTTTTGTCCAAATTATTTGCTTAGGACGTATTAAGTTATGTCTACAATGTGTTTATAGTGTGTTATGTGCAATTGCAATAACTAAGTAGTTGGTCAATTTACGTCTAAACAAAGATAAAGAGGTAGTATAGACCTTAAATTAGTTTAAACATAAGGACAAGTAAGAAAATAGCACTATAAGACTAAATATAAGGAAAAATAATTAAACAATGAAAAAGAAAATGGCAAAGTCAATAGGAGTATGGCTTCCTATGATAGGTAGAAGAATAATAAAAATATTGGTTACTTCATCTATAATAGACAGCACTTTGCAGAATGTCTAAAGCAAAAGAAGCTAAGTACTATGGTGGTTGAATATGAAACAAAGAGTAAAGTAGTTACACAAGTGAATCCACTCCAGTTACTTAACATGCTTTTAGGTAGGGTAAGTGTTGTTCATGTTTCCTTGTTGTGCTTAATAATTTAACTAAATAGCATAAATATTATTGTAATGCTTGATATAAATGTCATACACATATTCATTATAAACAGACAAGTTTACAAATTTAGATTAAAGGTGGGCAAGAGTACAAACCAATTGAAAATAATAAATATAAAAGCAAGGGATATTGTTGGAATAGCTTACAATGTGTTGATAAGTGTGGAAGACTAGTTGGAAAGATATACATGATGGTCATAACAGTTAAAAAGTTTAACGTAACCAATGATATAGAATTTCTTCTTCAACACAAAGCATTGATATATCTACATTTTGGTGGAATTATATTTTTGGAGGAACATACCCTTTACTTTTCTAAATGTTATCATCCTATCGATCAAAGGGTGTCACATATATACTTATTGGGACCAAAGTTTATGTTATAAATCTATAATGCCAGAAATATACTTTTTAAGGAAAAAGAAACTTTCAACTAAGAAATCAAGTGTTCTTGGCCTAATATAACATCATTTGGAAGTACAAATCAAGAAAGTGTAACCAAGTAGCATAAACTTATTGTCGTTTAGTGAATGAAGTGCATAGTAATATTACTAAATGTTACTAGCTTGATGATGGGTTACTTATTGGCAAAGGTGGCAAAATGAATGTTCTTAGAAATGGTGGACTTCGTAGGGACCTTATAAGGGAGTCATAAGATGTATAATTAGGCAGAACACCCGAAAAGAGAATGAATGATGATATTACTAACACAATCCTATATATGACTTCATATTGAGTAGGACGCTGATGTTTGCTACTGTACATGGTTGATGTGCTAACAACGACAAAATTGAAAGGTAAAATGAAGTTAAATTGTTAGGCCAAAATCACAATTTCATCCTCAAGGTTTTCATCAAACTATAACTTAAACTCTAATGTTTCAAAACATTCAACTTTAATCCTTACATTTTCAAAATATTCAAAATAGATCCTCAATGGATGAAAATTTTAATAGGACTAAATTTCCATTAGTTAATTATCACATCATCGTTGGTGTGGGACTTTTTATATTTTTAAAAATTTGTTAGTGGACTCTACTATCACATATACGCTAAATTGTTAGGCCAAAATCACAATTTCATCCTCAAGGTTTTCATCAAATTATAACTTAAAACTCTAATGTTTCAAAACATTCAACTTTCATCCTCAAAACATTCAAAATAGATCCTCAATGGATGAAGATTTTAATAAGACTAAATTTCCATTAGTTAAGTATCACATCATCGTGGTGTGGGATTTTTTATATTTTTAAAATTTTGTTAGTGGACTCTACAATCACATATAGGCAAATGGTATATTAGGCCTTTATTTATTTTTTAATAAATATATTATTTATTTTTTAATAAATATACATAATTTGTTTTTTAAATTTATTGGTATGTCTCACACAGCATATTATGACTTACACGTAATAATAGAATCCACTAATATATTTTAAAAATCATATAAAAAAGTGTCATGTCAATAATAACGTGATATTTAACTTATAGAAATTTTAACTCTGTTAAATTTTCATCTATTGAGAGAGACTATTTTGAGCATTTTAAAACATTAAGATTGAACTTAAACGCTTTGAAACGCTAGGATTAAAGTTGTATTCTAATGAAAATTTTGAGATTTAAAATACACTTTTTACTTGAATTATTACAACCTCTAAGTATTATAAAGAAACCATAGATAAGAAAATAATCCAAGCTAAGTTGTCTAAAAAATCAACCAAGTGTCCAAAATTAAAGTGTCAATTTTTATCATATGTGTCGATTTCCATTACTTTACATCTTAAAGACTCATTGTGTCTAGAGGATGTACGGCAAAATACTCTTAAAAGGTGTTTAATGAATGTCTTGTTGATATTCCCATCAAGGGTTTAATAAAAAGTCTCACTGAAATGCACATAAAATGTTTAAAAATTTTCTGATAATAATTTAATTGGCAAATTAAGTTTCAAAGTCACGGTAACATTGAATGTTGAAATCTAGCCTCAATTTAAGCTTTGTGATACTATCATCGTTGCCTTGATATTGTTCTTTTCTAAAGTGAGCAAGTTATAAAAGTGCTAGCTTACTTCTTCATTCTTCATCATTTACTTCTCAACTTACCCTTTGTTCCTTTTTCACATTTCAAGTAAATAAGTTGCAAAAGCTACCCTTCTTACTGCTATTTGTTTTTCAATTACATAGTTATTTAAATTCAGTCTTAGATGGCTTCGACACATAAGAGCCGATTTATAATTGTCACATAAACATTCTCTTTGTAAAATGCAAAGAGAAGATTGCGTACAATAATGACTTTCCCTCGATCCTTGCAAAGCAGAGAACCTTGTGTACTAGGGTTTGCCTTTAATGTAACTCTTTTGAACACTCTGAAGAAATATTTCGCAGCTTTACGGACAACAAGTGGTACATTAGAAAATGTGAAATGGAATCTTCAAACCTCTTAATTGACAAAGAATGAAATAATTGTTGTGTTGATTAGTTACAATATGGCTTAAAGAAATTGTTTTCTCTTGCTTTCTTCTAATTATTGTTTAAATATCATCAATTTGATATATGCAGCATATTTATTCAACTATTTGTTAAGCCTATGAGATTAAAAGTATAAACTCTTAATGGTATTCAAAACTTAACAAGCAATGCTCTCAATATGTGTAATCAAGATTAAACATAAGAAAAGAAAAGAAAAGAAAGAAGAAGAAGATAGGCATTTTTGGGATTCAAATATTTAACTTAGAATGGAAGTATAATTTATTACTTAACAATTTAGTAAAAAGTTCATATGTTTGGCATTTGTCATTCTTTATTCATATCTTAATAATTATAATGTTAAAATAATTATATTTAAGTAAAAATATAATGAATAATTAAGATTTTAACTTTATTTTATAAATATTTTTAATTGAAGAGTACAATTGTATGAAACTTACAATTAAAGTAATTTATTGTAATTATTCTTACATTATTCGTAATTACATGACCAAAATATAATCTACAAACCATAATTTAAAACTATGTATGTTACAAATAAACAATACAATTGTCAAAACTATAACTATGAAGGTCCAAAACATAGGTTATCTTCAAAATTTTTCAAACATTGATTCAACATGGAAGTCCTTCATGACTAATACCACCAAGCCTATTTCATCCAGAGCTCCATTGGATCAACATCAACAACCAGAACAAATGGGTTATATATGGGGCTTATCCACTACGTGGTCCATTAAAATAGGAAAGAATCAAACGTCACTTTCTGATGGCAGCAAAACACTTCTGGAGATTTCCAGAAATCTAGCAGGTCCCATCCCGCAAAACCTTCGCTTCTGTCCAAACGTCAATTTCTGATGGCAGAAAAACACTTCTGGAGATTTCCAGAAATCTAGAAGGCCCCATACAGCAAAACCTTAGCTTCTGTCTAGAAATGTCCGAGGATCCCTTTAAGTATCATCGATTACGTCTTCCAATCCGCCGAACATTTTTGTAAAGTTTCGAACGTTATCTTTCTGTTTTGTTTATTAACAATCTTCAAGTATCTGGGTTGCCCGACAGAAGAAAAGATCAAGATGTCGCTGGCTTTGTCTGATTTGAGCCACTTTATTCCTGCAACACCAGGAAAAGTTTGTGGGGGTTACTTCTGTGGACCTAAAGGAGTAAACTTTGGTTTCACTAACAAGAATCGAAAGGGCATTAAGCCCATTAGAGCAGAAGGCAAAGATAATCTTGATCACCTGGAGAGAACCACCAAGCATCGTCAACAGCCCCAGGTCAAGAAAAGAGTGGCCCCGGTTGCTCCAGTAGGTAAATTATATGCAATCTGCTTGTAAAGCTATTATACGTCTGGATTTCAGGGTTACAATACGTGAAATTTTTTGTGATGGTTAAGTACTTTTGCTGATGAATTTTGGGTTTTGCTTCATTGTCAGGGTTGTGGGACAGATTTCCAGCAGCCAGAACAGTGCAGCAAATGATGGAGGCAATGGACAGAGTGATGGAGGATCCATTTGTCTACGCTGGTGGGTGGCCTTCTCCGTCACCTGTTGAGGGAAGTGGATATAGCAGAGGAAGGACTCCGTGGGAAATAAAGGAAGGAGAAAATGAATACAAGATGAGGTTTGACATGCCTGGAATGACCAAAGAAGATGTAAAGGTATGGGTTGAGGAGAAGATGCTCGTTGTGAGGGCGGAGAAGATGCCAAAGAACAAGGTTAATGGTGGAGAGAATGGGGAGGAAGATGGTGAGGACTGGTCTCCTAAGAGCTATGGAAGATACAGCAGCAGAATTGCTTTGCCTGAAAATATTCAGTTTGAGAAGATTAAAGCCGAGGTGAAAGATGGTGTCTTGTATATAACACTTCCGAAAGCTAGTCCCATTGGCGACGTACTTGATATAAATGTTCAATGAGTTTTGATCGAACGGAGTGAGGGTGTAATTCGGTTGTGTCCAAATAGCCTTTGCTTTTCTTTTAGCTTCTTTTCTTAGTCTGTAATGTTTGATCTTGAATTTCCTAATGCAAAGGGAAATAAATAGATCTTCAAATGTCAAAAATCCTTTAAGAGCTTCCATGTAACAGTTCTGATGACATTTTCCTTAGTCACCTCACCTATCAATTGAAGATCTTTGAAATCTAAAATGTCTGGCGTTCTAAAGATGCAACTTGTTCTTGTTTCATTCACTTGTCTTGTCTGTACCAACTGCAAACATAGAGCTAGGGTCAATCCTATTCTCAATTCTCCTTTCTGACATTACGGAGGCAATCCAAATTTATGAGTACTGTTTGCAAACGAATATGATTTGTTTCACATTCTATGAAAACATAAATGGTTAAAGGTTTTCTCTAATGTTTCTATTTCTGGACTGCAAATTCTGAACTCAAGAGAAGTTTATTCTCTTGGTGAACTAGGGTGCTCCATTCCTTGGATCTCAGCTTTGCAACTCTGACCACTTCCCTTCCTATCTACTGCCTGATTGCTAGAAGCTCAAATGAAATCATACATGTTTTTCAAAAATTTGCCAACTTTGTGTTTTTATATTAAATTGTTACTTTTGAAAGTGTTCAGTGGTTAAATAGTTGCGTGATTTTGGTATGCTGATCAAAGAATACCACACAAGAGTATAGGGAAATTCTTTGATGGGGAACGGGAAGTTATTTAAGAAAGGACTTTGGAATCTGATGGGCTCGCCCAGTGAAAAAGGCCCTGATCTTATCAACTTATCAAAATAAGAAAGTCTAGCATCACACTTTTCTAGGTCCACAGGACACCCTAACATTATAAGTTATTCGGCAATGAGCCCTTTATTCTCTTTAGCTAAGCAGGTCTCAACACAAGCATATATTTTTTTTGAACAATAACGAATGCACTAAGTTGAAATCCAATGTTAAAACGTTATATAAAAAAGAAGAAGCACATGCCCAAAAGAAGAAGGGCATATCCTTCACTCGAAACCAGACATAAAATTAGCCGCCCTAGTTATAGTATGAGCAATTTGATTCGCTGGTTTTCTAACAAACGCAAAAGAGACCGACGATAGCTCATGAAGGAGAGCTTTACAATCCTAAATAATCACAGAAAAGTAAGAGGAAAAAATATGCGTTGATTTCAAAAATTGTGAAACAATCTGACAGTTCGTTTCCACGCATATGAGAAAAAAAGATAAAGATTTGATCCAACTCAAAGTTTTCCGAAAGCAAAGTGCTTCGCCAATTTGTGGATCTCTCGAACCTGGAAGCTTCAACAATTTACCAGCACAATTGCGCCCTTGAGAGTTGCGGATAACCATACCAAGACCATAATTCCCATCCTCCAACAAAGCAACGTCAACATTACATTTAAATTGGTTTGGAGCTGGAGCTACCCAATGCACTGGAGGGCGTGGCGTTCGTGTGACGTTGATAGCAGTGGACGTCTTTGCTGCTTTCCATTCAGAGAGAGTCGTCCGTGCTCGGCTTAGTATGTAAAGATGGGGTTGAGCTCGCGACGACCACACTACATCATTTCGATACAGCTACAGACTCCATATGATCATAAAAATCTCCTCCTGATGTGATTGTAAGAACGACGTAACCACACTCTTAAGCCATTCCTGCAGAGAATAAATAGCATGCCATCCCACATTTGAAAGTAACCAAACTGATTGCGCAAATCGCACTTGTAAAAAACATGTAACGTCGTTTCTGGCACCTTAAGGCATATAGGACATGTATCATCCAAGAGCATATGTCGTCCTCTCAAGATGGTTTTGTATGGAAAGATATTGCGTAGAAGACGCCAAATAAGAATTTGTACTTTACCTGGGACTTGAACTTTCCAGATCTTTTCCCATGGGAATCCAACAACTAGAAAATATTCTTTAGCCATCTCAGTGCTGAGTCTGTATCCATCTTTGACTTGGTACTCACCTTCCTGTTTTTTGTCCATACCCAATCATCCGCAGTATTCAAGAGACCCAGTGGAATTTGTAGAATGAGCGCTGCATCTTATGAGCTAAAGGAGTTGTGGATCAACGGTTCATTCCATTGTCGTCCTATCAGGGGATCAGCAACCATATTCAAGTTTCGATCTTCCAAATATTCTGTCTGAATAGTAGGTTCTCTATTATCCATCAACCAGGAATCTCGCCATATATTGATGGTAGCACCATCACCAACGCATCGTCGACATCCCTGCATTAAGATAGGCCGTGCTTGACATATACTTCGCCAAATCTGACTTGGGTTGTTGCTAAGGGGTGCTGTGAGAAACTCAGAGTTTGGGAAGTATCTGGCCTTCAGAATTTTTGCGGCAAAAGAATTAGGATATTTAATCAATCTCCATCCTTGTTTTGCTAATAAAGCAAGGTTAAATTGTCGCAAGTCGCGATAACCTAAGCCTCCATGAATCTTGGGAATAGCAAGGCGTCTCCACCGAAGCTATTTAATACCATTGTTATCCCTATCTCCATTGTGCCAAAAGAAAC
>JAOSBP010000003.1:8549417-8563674 GCA_027563825.1 Erythroxylum mucronatum
AACATTATAACAAACTAAAATAATGATTAATTTTTGACAAGTAACACAAGTGAAATATATAGTTGGATTAAAGTTACCTCTTTGACAGATAGCAAAAGGCATCCCAAAATCAACAGAAGTTTTCTCATAAACTTTTATTTATAAGCTTAAGAGTTCTTGCATCATCTTATGAGCAATAATTAGTGTAATAATTAATGGCATTTCCCTATTAACTCCAAGTTTCTTTATCAAACTTAGTGTAATAGAAACTAGGATTCAAAAATACCACAATTGTAAACAATGGAGAGTAAGGTTACCTTTTCTATCTCCCATTGATGACTACATGATAAACTGTGTATAAAGAAGGCTTATTTTCGATATTGGCCTTTGATTTCTTCCTTCGACCTCACCATGCATCATAAAAATAACTCATTGTTATCTTCTTATCATTATCAACCAAACAAAGTACTCTCACCAAAGACTCACAAACTCAAATGATAAATTGATATTGGAACTAAAATTCATGATCTTCAAATATAATTCTTAAAACTTTCAATCCAACATTATACTTAGCATGTTGAGATGCAACTCACTTATCACTTGTAAATATTTGTCTCAATTCTTTTTTCATCAGAACAAAATATCGAAGTGATAAGAAATTAGTTGCAAATCTTATAATAGCAGGACAATATAAATTCCTACCTTCAGTAAAATTCTTCTCATTAAATTCAGGACCTACGAACAATTATAAATGAACTTAGTCACTTTCTTTGCTTTTTAAACAATCACATCAATGGTAGAAAAATATCTAGCATCTCTTATATTTTTTAACATCAGGTCAATGCAATATGCAGCACAAGGAGTCTAATAAAAAGAATTATATCTGCTTTGCAATTTTCATACAACAACTTTGTAAGCATAATCATTGTCAGTAATGAATTAAACAATTTTTTTTAGCTCAACTCCATTCACGACTTCATTAAATATATGAAATAAAGTATCAACATTTTAAAAAAGTCAGATGCATCAATAGACATTAAAAAAAGTCCATTTTACAAAAATAAACCAAAAAATTGATAATAGGCTCCTATCTTCTATTTATCCAACCATCATATATGATTGAACATCTATAAGTAGCCTAAGTCATTCTTCTTCCATCCAAATAACTGTTTATTTCATAAACAAAGTTGTTCAAAAGTTTACCTCTATAACCATCAATTAAAGGAGTTTTATATCCTGGACTATAAGAGGGAATAACATCTACTATAGGCTGGTAATAATAAGACTAAATAGTATCGAGTGATATACCTGAATCATATCACCATCTAGCCACTGTCATGTCTACATTATGAGTCGCTTCTTTAGATTATAAAGCACTACAAATTAAAGGCGGAGCTTCAAAAGTGATTTGTGAAGCAAAAAAGTTAGACACTTGATTTCTTCTTTTCCTCAAATTTAGTGCAATATTTCTTTCTTGTTGGGTAGGAACAACTTTCAACATCCCCACTATCCCCTTAACTACCACAAAAGAAACTCCCATTACCAATTTTATGGTTCAGTCTTTGCCTTCTATCTTTATCATACTGACACTCTTTAAACAAAGTCTCCATTTGACATTTCATATTATGACTCACTTTCTTACAAAGCTCCACACCACCTTTATTATCAGCTAAATACTTCTTTAATTTGGTGATTCCCCACCTTTTAAATGTTTGTTACAATACAAACAAATTGTATGATTCTTCATTCTAGGAACTAATATAATATAAGACCAAGTTGGATCATCAAATCTTTCTAGACCTAAAGCGACTAAATTACCATGAGTACTTAAACTTTACTCCATTTATCTATATAAATAAATGTAATTGAATAAGTATAATAAAACAAATAACACATGCGCCTCTTAATCGTAAAGTAGTAAATAAACATAAGTCATTAAGTAAATAATCAAATTATCACATCCCAAACATGTATCACACATTTATCCATGACATCATTATAAAATACAACATTCAACCAAAAGTTGTGGATACAAATAACCAACATATAACTCTCTTTTAATGTATATATGTTCGTACTCATTGACAAATAATAAGTATTGATGCAAAATTATCACTAATTGTCTTAATTTAAGTGAAATAAAGTATCATATGATAACTAACTTTTAATGTCAAATTCTTCCATTTTATGAGAGACCTCAACTCGAAGAACTTTCGACTTTTAAAAAGTGCGAAAGAAATACAATATTAAAATTATCTTAAAGAATTTTAAAAGTCTATCAAAATTTAAGTTTAAATCAAATCTCTTTATAAACTCTCATAACATAAACCAAATACACTAAATATTCAAATAAAATCAATAATTAAAAGAATGACAAAAATTATTATACTAAAGTAAAATAAAGAGCTAAATGAATTTTAGTGAAATAAAAATCTAAATTAAGTTACACCATAACGTTTTATATTTACATTTAAGATTACCCAAAAAAAAAGAAAATCACAATACATAATTAAACACACAATACACAATTCTAGTATTTCACAAACAATCTCAATAAATTCCTGATTATTATTTGATCAAAACAAATTAAGAATCAATAATTTTTATATTTATTGTATAATTTGTAATTAGGAATACTTAGTACACACAATTCCCTGTGTATTTTTGTATTCATAATTACACACAAATTATTGATTCCTAAATCCTAATTACACATTTACATTAATATACTTACCCAACAACACAGAATACACCCTATACAATCATTTACATAGTTACATCACAATTATACACACGATGACATAAGACTACTCTAGACAATTCACACTTGAGTAGAATCAATTTCACACAACATAATTATTAGTTATGTTATTACAGAGTAACAAGCACAAAAAGACAACGAGGGGATATAAAGCACAACACAAGCAACGGGAGTCGGGACTCGGAGGGTGGAGAGGAGCCTACACTTTGGAAGTCTAGAGCGGCGACGCAACGACAATTTTTCCTAGTATTTAAGTTTTTTGTTAATTTTCAACCCCCCAATTTTTCCTATTTTACATTTTCATCCTATTATCAACTTGATTTTTTGAGTACTATTTGGTACTGCCGATTCCAATCAATACCAAACATTGATGCCATACTAATAAATGTTGTACCATTTAAGGCCAGCTTTGACTCATGCAAGTGGCTGATACTAGCTGGTATCAGCCGGGGCTGATCCTCTGTCCCAACAACCCAGTATTAAGGGTGAGATTCTTTGTCTCTAAACATGTGTACTTATTCTATCACATTAAATTGAAGCCCTTCATATACATAGGTCCCATATAAATAAAGGGTTTGGATTTAATGAGACAGAATAGGTATATAATTTTGGGGACAGAAGATCTGGACTCCAGTACCAACCCACATAAATAAAAGGCTAAGAAACAATGAGACATAGTTGATATTAGGTTGTTGGGAGTTGGGACAGAGGATTTGAGGGGTATCAGCCACTACCAAAGACTGATTCGATACCGGTAAATATTGTACCATTTTTCGGCCATTACCGAAAACTTTGTGAATAAGGCCAGCGTTGACTGATGCAAGTGTCATCAATTATTGGGGACAGTAGCCGTTACAAAATCGCTATTACAAGACTATATTTGTCTGTCCTTCTCACTATCTCATTGGTCGAAATTCAAATTTGTGGGACCTAACTGATTAAGCTAATGTAATAAAAGTTGCAAGAGATTATTATCTCTGGCGTGCTTGACATGTATATTCATTATCAAAATCAAAGCAAATCAAAGAAGGGAAAGAAAAGGAACTAGACGTTAGAGTCTTTGAGCCTTCCTTAAGCGGCCCTACGCACAACGCGGAGAGAACTGCTCATGAAAAAGACCGGATCTTGCAAGAAGAGAAACGTTCCTGGAGTACAAAAGCAATACACAAGTGAAGAAGAGCAACAAAAGCTGCTTTTCAAAGGCAAAGAAAAACGTCTGCACATAAAAGTTCCTCCATTTTTCTGCAAATATCCCAGTTCAGATTCTCCGTGTCTCTTGCCTGGACATGGAATGGTCCTATTGAGGTAGGAGCCAGAGATTCAAGCTTGAGAGTGAAAAGGGTCACTGAATCTTTCATAAGAGTATCCCAGATGTTGTGATGAACATATACTAACGTAAGATATTGCTGCTACTTCTATTTTCAACCAAAGAACATCAACTGAAGAGAAAAGGGTTCTAAAGAGACGATCTTTTGGACATTCGCTGTTTTTTTCCTGCATAAAGCACTAAAAAATGGGCGAACCAGCTTGTCTTCGGAGATCTTTCTCTCATCCGTCAAGTGCGTCTCGTGAAGCCAAAGAGGTCAGTTCATAACACTTTCTTGCCTCCTGTTCTGATCTTTCGATCTTCAATTGATAGGTATTTGATGCTCTCTTCCTCGAGCTTCCAACTTCGGTGGTTTCACTTTTATGGCTTTTTAAGCTACTTGGACAATCTCTAAAAACAAATTCATAACTTTTGAGTTCTTGATTATGCCCACTGCTCTTGTAGCGCGCTGACCTCCATTTAGTTTCAGTTTCTCCCAAGAATCGTTGATATAAATAGATGATTCTTTGGGTCTTCTTGTGATTTGCAGGTTCTAATGTTTCCCTTTAACATAGTTTCTTGGAATGATCTTCATTTTGGAAAATTCCATCTCTTGCTTCATAATTTGTTAAAAGAAGTGCTGAGCTTATCTTGCTAGTTAATTGTTCCAACACTACAGTGAGGATCGATTTGATCAGGTTTTAATTGGTAATTTTTATGTCTAAAGCACGATTACATACAAGCTTTCAATTTCATATGTCAGTCGTGTTTATTTTTAGTTCTTATATGGACGATCAACTCGTATCTAAGTATGGAACGAATTGTCATTAGTTTCTTGTTTAGATTCTGATATTATTCAAAATTAATAAAGTCTCTGAGCCAATACCTTTAAATCACAGGGTGATCCACTTCGAGCTTTAACTGAATCAATCTCATTTGGGAGATTTATGTCAGAATCTTTGGCTTGGGAGAAATGGTCGACTTTCTCTCACAACCGCTATTTAGAAGAAGTTGAGCAGTTTTCCAAGCCAGGATCTGTTGCTCAGATGAAAGCTTATTTTGAAGCCCATTACAAAAGGAGGGCTGCCATGAAAGCTTCAACCTTGCTAGAGCAACCAAATGTTGTGGCTAATAATGTATCTGAAGCAGAGCCAACAAGCACAGGCCACAACGATTCTGCTTCAGATAATGAATCTGCTAAAGCAACCAGTTGTAATGAACAGCAAGATAGGAGTCTCAGTGAAGCAAATTGTCCAAATAGTCAAAGGGTCAATGCAGAAAATGAGCAGATCGAAAGAAGTGAAAAGTGTGTAGAACAAAATGGTGTGGCAGCAAATCCTACTGAAGTAAAGAAAATAAACCAGTTTGAGATGGCTCAAAACAGTGACAAGATCACGCCGACATCAGAATACAAATTGCCTGAAAAGGTAAGATCTTGATGTAAGCATATTTTGCTCAAATATTTTGTTAACAATCTTTTTTATTACCCTTCTATTCAGAAAACTGCTGAGAAGGAGAATCTGGCAGCGGTGCCAACAAATAAGAGACGAGTGAATTCTTCAGGGAAGTCATCCAACCATAGTAAAGCATCCAAGTTGCCGAAGCCGTCCACCAGCCACGTCAGTTCTCTGCAGCCAAGAGCTGGAGAAATTGTGTCTCAAACCAGTAAGAAGTCTGCTGGAGACTTGTTTCACAAAAAGGGAGCGACTCCAACATCTGTTCATATGTCCATCAATTTTGGTTCAAGTTCAGGACAAAACAGAAAAAGTTCTCTCAGAATGTCAAGAGAAAGTAGAACTACTCAACAAAATTCAACTAAGGTAACTGCATTAAATCTGTCTGTCACATACACACACGCGCGCAGAAAACAAAAACTGTCTCCTGGATCAGTTACTATCACTTGAAAATTGTCAATTTATGTACTAACTTGTACAATAGCAGACATCTGTTTCTGAGGTATCAAAGATTATTCCTTCAGCATTTCGGCCATCAGAAGACAGAAGGTAACTTTTTTTGCTACAATTATAGGTGGTTAAGGCTATCTCAGATTATGCATCACCTGACATATATGAATCATCTTGCAGAAAGAAGTCACTACTCAATAAATCAGTTTCGGCAGCTACTCTAGCAAGCACCATCTTGCAGGCCGTTGGTGCAGAGTAAGAACTTGGTTATGATTTCCTTGTTGGTTAAAATTTATGTTATACATTGTACTGAGAATTTGAAAACATGATTATGTAATCATTTACACACATACACACATAGATATATAAAGTACATAGTAGTTTTTGGTTGGAGAAGCTTAAAATCCATATTTCAGATTTTTTTTTCCCCTTAAAGCTACTTATATTGCAGCCGCATCAAATCACCTAGTGCAAGTGGAAGCAAAACACGAACTCCACTTACCCCTTCCCCTTTCAACTTGAGATGTGAAGAAAGAGCAGCTAGACGTAAAGAGGCAAGATGGGCTCTGTAATTCTTTAAATCGTTCCTTCTGTATAAACATGGGATGTTCTTAATGCGTTGTTTTCGTATGCTAGTTCTTTAAAAAGCTGGAAGAGAAAAACAATGCGAGGGAAGCAGAGCAAATGCACCCCCAAGTAAGATTGATGTTTGATTCTTATACAATAATCGTAATGATATGATGAGGCGATGCCTTTGAATGCTGAAAATCGTAGAGGTCCCATATCTTCTCTTGATAGTATCAGAAGTAATCAGATAGGAGCAAAGAGTTTGCATGAAATCTACATACTGTTGACACTTGAGAACATTATGTCACTAACAGCAAAAATCGTGTTTTTGTTACTTGTTTGATGAGTCTATGGGGAATAAGATCTTTTTTATTGTCACTGCGCAGGAGAAAGCAGAGAATGATGTTGAGAAAAGGAAACCCAGAACGGATTTCAGATCAAAACCAAGTGACAATTTGCAATCCGGGTTACAATCCCCAAGTACCCAAAACAAAAAGGTATGGCTCTGGCATTATGCATGACAATTCTGTAGAGTCCTTCAGTAATTTAAGAGAGGGTTCTGATAAGTATTGAAATTCACAAGAATTGAGTTCCCTAAACATGGAACTCGCCTAGTAAGAAGCCGATATCTTTTGTGGTACTATTCCAGGCTTACATAGGCTGCTTGTTGAATGAAAATATTGATTACATTTTTGACATTCTTGCAGCTGCCATTACCAAGACCTCGATCACCAAAATTTGGAAGGAAGCCAGCTTCCGATGTGGTCCAAGAAAAAGGCTTTCGTCTTCTTCGGAGACCTGCTGCCAATGACGAAAAATCAGATCTTCATACAAAATCTAGCCAGAGTATGGCTCGTTCTATCACTTTGATCTCAAAGAAGAAAGCACATGAGAATGCTTCTCCAAATATTGAACGTTGAGCTACTCATAAAAGCATGTTATTTCAGGCAAAGCCTCGAGACACGGGTTATTACTATTACAAGAATGGACCAATTTTATCCTGATTGTGATGTGGAGATTAAATTTTGTAATTACACATTATAGAGGAGAACAAAACCTGTGATGAAGCTAGGAGTCGAAGAGTTTTCGTGAGAGCTGCCCTGGAAAGCAGCCCTGGTCCTTCATGGCTCTTCATGGATGTACTTACAAAATTATTATATTGATGCTAAATCCTAGTTATTGTCTTCCAGACCTAGTGTGCAAAGAAAGGTATGCTGAATGTAAGTTCATCATTATTTGAACAATCAAGATTATGAATTTCAAAGGTTAAGGCCAAAAGATGCCAACCTGGGTATTCTTCTATGATGCTTGACAACTGAATGTTGAGGAAAAAAGAGATAAAAGATGATCCTGCAGCTATAATCATAGTGTCAAATCTGTAAGGGGCATCACATGCTCAATCTGTTACTGATAAACAAAACAGTAACAGAAACATAAATATGCAACAGTAATAGTGCATTAGTCCCATGGTATAGAAACTAAAAGCAAAAGATTATACATCCACAGACCAAATTGATCAGAATGGATTCTCATTCCATAGAGTCGAGAAACTATCATTGATCATCCAAAAGAAGCAGCCAATGCTTCTCTACTGAATATGCACGGAGACAAGCAAAGTCATGCTATAAATAAACTTTGATCTATCACACAATATTCTGTTGGGTCTGAAGAATTAACATAGTCAAACTTGAGTGCATCATACAAGTGGATTGGAACTTCCCCAATGAGAGCTGGATCACGGTACTCCGAAGAAAAGCCAATGTTCTGGAGTCATGGCATAACAATCATCTTGAACCCAGGACACTTGTAAGTCATCACTTGAGGCTCCAAAAAGGGGCGCTCCCCAATCTACACATCTTTGGGAAGATTCCAAGTCTGCAAAACAATTCAGGTTGAAACCCTGGTTCTTCATACTTGGTGCTTGTGAGGAAATTGGCTCATTGTCCATGTAATTTAGCACGAAGGCAGAGGTTTGCGATTGGCTGGAGTTGATACCAGTGTCTGAAGAACTTACTAGGTTGACATTTCTCTTGTACTCATTACCCAAACTTGTGAGAGATGCCCCCACCTTGATATCTTTTGGAACGGGTTCCAATTTTGTCATGCAGCCTAGATTGAAATCAGATTTCTTACCACTTGGTGGGTTAGCAGAAATGGACTCTATAGCTTGATTACTTTCAATGCACGTCTTGGCTTGAAGAGGGCTGGAATTAACTGCAAAACCTAATCTGCTCACATGGCTGACATTACTCCTATGTTCATATAAAGGCTTAGTTGTCTCAGTGCCACTTACATCTCTTTCCTTTGTACAAATCCCAGAGTCAACTGGTAGAGCTTGCTGTATAAAATCAGCTTTCATTTGCAATCGCTGACCAGGTATTGGTAGTTCTTTTAATCCATCATCTAGACAAGATGGGTTATGTTCTTGTTTCAGCTGAATCTCTGGAATTGCACACCATGAATACCGTGACGTGAACATGCGATCACAGGCTGCTAAATTTACTCCTGGTTCCCAAGGCTTTAGAGAATGACCAAATTCCTTTTGTGAACTCCGGGGCTTACATAGCTCAGTGACATCAATAGTTGGACTATGTTTGCTTTCTGATGCAGGAATTGAGCCAATTCCCTTTCGGTCAAATTCACTGCCTCTAGGATCCACATTCTGGACAATTTTGGCATGGCCCAAAAATCCATATGTGTTCCTTGGAGCATCATTATGCTGCATGTTTATCAAGTTCTGAATGCCAATACTTCCAGCAGCATCTCTTATAGGCGACTCCGAATGCTTTATCACACCACCTGAGGATTTTATGTCGTTCTCCTTCTGCAATCTGCTTAAATAGAGTCGATATTTCTGCAAAGGGGAAAAACTGATCAGTGCGAACACATTTCTCATTAAGAATAAAGAAACCTTAATACGATATGAGAACATGGGCATTCCATATTGTCTTGACTCATGCTTCTCAACAGATACCTGCAAGTGGCTAGCAACATTTTCTCTTGTCAACCGTGGAACATTCATCAAGTCCAGAATTTTCTTTGGACCAACCTCTGCCAAAGAAACATTACATATCACGACTCTGTAGAAGCATGATAATTAAGTGGGCTATTTCATTGGGAGCCACATTAGTGATAGACAAATGTTAAGAGTCCAAGTGATACTTACTATCAAATCCAATCTGATTGACAGCTCTAACAAATTTCTGATGGAGGTCAACTGACCAAACAACTCTAGCTCTCTTAGCAGAAGAATTTTCTGCAACCTCTTTATCATCATGCTTCTTTTCAACATCTTTTCTTTTCCTCAATGAAACCGCATCATCTCCACATAGCAATTGCCCGTCATCCGACATATCGGACAAATTTCTGCTCATTTGAATAGTTTCTATACCTTCAAGACTCTCAATATCTCTTACTTCATGTATCTTCTTTCTGAATACATGTTGCCATATATTCCGTAGTTCCTTCATTCGTATAGGCTTGAGAAGATAGTCACATGCCCCATGCTGAACGCCTTTCATTACCCTACTTGTTTCTCCATCAACTGACATCACTGTATAGAGCCATAAATCAATGGGGTTAGAAGCAAGGTTTACGCCAAGAGGAAGATAGAAAGACAAACAAGATATTCTTTTCTTTAAGCCAGGGTGGTAGATGGAGGAGGTATTCAAATAGTTATCAAGGAATAAGGGAAAAGAACTAACTAATGACAGGAAGATCCATCTCCAGTCCAACATGCTCTAGAAGTTTGAAACCATCCATGTCAGGCATGTTCACATCACTGATTACGATGTCATAACCATCTTTCCTCTCTCGAAGCAAGTTCAGAGCATCTCTTGCTAGACCACAAGTGGTCACTGGAAAGCACAAAACCCATATGTCCCAAAGAGTAATGTCAGAAACTCAAGGTCGAAAAAGATGAAATTGTGAACCTGAATATATAGTTGCAAAGTGTGTAGAATACACCAATTAGCAAAATCATATTTATACAAGATTGGTTGGCTTTGAATCATTTAGACTTGGAGTTAGGAGTTAGGACAAGCTCTAACTCTGGAATCTGCTTGTAGTTTAGAATTAGAAGTTCAATGCTTTTTTTCTTATTTGTTAAAGGAATAAATATAGTTAGTTTTCCAGAAATTTCAATTCCTATGGTGGAGATACAAATTCAGAGAACTCAATTCCTCTAAAATTCATTACAATTTTCTGCAAACATGGACAATAGAACTGCAATTCTAATTAGAACCACAATTAGAATTCCATGATCTAAATGCACCATCTTTTCAAGCCTAAAGTATTAAAAATCAATATGAAACTTGGTTCTGTATAGAAGTCAATTTAGCTGGAAGGTGGAGAAATTTGGATGGGCTTTTATAAAGCTAGGTACAAATTGCATGTAGCATCTTCTGTTAAAAGCTGGCCACAAATAGCAAGCGAGATACCTACAAAGAGTGAATCAAGGGAGAAATCAGTTTCTCATCTTGAACCTTGTAAGCTGGAACTCTTATGGGAGAAGTTTGGATGGCAGGTGACTGAATATGGAGACACTAATCCACAAATTCACATCATGACAGGCCTCTAGACAGCGATTCCCAGTTCCAAGTCTCTACTAAAATTAACCTATGCCTCCCTTACGACACGTAAATTATAGAACACATACAACTAACCTACAAAAGGCTAAAGAGTCACAGTAACAGAGAAATGCAAATTAAGCTTTCTTAACTCCACACGAGGACCTTCAAAGTTAGAATTCCATACTGAATTAAACCCATTTACAGTTCCTGAAAAATAAATAGTATTCTGTTGACTAACTTAGAAGAAAAATCCCAAAAATTATTTCAGACCTGTCAGCAACAAGAACGGTATATGGCACCATATAACTGAGCATCATTTCCTACAGTTCCGTTTCCCCCATGTACTTATGGAACAAAGTTTGAAACTTTATATGCACTTGTTCGGACGGCGTTAAGGTAATCAAATCGGAAGCAAACAATATAAAGTAGAAACCATATAAATATATTTACTAGGCAGTAAAGCCATCTTAAGAACCAATACTTAAAAATCCAAAATTTACAAACTAAAAGTGAATTAATATAAGGCAGACTGGAGAAACCAAGGAAAAAATAAATCATAAACCAAGTATTATAGCGAAAGGAAGCAACTTTAACCGAGTAGTAATGAGCTGCAAGAAACATAGAATAGTAGTGGAAGAAACTGAACCTTCATAAGAGCATTTTTTGAGCATCTTTTCAAGGATTTTCAACCACGTGGGGTCATCATCGACAACAAGAACACGGAGACCGGCGGGAAACGCCTCGCTTCTAGGAGAAGAGAAACCATTTTCCATCATGGTAAGCACAGAATCAAGCTCAAGAGACAAGACAAGGACACAGTATCTGCTGGCAAGTTAGAGAAAGCGAAGAGAAGCGCAGAGGGTCTTAGTCTTGTGAGGATCTTTAAAAGAAAAGGGCAGAAAAAGAAATGTTTTTTGTTCAATTGTTTATTGTTTTGGTTTGTGTTTGAACGAAAACAAAGCAAAGAACGAATCTTGACACTGGTTAGCTAATGTTCACCGTAGCTTTCTTCACCCTTTAACCCGGGCAAACCGGTGGTCCTTTCGGTTTAGCAACCTTTGCTATCACTCACCGCAGGTTAAAAACACAGGGGAATAAGACCAAATGGGAATGGGATATTGTCACTTTATCAAATTGCAGACAGAATCATGTTTGTTAGTAGACAGCACATTGTGAGGAAAAGGGTATCTCTTTGGACTGTTCTCTTTATCTGGCAATGTTACAGGAAAATGGTCATTTTTCAACCCTCTCAGGTTATCCCGGAACTCCCCAGTTGGATCCCAAGTCTAACAACAACTAGGACGACGTATTTTGTCCACATCCAACTTACAGTACCAACTTAAGACTAAAATAGGACAAACTTGACTGCACTTGATCGATATTGGTTTCTATTTTTGACCCTCTTGGTCACCTGCCTCTCCTTTCACCCTACAACACTCCATATGCCACCCATGTATATACCTTTTGATACTTTGAGTATTGCTAAGTACGAATTCGGGCAAAAATTATAAACTGCGATCAAGAACCAGGGAGACAAGAAATGGTAGAAAGTAGAAGCTTTCCAAGTGTTTCTTTCTCCTTTATGTTAAGTTTTGGCCATTTGTGTTCCCTTAATTGGACAATGAGCCGCCAAAGTAACATAGAGAAGCAGAAAATTAACACCCAGAAAGTGAGTAAAAAACATCGATTTACTAAACCTTCATGTTGAAGAATTTCAAGATTCCTTGTCATATACTTTAATCTGCAATTTGATAAACTCATTTACCAATGAATTCTGGAACTTAAATTTCCTATATAGCAGGAGCGAAATCTTGCTAGTTGGCAAGAAACCGTTGGTTCTTACCTGCTAAGATCTTAACCAAACTTAATTACAAGATTAAGAAATTAACTATACTTTTTCTCATCCCTCCTTTTGGCTTCTTTTCATTGCATCAAATTATGCACAAATGGCTTGTGTTCAAGCTAGTAAAGCAAAGTGTTGATCACCAATCTTCCCAGCTTTCTTTTTTTTAAGATCATCCCATCTTTCTTTATCTTATTTATTGTGATTGTTGCATGCACATTACTCTTATTTATTGATAGTGGAAAGATGGAGACCTTAGATTCTCAATAATTCCTTTAACTATAATCATTCCCTTGTACGTACTTGAGAAAGATGGAAAGTAAGGTTCTGCTTATTAGTTCCTATTTTATTTTATAGTCCAATGATATGAAGCACATGATACAAGGACAAGTGCAGCCTAACTGCCTAAGAGTTCCCCTTTGGAATAAGTATTCGAATACTAAAAGCTTCAGTGTCAGAATTCCATTTTTCGAGGGACGAAACATTCTTGGCAGATCGAGTGGAACATTGGATAAGTTCTGTCCTATTAAGTTTATTCTGGACCATGGTTCCCACGCCTTGTTAAAGCCTAAAAACACTCTTTAAATCAAATATAAATTTTGATTACAGTTTTTGGCATACCATTCATTGATTTTGTGGTAATGGCTTCTCTCCAAATGGAAGATGTTAATCGAATGATATCATATTAATTTGGACTATAAGCAAACCACAAGCTGAAAAAGAAGAAACAAGGCATTAGCGAGTGGGATAAAGGATAATCTCTTGATAATTAATTCAAATTTTAGAGTTGTTTAAATTCTTTTAGAATAAATCTTAGATTATCTTAGAATAAGTCTTAGACTATCTTTAATCTTATCTTATAAGCAAGATTTGATGGCTGAAAAATCTATTTTAGTTGTTTGTATTTTATCTATATAAGGCAACCACTTTTAATAATAAAAGTATGCGAGTGTTACGTATTGTTTAAACTTTATCTTATCCTATCTCATTCATCTTTTTTTTTTGTTTAAATTCCAACATGATATCAGAGCTATAGATCCTTAAGGGACTGTGAGATTGAGTGAAAAAAATTCTTCCAATGGCTGCTAGCAATCCAGCTACTCTCCTGCCCCCAAATTTTAATGGTGAAAACTATCAAGTATGGGTTGTCAAGATGAAAGCTCATTTAAGAGGTCTCGGCTTATGGCAATGGGTGGAAGAAGAAAGGGAATTACCAGCCTTGGGAAATAATCCAACACTAAATCAAATAAGAGCTCATGAAGAAGAAGCAGCAAAAGGCCCAAGAGTGTTATCTATTATTTTCTCTGCAGTTTCAGAATCAGTTTT
>JAOSBP010000003.1:8563774-8582779 GCA_027563825.1 Erythroxylum mucronatum
CAAAGAGGGATGGTAGTTGGAATAGAGTCTGGCTCGCCTGACTTATAGGAGCAGCAGTCGGGGTCGCATCGGGTGATGGATGGATGGCAACTCCTTCGTTATCCAAAGAGGGACGCGTAACACATAAAACGTCTGCAGGACGTAGAGGTGCGGTCAACACAAGAACCCAAACGACGTCGCCCACACCTTTACAGTTTAGGGCAGTGGACCCAGCTGGACAGGCCCAAATTTTGGGTCAAACTCGCCAAACCCATGCCATGCCTTCTTCCCAGCCCACCCACACAGCAAGCCCAAGCCCTAAACCAGCTCACGTGGCCCAATCCATCCCTTCCCATGCAGATATTATAATTCACGACCTATCCATTAAATTGCCTCCACCTGTGGACATGGACTGTGGGGACATGGAAGAGGACCCCACTGAAGAACGTAATTGCCCTGCCTCGACTTTGGATGATCAAATCCATAACTTAGCCCCTCCGAGACCCTCGGATCCGGAAGATGGCTCCACATCAGGCACGACATTACCTATTGAATCTGACACCCAAATGGAGGGGACTCCAACAGTCCCGACTGACTCAATAGTCCGCCCGGAGATGGCGTAATTTCCCTTATTCTGGTTTTTTTTATGTCGATATTTATCTGGAATTGCCAAGGGGCTGAAGGCAGGACCTTCAAGCCTATTCTTAAAAACTACATTCGCATCCATAAAATGTGACTCCTCGGTCTTGTGAAGCCTCGAATTAGTGGTGTTCGAGTAGTTAGAGTTATTCAGAGTTTAGGTTTTTCCCATTCCTATAGGGTCAAAGCCAAGGGATTTTTCAGCGACATCTGGCTCCTCTGGAACGCCGATATTGAGGTCTACATTCAGCTAGCTCATCACCAATTTGTGCATACCAATATTGAGTGGGACCAGATATCGTTTGCTTTCACGACTATTTATGCTAGCCCTAATTACTCGCTTCAACATTATCTTTGGCAATACCTGCGACTAATCTGTAGGATTATCGACAAACCTTGGCTATTGGATGGGGACTTTAATGCCAAGTTAGAAAGTACTAATAAACGAGGCAACGCTCACCTTCACACTACTGTCAACTCCCATTTTCGAAATTGTGTGCACAGCTGCCAAATTCATGATTTAGGATTTGTAGGATCGAATTCTCGCTAGTTTAGACCGGGCCTTCTGCTCGAGTGATTGGCTTTCCACCTTCCAAAGCACTACAGTCACTTACCTACCTTTCCTGAAATCTGATCATAGGCCTCTTTTGGTGTCTCTCAACAACGATATTCATTCTCCGCTGACCACTCGTTCCTTTCAATTCCAATCTGCTTGGTTGACGCATACTGACTTTAGGCAGTTTGTAGCCGAGAATTGGGCCCCCAGTCCTGATCTCAGTAGTGAGCTTAGAAAATTTTTGAAAAAATTACAACAGTGGAGCTATACCACATTTGGAAACATCTTTTACCCAAAAAGCCACCTACTAGCCAGACTCGTCGGTATTCAAAAGCACTTAGAAGATGTAGACTCGATCTCCCTCAGAGACCTCGAGGAGCATCTCTAGGTAGAATTGGAGCAGGTCCTATACCAAGAAGAGCTCTACTGGCACCAACGATCTAGGTACCAATGGCTAGGCCAGGGTGACCGAAACATTAGGTACTATCATGCCCTCACCATGTCCAAACAACGGCAAGCAAGGATTACTTTCTTGAAAGATGAATTGGGCAATGTGCTGACAGAACCGTCGAGCATCAGATGTCTCGCTCAAAATTTCCTTGCGCAACTTTACACGATGGACAGCCCCCATCCGATGGCCCAACAGCCCCATGGGTATAGCCCCCGCCTCACCCTCCAAGCTATAGATGATTTGGACTAACCTCTCCATTCTGATGAGATCAAAACGGCTCTTTGATATGGTCCCCAACAAGGCCCTAGGCTTTGATGGATTACCTGCCTTATTCTTCCAATCTCAATGGGATATTGTGGAACCTTCCCTAACTATTTTCTTCCAGCGAGTTTTTTAGCATGAGGTCTGGGAAACCGGGCTAAACCACATCATTCTGGTCTTCATACCGAAAATCCCTTCTCTCACTTCGATCCAACAATTCAGACCCATTGCTTTATGCTTGGTCATTTACAAAGCCATTACCAAAATCATTATTAATCGGCTTAAACCTTATCTTGAGGATCTGATGGCCCCCACCCAATGCATTTTTGTCCCCGGGCGATTGATTACGGATAATATTATTATCACCCAAGAAGTCATTCACACTATGAAAAGGAAAACCGGACAAAAAGGCATGATGGCTCTTAAAGTAGACCCGGAGAAAGCTTATGAACGCCTCTCATGGGATTTCATCCAAGACACCTTATTTAAGGTAGGCATTCCTGAGTCACTGATTCATCTCATTATGAAGTACATTTCCTCGGCTTCCCTACAAGTAAGATGGAATGGTGAACTTAGTGAGGCCTTTAGGCCCTCTCGAGGCATTAGGCAAGGAGATCACATATCGCCTTATCTCTTCGTCCTGTGTATGGAACGACTGGGACAATCAATCACTCACGTGGTTCAACAAGGCAGATGGCACCCTATTAAATTAAGCAAAAACGGAATGCCACTCTCCCACTTGTTCTTTGCTGACGACCTCATCTATTTTTCCGAAGCCTCTATGGATCAAGTGGCCATTATTTGGGATACTGTAGGTGCCTTTTGCGATGCTTCGGGCCAACGCGTTAGCCACGCTAAATCTAGATGCTTTTATTCGAAGAATTTTCCTCACTCGACAGCCCATTCCTTAAGCAGTGCACTGGGCTTCACCCAGGCGCAAGACCTAGGACGCTACCTAGGTGTTCCTATGATTCATGATCGGGTGAACAGGAAAACCTATCAATATATCCTAGACAAGGTTCACCACCGTTTATCAAGATGGGCTTCCAAAATGTTATCCTTTGCCGGACGAATCATTTTAACTTAATCGGTCTTAGCGGCCCTTCCCAGCTATACCATGCAGACGGTCCAGCTGCCCTGCAGTCTGTACGATGAACTGGAGAAATTAATGCAGCAATTTTTGTGGGGATCATCAAATGGTCACCAGCGGATTCACTTAGTTAACTAGAAGGACGTTTGCAAACCAAAAGCGATGGGCGGTCTTGTCATACAGAAAATGTGTGCCAGCAATGACGCCTTCTTAGCCAAATTAGGATGGACCCTGATTGCCAATCCGAAAGCGCTATGGGTTCAAGTCCTCACGGCTAAATATAAATTTGATGTTAACCATCCCCTTACCACTATCGACACATCCGGCGGATCCATGATCTGGAAGAGCATCAAATCAACTTGGCACCTAGTGCTTCAGGGCAAGAAATGGGTGCTTGGCGATGGCGCGCGGACCCGATTTTGGCTGGACCCTTGGGTCAAGGGCATGAGACCTCTCATTCACCAGACCACCACCCCTGTTCCTACTCTTTCTAGCGGACTCGAGGTACAACACTTTGTCGACAGTGATGGGCATTGGGATTAAGATGCCTTTCAAGCTTACCTTTCAATGTCGATTTGCAGATCAATCGCTGGAACTTTCCCCCCCAAGCCCTATCTAAGGCAGGATAAATTAAGTTGGGGCATCTCGGATATCAGACAATTCACTGTCACTTCTACTTATTCAATGATAATGGACCACGAGGACGCCGAACCTTCCAGACATTGGAAGGTAATTTGGCTCTGGAATGGCCCTCAACGTATTCGTGCCTTCCTCTGACTGCTTGCTCAGGATCGGTTACTCACCAACCAACACCGGGTTAGAAGGCACCTCACCACGGATGGATCATGCTATCATTGTGCACTTGAAGAATCCTCGCTGCATAGGGTGCAAGACTACAGCAAAGTTCGCCACGTGTGGAACAATTTCCCTCCTCACCTATTGAATAGTGATTTTTCACTATGCCACTTCCACAATGGCTCAGCACCAACCTCAAACCCCACCGACAGGTCTTTGGGCAGGATTGGTCGATTCTATTTGGAGCCACTTGCCGACTCTTATGGACTTGGAAGAACATGACTCTTTTTTATGAGCAGTTTATTTGGCCGGCTTCACCCATTTTTGTTATTTTGTCTTATGCAGATCAAATTTGCAAGTCAACGGATTGGCAGAGGACTACTATTCCAGGCCCTCGCCCCCGATATGAGCAGCTACTCGGCTGGTGCAAACCTCCCAGTGGGCGGGTCAAGCTTAACACGAATAGTGCGAGTAAACACTTTGCATTATCAGCTATAGCCGGAAGCATCCTCCGTGATAGTACAAGTGGTTTCATCCAAAATCTCGGGTGGTGCTCATCAGTGTCTACCAAACTTTGGGGAGTGCATACAGGGCTCACGCTCGCGTGGACTTTCGGATATCGTCGAATCGAACTCGAAGTTGACTCGATTACGGCGATTAATCTCATTTTTATCTCGATGAGCCGATCACAGGCTCTCAACCCCATCGTTCAGGGTATTAATGAACTGTTCACTCGTAACTGGACGGTAACACATCGGTGTATATACTGCGAGAGTAACCGATGTACCGACTAGCTCGCAAACTATGCAGAGCATTTTGATGTAGGCACTATTTATTTTGATATTTCACCCATTGAGTGCTATGTACTCCTTTTAGAAGGTATGTTAAGACTGTTTCCTGCGACTTGTTGTGTAATCTTTTTTATTCCCTCGTGTAAAAAAAATGAAGCCAAGCAATTTTGATCGTCATTAAAATTTTAGTTAATAATGTGATGCTGCTTAAAGGTGTACCTTTTAAGTGTGGGGTAGAAAAAGGGTTTTTTAAGAAAAAATATCAACTTAATCACTCTGAAAAGGAAATGCCCACTAGTGAAGAATTGTTTAAATAGGCAAACGGGTGAGGATGATGGGATTGTGAGGATGAACTCCATGCAACTTCTCTTGAGTGGAGGGTTTGCTTTTTAATAGTTTAATTTAAAGTACAGAATGCAAAGCCTTCTTTAACGCTCTCCTATGAAGCCCCAGGTGCTTGTTCTTTACCTGCTTATTCTTATAGCTTTAAAGGGTTATCTTTTTTTGTTATACCATGAGTTAGCTTTTCATACTATTTCTTCTTACTGGCAAGAAGATGCTGTACAATGCAATGGAATTTTCTCATTGGGAAAAGCGTTGCGAACCCAGTTAATGCGGTACTGTCTAGCTGGAGCTTGAAAAGACGAGTGATTTTTGTTGTGGTTCTTGTCATACAACACTACCAGTACTAGACACTGTGGCCATTTGGAAAGCTAACTAATGTACATCACATCACCACCTACAAGCTGGGGCTACGTTTTGCACTTTTCTTCGGCTTCCATGGCAGTTAATGACTAGTCAGGCAAGCAAGGCTTGATTAGCCACTGGTTCATGAATAAAGTTCTCTCATTTGCTTCTAGAATCTTGAAATTCTTCGTCCTTGTTATCCATTTTCCACTAGGCTAGCTCCATTTGTCATCTCTCGAAGGCTTGTAGGCAGGAGAAGTCACGTAGTAGTATTGAAAACCAAGATTGACCCAAGAAAACCTGTCCAAAACTCTCTTTGCTTGCGGTTTAGAGGATTATAAGCCTTTACTCTAACCTTTGTAAGGTAAATGCCAATCATATCATATCTTCAAAGCAATAAAGTCGATAACTAGAATCACCAGGATAATACCTTTTTGAGGTTATTTCCTAAATTAATGTCCTAATCTAGGCTGTATTTTCACGCGAGTGCTTTCCTGGAATCACAATAACTGGTCATGTTGATAGGACAATAGAAAAACTGGCACTTCAAGTTTACTAATACCTACGCTGTAAACCAGCCATGAGAATTCCTATCCTTAGCAGAATCGCAAATAGATGAGAAGAATGAGACTCGAGCAATTTAAAGAAGGCAACTCAGTAGGAAGAAATGGTTGATTAATCATGCACTTGAAGCAATATATTTTGTTGTACAACATATATAACAAGAAGCAGAAATCAAATCATGAGCAGATCTCCAGCCATTGACATTCCAACACTCAGGTTCCAAAAATCTGAGCTGAATGCAAAGCATAGTTTTCTGCAAGTATATGTACATCTGTAAAGGTCACCGTATAACTCCAGGTGCATGTGAATCCTTTTCTCGTGATCATTAGGGATGAGATCAACTTTGGGACTGTACTGCCGCAAGTTCATGAGGATTATCATCTGGTGAATTATATACAGCTACATGTAAACATCTCTTTAACCAGCCATAGTGGATTATCCATTTTCCCCATACTTATTTACAAGAAGTGGCTGACAGCTCGGATGTTTCAGTATAGCTTCTCTTCAGATCATATAATCAAACAACAAGGCATGAGTCTCGTGCACTACAAGAGGCAAATTCTCAACGTAAAGGTAGAAGTTTCTCAGGTTTTCCTTCGCAACGGTTACTGCATCAACTATATCATCACTGCTAATCAGGACCCATAAGTCTCCTGACCTCACTCTCCTTAGGCTGCCTCGGCAAAATGGGCAGGACTTAGATCTCACATTCCTTTACAGATGAAATTCATTGCGCCAGAAATATGTGTCAGCCATCAGTTTTCATCAAAAGGTCTCAATACAATCACCAAAATAAACAGAAATAGGAACAAAGAGTACCAGTCATGGAAGCAGCTCATGCACAAGGAGTGGCCACAGTTTGGCAGTACCATTTTTGCCCCATTTTCCAAGCAGATCCCACATTCCTCATCTCGCTCAGTATCGTTATCAACAAGCTTCCTCCTATTTTCCACCCTCATTTTATTCAAAACATCAATTTTTTGGTTTATCTGGTTATCTTCGAATTCAACGATCTCACTTTCAAGCTGCCTAAGTGAAGGGTATATAACGGCTGCATGAAAATTGGAATCAATGAAAGTAGAAAAGAAGGAAACCAAATCCTTGACAACAATTCCTCAGGGAAACAAACCATAAAACTCCCGTAGAGAGGCCTTTCTTTCTTTTGACGATAACATTGGCATTCCATCAACATAAGCCTAAACAGTTTGAACAAATTTCATTTCAGTTTCCAGATAAAATTAGAAAAAAAGAAAATTCCTCAAAGAATCTATGAGACTAAAACCTTAAAACTCAGCCTTCAATTCGGTCACAAAAGGAAATGAAGAGTTCAATTTACCTTATATACAAGTATGTGGAGAAGGCCTAAGTAACTTGGTAGAGCATCTGTGCAACTATAATCCATCCATTCAACCAAAAACAGGATGAATGGAGCGAAGGGACTATAGGACAATCTCATTTGCACATGGTTTCCACTAGCGTCTCCAGGGAGAGCACCTGCTCTGAAAAAAACCAACCACAGCCCGCCCATCAATATAATAAGTTCGAGTAACAGCAGCAGCAAAAATTATCAAAGCACAACTAATTTTACATAATCGATGCAACAATTGCATTTCTACCTAAAAATCCACTGGAAATTCAACCGTTGAGCACACCTGCTTTTACCAGAAACCAACTTCAGGCTACAAGTTACCAACTTTATGCATTCTCATTACAAATTCCACCTAACTAAAACATGGTTCCGCAACCGAGAAACGAAAAGAACATATATTTACCACTTTTCTTCTTAGTTTATATAATTCTCCAGAGTCTAACACAAATAAATAGGACCAACAACTCAAACCCAGTAAATAAACAAGGGGGGAAAACAGAGTTATCAATTTACCCATAAATTAAATAGCAAAAATAAATATGGGTTGCACAGAATTTTAAGTTCATGGGAAATAAAGAATAAAAGGGAAAATAATTGGACACGTTAAACAGAATAAAACCACTTACAAACTATTGGCATGCTGTACATCAGCTTCAAGGGCTTTCAGAGATTCCCTGAAAGATGAAGACCTGGTGGGTTGTTTTTGATACATTAGCTCTCTTCTTGAAAGGAAAGCGAAAAAAGACAACGGCAAAGGAAGTAAAAAAGATGCAACTTCAGAAAGAGAGAGAGAGAAAGCAGAGGAATTTATGATAAAGGCTTGCTTTTGGTGGAGTGGTTTGGTTATGTTGAAGAATGTTGGAGACCAGAAACACAAAGATGGGTCCTTTAGAAAAAGAGAAGGAGCAAGAGAGGAGCTTTGGCTTTGGCCTTGCTTAGTGTTCAAACCTTTCACACACTTAAGAAAAGGAAGGAATATCTTGCCCATCTAATCTCCAATGCTTGTTGGCTTTCCTAGTATTGCCTTCATTATTTTCTAATCACCTACTTGTCTTGTGCAGGTATTATTATTTTCCGGCCTGACTTTTGTTCCTGAACTGCCTCAACAATTCTTTATCCACTTAACACATTTTTTGACCCAACAAAGAACCCAAATTTGAACAGGCCATAGATTCTTCGCTCTTCATTATTACTTTGAGATTTTTGTTTTTTGAAAAAAAAAGAACACCCAATTCCTTATTTTGATAACCAAGTATAATTGTGACGAGTTTAGGTTACAGGGGCAGAAATCTTACTCATGTTCAAAAGGGTCAAAGAATTGTTATTTATGTTCATAATGAATGAATTTTGTGTATCATATGCGTAATTAAATAGCAGAAATTACTACACTTTAATTGGTTATATATATTCATAGAGATAAAAACAAATTTCCTACTAAATAAAAAAAGACTGCGTATTAATCTTCTCAAATTTAATATCAATAAAATTTTTTATCAAATTATTGTTGACTGGCTTCGTATTTTTTATGATTCGCTGTGTACATGAATATAATATATATTGTTCATTATTAAATTTTAACTTGACCTGCTACCTCAAAAAAAACACTAGTTTAGTAATTAGGTCAACTTGTTTAGGGTATTTAACCATGGTTTAGATAACTATCATTTTCAAAGGAGCCATTAATGTATTAGTATATTAATGTAACCTACTAAGTGAATAAAAAAGTAATTAGAGAGTTAAATTACCTCTTTTAAAATTTACAAGACCATTGAATATTATACCTTTGTTAGGCTTTTTTTTAAATTATTTTTGTAGTGGTAGATTATGCTACAATAGTGAGTAGTCCGACGAGAAACACTTTATTTATAATTAAATATGTTTTTATTAAATTTCATCCACACATTTATATGAATCTCATTTAATTATGTGAATGAGATTTAATGAAACAAAACAGTAAGAGAATCTCTTCCGTCTAGTCCGGTGGCTACTTTTTCTTTTTTATCTCCCATAACTTTCTACAACATCCAGTGAAGTTTTGGGTCTCTATAAAAGGATATTGAGGTTTTGCAAATAATAGATGCAAAGTACCATACTATTGAATGTTCTCCATGTTCATGTTGACTGCTACATTTCAAGAGTATGGATCAAATTAAAAGCTCAAACCATTACACAAGGTGCATAAAGATTTAGAATTTTATTATTATAAAAATATTATTTAAAAATTGCATTGTTTTTAGAAATGTAAAAGGCTAATCTCATACTGGTTTTTCTTTCTTTTTTTCTTTTTAAATTGGACCACGTTATGTAGGGGCTAATTATTGAATGCAAAAGAACAAGGTAGAAGATAGCTCCTTGATTGACAATGAAGCTTGCCCAAAAAGATCCAGCTTAGGGCCCAAAATGGGATATTGCATGACAGATAAGCTGATTTTGGATCATTCACAATATTTATGACATGTTGCATGTGAGTTTATCAAAAGTACTTTTTTCATTAATTAGGATAAAGATGTGTGAGAATTGATGAAGATGATGATACTTTATCAATATTTAGTTTTTTTCTTTTTATATTAAATCATTTGACCTCCAATCAACTTTTTTCTGGTACCATTTGAATCTACTAGTAGTTTGGGATTTATTATTTATTATTTTTTAAATTTGAATATTAATTTTGTAATCTAAAGTGTGATTTGTTTACCACTATATCAAGTTATTATTAGTAATAGTGTCGGAGCCATGTTACAAGGGAGGGGCCATGGCCCCCTTTTCAAATATTTTTTTAAAAAAATATTTATATAATTAAAATTTTTAAAATTACAAATATAAGTGACCCTCCTTTATAAAAAAAATCTCCCAACTCTCTCTTAGAATTGAGTTTAGCTCGGTCCTGGTTAGTAAACATCAAAACTTTCAATTTAGTTAGGTGGTTTGGTGATGCATCAAAACCCCCCAACAATTATGAATTTGAGAGTCTATTTTTCAACGAGAAACCTCATAGAGTTCAGACTTCACTTTGGAACGTAGCATGGGGTGAGAGACCAAGTCCATTGGTGTTAAGAATAAAAGATGCTTTAATGTTCTGGATTTTAGCTTTTGCTTCAAAAAGACAGATGTGAGGTGGGGACCTCAAATGTCTTCAGCAACCGTGATCGGGAAGAGCCTCAGTTGCATACTATTTCAACCTCTGACAGACAAGTTGGTCCTACAGACCAAAAAAAGCAGATTTGTGGCACTCTAAAGCTAAAGTAGGTTAAAGCTATGCAGATAATTAAATAACTTCAATAGTGACATTCATATCCTCTTTTACCCTTTTCTCTGCTTTAGACGCGTCCCTTCGCATGTCTAATCCTCTTGTTTTGTTTTGTTTTTTTTATTACATTAATGGAACTAATTCTAAGCAGCTAAGATTTAACTTGAAGCGTTGAGGTAAATTTGAAACTTTAAGGCTCCTCGTGTTCTTAGGTCGCATGTACGTTTTTCACATAAAGAGTTATCACATACTTAGATTAATTAACTGTTGGTTGAACATTAACACTGTTCAGCTTCAAGTTTTCAGCAGCTCTCGGATTCTCTAATAACTTCAACTTTTACAATGTGACTGAAAGCAAAGTATTTGTAATTGATCCAATCAAGAAACTTTGCCTAGGGCGCTAGAGGATCATCAACAGAAAAAATTTCTCATTTCCTCTCCTTTTACGTGCTCAAGACCTCCGATAAGGAAAAGCTTTAAGTGAGAAGTTTATACTACTTAGGTCATTCCTCGTTGTCTAATGCTCCTCTTGTTGTCACTATATAACATTCTACTAACTTGAATCACCTTGTTTTCAAAGAAGTATAATCATGTAAAACCAGGTAACTTTTTACAAATATTAAAATAAAATTTGAATCAAATGATGAGTTTCTTTTTTCCTCTGAGAAAACAATGATTTATTAGAAATTTAAAAACTTTCTTAACAATTGAGATATCCATTTGAGACAAATTGCAGTACAGTTTTGGTCAGGGACGATAAAAACAAGCATGCAACTCCCATAGAAGATTTTGTTTTCCTGTGGATTTTGCTGTACCGTCTCCACCTTTTAGTTTCAACTTATGTCACACTCTTTTTGAAAGCTAGTAAAGCAGAAGCTGCAGTCTTTATTTGTTGGGAAAAGCAGATTCCAAATTGAAGAGAAAAGGATACAAGTGTGAGTGAATATTGTCACAAACTCATCAATCCAAAAAGGTGAATAAGTTTAGTAGTGGAGGAAAGCTGGGATAGATGCTGAACATAACATAGAGTTCTCATTCAGTTAAATCAAAAGCCCATAAATGAACAAAAGGGTTGCTCCATCTTCCTGTTCTTCAATGGCCTTTTATTTTGTTCTGTATTTGTTCTCTGTCTCTTCTATTGTGTGCAACTGCCAAGTTACAGGTATGTAATTCTTGAATCTGCAGATATCTTCCTCCAAAGTTTCTTCTTTCAGTTTGATGCATCAGAAACATCAATAAGCGTTTGCATTCCAACCTGAAGTTTATGAATTTTAGTTCATAGAGTTTCCTCAAGCACAGTAATTTGTAAAGAACTGACAGTAAAGAAACAATCTGGTTATTGTCAAGATGAAGCACTCTGTTCTACCATATGATATTGCAGTAATTATCTACCTTCCTGGAATATCAACATAAACTGAAAATAAACTTTAATCGATGTAAATATGCAGAGTTCGTCAGTATAGATTGTGGAGGATCAGGTAACTACACTGATCTGAAAACTGGACTGGCATGGATTTCAGACAATGGCATCATGAACAATGGAAAACCAGCAATAGTGCAAAATCCAACTGGAAACTGGATGCAATATCAAACACGCAGAGACTTCCCTGTGGAAAACAAGAAGTACTGTTATACAATAAACACCGAAGAGAGAAGGCGGTATCTTGTTCGTGCAACTTTCCTGTACGGAGACTTAGGAGATGAAGATGCATACCCCAAATTTGATCTCTATATAGATGCAACTAAGTGGTCGACCGTGACTATATTGGATGCTTCAAGAGTCTATGTGAAGGAAATAATAATAAGAGCTCCTTCAAGTTCTGTTGATGTGTGCATTTGTTGTGCCACAACTGGTTCTCCCTTCATATCCACTTTAGAGCTGCGACCCCTCAACCTTTCCATGTATGCCACTGATTTTGAGGACAACTTCTTCTTAGAGGTAGCCGCTAGAGTAAATTTTGGTGCTCCAAGCAAGGATGTTGTGAGGTATGCTGATTGAGGAACACTTCATTGATCCTAACTAGTCTTTTGTGTCCTAAACCTGCTTCTTGCGCACTATGATGGATATTTGAGATGTAAAATTGGCATTTTGAATCTCTCAGGTATCCAGATGACCCCTATGACAGAATCTGGGAATCTGATTTGGACAAAAGGCAGAATTACCTGGTGGGTGTGGCACCTGGAACGATTAGGATCAACACATCAAAAAACATTGACGTTAGGACTAGAGAATATCCTCCTGTTAAAGTGATGCAAACAGCTGTTGTCGGTACTGAAGGAGTACTGAGCTATAGATTGAACCTGGAGAATTTCCCAGCCAACGCCAGAGCTTACGCATATTTTGCGGAAATAGAAGACCTGCAAGCAAATGAGACTCGAAAATTCAAGTTGAGTCTACCTAATGTACCGGACTATAGCAATGCAGTGGTAAATATAGCAGAGAATGCCAATGGGAGCTACACGCTTTATGAACCAAGCTACATGAACGTGACACTGGATTTTGTTCTGTCATTCTCCTTTGTTAAGACCCGAGATTCAACTCGAGGACCTCTCTTGAATGCAATCGAGATCAGTAAGTATCTGAAGATTGCACCAAAGAGTGATGCCCAAGATGGTAAGTGAATTTACTCACTGTTTTTTGCTTTCTGCATATAAAGTTACGATTGACGATTGCGTGTATATGCTTAAAACGATGTTCTTGACCTGTCCGAAATAGCATTAATAACAGAATTTTCAATTCTTAGTTTCTGTTCTCAATGCCCTTCGCAACATGTCTGCCGAAACTGATTGGACAAAGGAAGGAGGTGATCCTTGTGTGCCAGCTCGTTGGGATTGGGTGACTTGTGCCTCAACCACCCCACCAAGAATCACAAAAATGTAACTTCTTCTTGCTAAGTTAATAATAGATGCAGGTTCATCTCAGTTTTAAGCTAACCTCCTTCAGTTTAAAATCCATAGAAGCGTTGTCCAAGATGATAAAAAGAATGTCAGGCTTGGTTTTGTCTTCTGCAGGTCTAGTTTTGAATTCATAGGAATGGTATGATCCTTCCACTCAGCAATTGAATAAGTGTGGAGGGAGAAACACTTTTCTTTCCACAAAATCTATATAATCAAGCCACTTTTATCATCCAACTTTTCTGTCAAAGTGGACTTATTTGAACTGCTTAACAGTGCACTTTCAGGCAAGAATCTGAAGGGGCAGATACCTCCTGAGATTAATAACATGGAGCAACTTACAGAGCTGTAAGTATTCTTTCATAAGCTATAGTTGTCATAGTGATCATTGTCTCAATTCCGTTTGGTTCTATAGGTGGTTGGACGGTAACTTCCTCACGGGGCAACTTCCTGATATGAGCAATCTTGTTAATCTGAAAATTATGTAAGCTTTACTTGTAAGACTGTACCTTTCCCTCTGAAATTGCATGCATCTATGTTGGTGTTGCTGTGATCTTGAAACAATTTCAAAATAGCCAATAGCCTGTTTCTTTATATACTCTGCAGGCATCTGGAGAATAACAACCTGAATGGTTCATTGCCCGAGTGCCTGACTAGTCTTCCAAATTTACAAGAACTGTGAGTAGTATCCTGGACTTTCTGTATTATTCTTCTTGCTAGATATTAAAGTATGACACTTCACAGGAATTTAGTTAATACAGATTATGAAAGTTCCCTTGATTTGCTCTAATCCTATGCGATTTTCATTTCTCACCATATTTTCAGTAACTGTGAATTCTGAAATTGCAGGGACTTGCAGAATAACTCGTTTAGTGGAAAAATACCTCCAGGATTGCTAAATGGAAAAGTACACATCAAGTGAGGACTAGGGTAGTAATCTTGTAATGTGGTTAAAATACCTTCATCCCTTGTAATCGGATGAAAAGTTGACCTATATTTTTTAGATGAAATCAGGATACCTGATGCCTGATGGTATGGAAAATTAACAAAAACAGCTGCTTCATTTCCTTGGCAGCTACGAAGCCAACCCTGGACTACATAAAGGGTCAAGAAAAAGGGAGCATTTTGAATTGGTACTTGGGATTTCAATTGCTGTACTGGCAGTACTGTTAGTTCTCGTGTTAGGAAGTTTGCTACTCCATCATCGTCGAAGAAATATGCCCCCTCAGAAAACTGAGGAGCAAGGTGTGTTTTAGTTCAGTTATTCCTCGTGTTATTTTTCTGAAGTTTTCTGTTTCCTTGATCTTTCTCGTGTCATACCAGGTCATTCCCTACGTGCTAGCACAAAGCCCTCGACGGCTTATTCTGTTTCCAGAGGTTGGCATTTGACAGATGAAGGTATTTCATACTATATCTCACTTTCTGAGCTTGAAGAAGCAACAAAATTCTTTTCCAAGAAAATTGGGAAAGGAAGTTTTGGTACGGTCTACTATGGCCAAATGAAAGATGGGAAAGAAGTAGCAGTGAAAATTATGGCCGATAGCTCTAGCCATTTGACCCAGCAGTTTGTAACGGAGGTACTATCCATCTTCGGCCGCACAATTTGAGAAACTTTGGGATTTTTATTATCTTATAGGATTGAATTACAAGAGATTCACTAAATTCACATTCCAAGCTCACAAGGACTATCTTAGACTTGGAATTGAGTTGCTTATTAACCGCATCAACATATATTCAGGTCTCGCTCTTGTCAAGGATTCATCACAGAAACTTGGTTCCCTTAATTGGATATTGTGAAGAAGAACATCAGCGGATCCTGGTTTACGAGTATATGCACAATGGAACTCTGAGAGATCATATACATGGTATGCGCCTATCTGTTTGGTCTTTTTCTTCAGACCCTGTCTTGTCCTTCGCTATAGGTATGAGTAGGGTAAAAATTTTGCAGGTTCTGTTAACCAGAAGAAACTAGACTGGCTAGCTCGTCTACTTGTCGCTGAAGATGCAGCAAAAGGTTTCATGCGTACTTTCTTTTTCTTCCTTAAAATGATTAGATATAACAAGTTTATTAGTAAGCATAAATTTATATAATTGTAGGCCTCGAGTATCTACACACTGGTTGCAGCCCCAGCATCATACACAGGGATGTGAAGACAAGTAATATTCTCCTGGACATCAACATGAGAGCAAAAGTATCAGATTTCGGACTTTCTAGGCAAGCTGAAGACGATTTAACCCATATTTCAAGTGTGGCAAGAGGCACAGTTGGTTACTTGGATCCTGAGTAAGCCATAACTTTTGAGTTAATTGCTTTCTGTTCTTCCTCCACGTAAATGCTTTATGCAAGTCCTTTATCAGGTACTACGCCAATCAGCAACTTACTGAGAAGAGTGACGTCTATAGTTTTGGAGTAGTCCTCCTGGAACTGATATCTGGTAAAAAACCAGTCTCATCAGAAGATTTTGGTTCAGAACTGAACATTGTTCACTGGGTAAGTTCATTTTTCGACAGCGTTCGTTCGTTCGTTTTCAAAAGCTTAGCCATTCTATGTTCCAGGCAAGGTCACTGATTCGAAAAGGAGATGTAACAAGCGTTGTAGATCCATATCTGATAGGAAATGCCAAAATAGAATCGATCTGGAGGGTGGCGGAGGTTGCTATCCAATGTGTGGAACAACGTTCAGTTTCAAGACCAAGAATGCAGGAAGTCATATTGGCAATACAGGAAGCTGCTAAGATAGAAAAAGGAACTGATGATGACACCCAAAAACTAGCTTCTGGCACTAGCGGTAGCGGCTACAAGGCACAATCTTCTAGGAAGACGTTGTTAACAAGCTTTCTCGAGATTGGGAGTCCTGACGTATCAAATGGTTGCTTAGTCCCATCTGCCAGATAACTCCATTCTCCTTTTTACATGGTTCGAAATTGTAAAGTTTACGGCTTGATGTAGGAGCCTGTTTTCCTAAACTTTATGAAGCTTCCTAAATTTTACATATCGGGCAACATTCTTACTTAGTGTGTGATTATGTTGATGAGTTAAGTCTTAGTTAGAGATTCAAAGGTTTGACTGCAATTGCCTAGACCGATTCAAACAATGTTCTAAGCTAGGGGTCAACAAGACAAAGTAAGATCAAATGTTGGTGAAATCGAATATTAGGTAGGCATTAGGCAAAGCTGTTTATATATCTCACATTTAAGTAACAATCTTAAACAGACATCAAGCATCAAGCAATGGAAGATAATAAAATAAGTGATGAGTGTAGAATAATCAAAAGATTGGAGGCATCCATCTTAAGACTTTTAAGCACAAGTCCACACTTACCTTCTCTCAACAATCTTATTAATTTGCCTTCTAGTTTGGTTCCCTTACCAAATAGTATAGTTTAGGGGGTATGGTAGCCTTGTGGTCCAAACTCATTTATTTCCCTCCCTGGTCTTCCTTCCAAGAGTTGCCTTGACCTCGTGATCAATGGTTGAATTTGCTCATGTAAATCCTAAAGGACTATTATTTTTACACTCATTGAAGATCAAACATATAGAACTCATACTTTCAATAGGACTTTGTGAAGTCGATAGTTTAGTCTAAACGAGTTGTTTCACCTGTTTGGTTTAGCCAGTTGGCCAGTTTGGTGTTATAGTTTTCTCGTGTCTCCTTCAGGATCTCTGACAGAGATAGCAAACTTTGTATCTTTGTCTTCTTGATATTACTCTTTAATTAATTCCTCAAAGTCATTGTTAGATGGACGAGAAAGTTATTAATTATACATAGTTTTCTTTTTGTATTTTACAAAGAGACTGCTTCTGTTACTCGTATTTTACAGTCACAAATAAATAAACTTATGAGTTGTTCTTATATTAAAGAAAGATTAGTATTAAACCCGGTTCAAATTAAAATAATTTTGTAATGGTATCCTAGTTCTAGTGGCATGTAATCTAATCAGAATACTAACTCTTAATATTATATTTTCCTATGCCCCCAAGTCTCCGTCAAGTTTTGCATTAATTAACACGTCTAGGATTAGAAGAAAAGGCGAAGTAACTAGATGCTTATTATAATATTGCCACCACAGGCAATTATGCATTAAATATGCATGTGACCCTATTATTGGCGGTTTCAGACACCTACCTGTCACCAAATTCACACGCCCAACTTTAATTATCATTACACCAAATTCACTAATTCTGTCTGGTCCAACTCAATCATAAGCTTCAGCTGTTTTTACCCAGAATTAGTTTGCCAACTTGTATCGCTATATAAGAACAAACACATGTAATTTGGCTAGGAACTACATGTACTCTTTGAATCAATGATGAGCTGGTTCTAAAAAGTGTTATAACCATTTTGGTGAAAGCCTTCTTCCCCTTTTGTAGATTCTTTTGTTCAATGTTACGATGTTTTATTCTCTCCTATAAATCTCAGCCATTTATTTACGTAAGTCCTTATAGAACAGAATAAGACACCATAATATTAGAAAAAAGATCTTGTCTTTTTTTTATAACAACTTGAGAATAATATATTTTAAAAGATTAATTATTTTTAAAAAGGAAAAAATAACACAAAATAGTCAATAAAAATAATCTTTCTTCCGGTTAGAGGTAAGATTGTATTATACTAAACCTCTCTAATCCTCGTATTTAGTCAAATTTAACTAGGCTGTTGTTATTGGTATTACATAATGGCATCTCATGATAAGTATGTTAATAAATAACAAAGATATTCCAATATTAGTGTAACCCATAAACATGATAAGGTATTATAGATTATGTATAATAGGAAATTACATAAAAAACAGAACAAGCAAGCAGGAAAAGACCAAGATAGGAACAATAACGTAATGTTGAATGATGGAGAGGAAAAGGATAAGAACGGATTAGTTTCTTTTCCTTTTTTTTATATGTAAAAAAAGATCAAACCGCCCACACGCACCCACCTCGTCACAGAAGCCAACGTTTGTTTCTTGTACGCTTGCTCTTTTTATCTGACCATTTTGGGTGCTTCTCTCTGCACAAAAACATAGGGACAGTGATTGTTGTCTTAGTTCCCCCCCCAGAAAAAAGAGTTTTAGAGGTAGAGAGAGACGAGAACTCCCTGGTCTGGTTTTATTTTGTGGGTTTGATTTCTTTGAGGAACCAACTTTGTTGGTGAGAGATGGAGATTATGTATTACCAGTTGACCAAGTCCTCATATCAGGACTCTCTCAAAGTCTTGGAGGCTGATATACAGCATGCTAATGCTTTGTAAGTTTTGTTTTGTGATCAGTTTATGTTCTTTTGACTTTGTTTCGAAATTTCTGGTCTTTTTCTTTTCTTCTTCTTCCTTTCTGTACTTTTTGAGATGGGTGGTTCTGGTTTTTGTGCTTCTCCTTTTTACTTTTTTTAATGGTGTATCCACATGGGATTTTCACAGTTTCTGTCATGATCAGTTATAGGAATTTGACTGCTCGGCGAATTGGGAGGAAGGAAGAAGATTGTTGTCTTTTGTTCAGGCTTATGCATTAAGTTGCCTTTTATGTTGGTTAACTCAAATTTGTAAGCCTTTACAATCATAGGAAGCGATACCCTGCGGGGAATCGATCAATTCTGAATGACTTCACCAGCTTTATCCATGAAAAGCAGAAAAGATTGCAACTTTCCATGTTATTTAGCCTTATCCCTGCTCCGTACGCAAAAGATTGAATTTTG
>JAOSBP010000003.1:8592848-8605167 GCA_027563825.1 Erythroxylum mucronatum
AAGAATAATTATTATAAATAATAAAATATAATTTCTATCTTAATATTTAATTTTCAATAATATATATATATATATATATATATATCTTCATAAAATGAGGATAATTTTGTCTCAAAAATTTCAAATGGGCATTTTGAATGTAATTACAAAACACAGGGAATAGATTGAACGAATTAAAAATACAGGGGCTAATTTGAATAGTCAACTCTAACACAGGGGCCATTTTATATTATTTGCCATGAATTTACGTGATTTTTAACGTAAATTTAACCACTTAAGAAAGTGGGTTTTAATCCATGGAAGAATTCAAATTATGCTCTTTTTTACTATTCTAAACAGATGAATTGAATTCAATTTTCATTACATTCCAAATAGGCTGTTAGTTAAAGAATTACAAATCTAAAGAGAGATATATAATATTACATTTTTACTGTTCCGACGTTGTTTTACCTTATTTTATCCACATATTTATATAAGTCTTAAATAAATATATGGATGAAATAAATTAAAAAAATGTTATCCACAAATTTATATAAGTTTTAAATAAATATATGGATGAAATAAATTAAAAAAATGTTAGAAACAGCCAAAATGAAACAGGTTATCTAATCTCAAATCCTAAGGGCAATTCTTAATAACTACCCTTACCAGAAAACGGCAGTAATGGTCTAGACAAGAAGAAAAGAACGACGTCGGTTTAAACGGGCGTGGATTAGCCGTTTCTTTGACCCTCAGATACTTTCACGGTTTCACTAGCCGAGAGAGTCAATAAATTAAAACCAAGTGAACCAAGCAAGGAAATGTTTCTCTACGTCTCACCTACCGATGTCCCGTGTCTATCCCTCATCACAGAGCCGATAGATTTAGATCAATCACCGTTGGTTTTTACCCTTTCTTCCCTTGTCTTTTACCTCTAGGAGAAGAATTAAAATCCCCAAATGGTGAAGTTGTTATTCTAGGGTTTCATCTCCTTACCCATTAGTTGAAAATTGAAATATTTCCCATTTACAAGATCCGATCTTTAGTGCGATTCAGGTTATGATTAATGGAAGTCTCAGAGAATCATGATTCGAAGGAGCTAAATGTTCCTAATGGAGATCATGTTGAAGAGGAAAAAGAAGCAGGGTCATCAAATGGTGTTGTCTCCCCAAAAACTCATGTTGATCAGGTAAAATTAGGGACTTTGGATCCAACTTAGGTCAAATCATGTCCACAAACTAGCATTTTGTCCTTTTTTTTTTCGTAAAGATTTTGAGCTGATGCAGGAACAAGAACGTGTTACCATGCATCATGTGGAGAGTAAAGAAGACATGTTTGAGGACGCAACAGACGACATGCAAGAGAATCAGTTCCAAGAAACGGAAAATGTTGCACAGATTGACACAGTGTCGGTGGACAAGATGCGAGCGCTTTTACAGAAGACAGTTGCTGAGAAAGAGAGCGTTGCGAGGGAGTTTAAGGTCAATTATTTTTTCCTATGCTGTTTTTCTTTCTTTTTTAATGGTTGGTGAATGTTTGAGGAATTGTTTCTGCTTGTGAAAACTTACGCGTTTTGTTTTGATGTAGGAGGAAAGAGATGTGAGTTTGAGAGAAGTTGCTAATCTCCATCGCCTGCTCAAGGGGTTGAATGATAATGGACGTGGAGAAGGGGAAGAGATGGTGGCCGGTTCATCAATAAGGGAATTGATTGGTGAATGTTCGCAGCTGGTCAAAGCTGTTTGGGAAGAGAAGTTGAGGAGTGAGAGTGAGATAAGAGAGCTAAGGGAACAGAATGGGGATCTCAATGGGAGAGTTCAACTTGACCAGAATGTAGATGCTGTTGCTGACAGAATCCTGGGTTCGCTTGGGGCAGTGGTGAACCTAGGAGAAGTGGTTGATAATTCTGTAATGGGAAAAATTACCCATGTTGAAAAAAACATTTCTGTGTTGGTGGAGCAGTATAGCTGGATGTTTCAAGAACTTGATCAACTTAGGCAGTGTTTGACTGAAGGAGGGTTGAAGGAAGGGGTACAAGAGGAGTTTGGTCCTTGGATGGTGTTTGCTGCAGCTCGTAATGAACTGGTGGAGCTCAAGAAGAAGGAAATAGAGATGATGGAGAAACTAAGCCAGTTAGAAAGTGATAATAGAAATTTTATGGAAGAGGTGCAGAAGGAAAGAGCAATGGTTGAGACAGCAAATGTGGAACTTGAGCAGGAAAAGAAAAGATGTGCTATTACCAAGGAAAAGCTTAGCATGGCTGTGACCAAAGGGAAGGCATTGGTTCAGCAGCGGGATTCATTAAAGCAGTCTCTAGCTGAGAAAACAACTGAGCTTGAGAATTGTTGGGCTGAATTACAAGAGAAGTCAAAGGCTATTGAAGCTTCTGAGACTTGGAAGGAGGAGTTGGTCGAACATGAACACTTGGTTGTATCATTGCAGGAAATGCTCTCCCAAAAGAATGCAACCCTCCAAATTTTTGAAGAAATGATTTCTCAGACCAGTGTACCTGAAGAACTTCAAACGATGGATATTGTTGAAAGATTCAAATGGCTTATAAATTTCGTAGCAGTACTGCAGGATACGGTTTCACAAAAGGATGCAACATTTCAAGAGCTCGAAGCAATAATTTTTGAGATTAATTTTCCTGAGGAACTAAAATCTTCAGATATCGTCAAGAAATTGAAATGGTATTTGAATTTGGTTGCATCACTGCAGGATGTGCTTTCACAAAGAAACAATATTCTTGAGAGCCTGGATGAAATTTTTTCTCATATCAGTGGAGCTCATGAACTTTCATCAATGGATATTGTTGGGAAGCTGAATTGGCTTGTAGATCAGAGAAATGCCCTTACTGATGAGTTACTGGAATTTCGCAGACTAAAAGATGCCTTACCTCCACTTGATCTGCATGATACTACTTTGTCCTTAGACTTGGAAACTCAAATATGTCGGCTAAAGGAAGCCTATAACCAGGCAAAAGGTGAAGTGAATTTGTTGCAAAATGAAATTTCTACCTTAAAGGAAGCTGCACATACTGAAGTTGAACGCTTAACTGTTTTGCTGTTGGCCGAATATCAGGAAAATGAATATATTAAAGCAGAGTTGGGTAGCTTGGCATCTGAATGTGAAAAACTTTTCAAACAGGCACATCAAGCCTCATCTGATAAGGATCAGGTGATTAGAATGCTGCTAGAGGGTTCTGGTATAGTAGCAGATAGTCAAGAAGGGACTGATCAAATATATTCTGACATTGCTACAGTGATCAGTAGATGTATTGGGAAGATGAAGGAACAAAATAGCTGTTCTTTTGATACTTCCACTCACGAGCGAATGTTTGAGAAGATGCAAAGTCTTGTGTACGTCAGAGATCTGGACTTTAGGATTTGTGAGAATCTTGTGGAGGAAGACAAACTGGCAAGGTCAGAGGTAACTAGATTGTCAGACGAGTTAAGAATGGTGTCTCAAGATCTTCTGGGACTGAAGAAGGATAAGAACTCTCTGCAGAAAGATCTTGAACGATCAGAGGATAAATCTGCTCTACTAAGGGAGAAATTGTCTTTGGCAGTTAAGAAAGGCAAGGGACTGGTTCAAGATCGGGATAATATAAAACAGCTTCTGGAGGAAAAGAACTCAGAGATTGAGAAATTCAAGCTTGAATTGCAGGAGGAAAAATCTAAAGTTGCTGAATGTGAGAATCAAATAATTAGACTCTCCACAGAGTTGGAGAAAGTACCGAGGCTGGAGAGTGATCTTGTTGAAGTGGCAAATAGAAGGGATCAACTTGAACAGTTTTTGTTGGAAAGTAATAATATGTTACAGGCAGTAATTGAATCCATTGACCGCATTGTCCTTCCCGTTGATCTAACTTTTGAAGAGCCTGTAGCAAAGGTGAACTGGCTTGCACATAACATAGATGAATGGAAGCAAGCTAAGAACCTTCTTGAGCAAGAGTTGGGCAAAGTGAAGGAAGAAGCTAGCATTACGTCAAATAAGTTATTAGAAGCTCAACAAACTATTAAGTCTCTGGAAGATGAACTGTCAGTTGCAGAAAATACAATATCTGAACTTTCCGAAGAAAAAAGTAAGATAGAACTTGCTATGAAACATGGCGAAGAAGACTTGCAAAAAGCCATGGAGGAAGTTATGGCTCAAACCAGCAAGTGTACTGAAGCTTTAGCAAATAGAAAGTCACTGGAAGAAGCATTGACAGTGGCAGAGAGTAATATTTCTGTGCTTATCAAGGAGCGGGAAGATGCTCAACTTGGCAGAGCTACTACAGAGACTGAGCTAGAGGAAGTGAGAAAAGAAGCTGCTATCCAAACTAGCAAACTCTCAGAGGCTTATAGAAACATCAAGTCTCTTGAAGATTCATTATCTCAGGCAGAGGCTAATATTACTTTGCTGACTGAGCAGAACAATCATGTACAGGTTGGAAGAACCCATTTAGAGGATGAACTGCAAAAGCTAAGAGATAAAGTTGATTCCCTGGATGATAAGCTGGCAGAAGCCTCCACAACCATAAGAACACAGGAAGATGAGTTGTCAAAAGCGGCAAGTTCTATTTCTGTGCTTGAAGATGAAAAAAGGATTGCTGAAGAGGAGATTTTTACGCTCAATTCCAAGTTGAAAGCTCTGATGGATGAGTTAACTGGATCTAATAGCAGCTTTGAAACGAAGTCAGTGGAGCTCATCCAACACATTCGAGATCTGCAGAATCTTGTGAAAAATGATAATGTATTGCCCTTAGTGAGACATCATTTTGAGAAGGAATTTGAGAACCTGAGAAATATGGATATTATTGTTAAAGATATGCGTGATAATTTGGCTGACACAGAAATGCTACAAGGTCACCCTGTTGTGGAGGTAATCTCTATGTCTGTATGTTATAGCAAAAGTTTTTTTTTTTTGGTTCCTTTTAGGACCATCTAGTAAGATAGGTTTTTATCCATTTTATTCAGGGTGATTCTTTTGTGTTCCCCAACATGCTTGGCAATATCGTAAACATGGAGGGAGATAATTTTGAGATAAGTTCAGCAGATGTTGTCAATATTTCCTTGCATATTAGGAATGCTGCAGAAGCGTTCCTGTTGAAAAGAAAATATTTGGTAGATGAATTTGACGGTTTATTTAGTTTTGTGGATGAGATTATTGAAGTGTTGTTGAGAAGATTAAGAGCAACCAAGGATTCAGTTGCTATGATTTGTGAGCATATGGAATCAGTGAATCAAGAGTTGAAGCATATTGAAAGGCATAAAGAGCAACAGGAAAGGATCACGGCCACTTTAGAACAAGATATTAGAGTTTTACTCTCGGCCTGTGTGAGTGCTGTGAGAGAACTGCAGTTTGAAGTTAAGGACAAGTTATTGGAGCTGAGCTCTGTTCCTGAGCTACAAAAGTTGAAAGATAGTTCGAGTTTGGAAGCCAGTGAAGTTGGTGGTCTTGACACTGAATATCAACAAAGCTCTGATGAATGCAACTATCTAAATGTGGTGGAAATGCTGTCATTGACTACAAGAAAAGTCAAAAGTTTGATTAAAATGTTTGAGAGCACTAGTAATGTGGCAGCTGCCACAATTGAAGACTTGCAGAACGAATTGAGGAACACCAGAGAAGCTTCAGCAAATGCAATAGAGGAAAGGGACGTATATAGTAATAAGGTTACAGAGTTGAAGAGCAATATGGAAGCATTACAAGATTCTTGCAAAGAGCTGAAGCTAAAGATGGAAGAAGATTATAAAGTATTAGAAGAAAGGTTGAAAGAGAAGGATGGTGAAATTTCAACATTGCAAGATAATTTATTGCTGAAAGAACACAGTAAGTTTTGTTTTTGTGTCAAGAATACCAAAGTTTGATTGTTTGCCTTATGGTGATATCTTTCTATTTTTAAATACTTATTTATGTTTATACTAACTAACCTTTAATGCCTTTGGCCACAGAGTTGGAAGATGGTCTCATTTTGACATCAGATATGAAGATCCTTTTTGATAAGATAAATGGTATTGAAATTCCATATATGAAGTCAGAAGGGAATGTGGAAGCTCATTCTTCAGTTGAGATGAAGAAACTATTTTCCATCGTTGAATGTGCAACGGAGTTTCACCATCAAATAAAAAATTTATCTCATGACAAAGCTGAATTGCAATCAACAGTGATGTCAAATGTTCTCGAAATTGAACATCTGAAGGAGGAAATTGAAAAATACATTGGATATACACAGGAATTTGATCAATTGAAGACTGAAATGTCAGACCTAACATTAGGTTTGGAACGAATTGTTGATAAGTTAGAAGGTAATGAAGTTGTAGGGGAGAAAAAATCTGCATCTATCAGCATCCAGAGAGTTTTACCAATATTGGAAAACAAGATAGTGGCTCTACTTCTAGAAGTCGAAAATTCGAAATCCCAAGCCAAGGAACTTGGTGACAAGTTACATGGAAGCCAGAAAGCCGTAGATGAATTATCAACCAAAGTTCATTTACTGGAAGATTTGCATCAAAGTAGGTCTGCTCCGCCGGAGATTGTCCAGGAGAGGAGCGTCTTTGCGGCACCTTCAGTGGCCAGTGGGTCAGAAATAACTGAAATTGAAGAGACGGTAAAAGAAATCCTTGTTTTTGACCATTCCATGCTTTTCTGTTCATAAAATTTGCCATCTAGTGAAAGGGGTTCTTCTTATGTAAATATTCATGTGAAACCTATTAAAATTTTGTCCCTTTGATGCTTATGCAGGGAACTTTTGGAAAGAATGAAGTATCTTCTGTTTCCTCAGCTGCACATCCACGAACTATGCGAAAAGGATCAACTGATCATCTTGCACTCAATGTTGATCTTGAATCGGCTAGTCTGCTCAACAAGGAGGAAAAAGATGAGGATAAAGGTTTGGGTTCTATTGTTTTCTATTTCCTATTCTCAAATAGCAATTCACAAAATCATTTTAAAAATTATATTGTTTTTCCTCTATGGTAGGTCATGTTTTCAAGTCTCTCAACACATCGGGTCTTGTACCTAAACAAGCAAAATCTGTTGCAGATCGGTTGGATGGAATATGGTAAACTGTTAAATTTCTTATAAAGCTTTTGTTTGTCCATTTATTTTGGGGGAGGGAGATAAGAACTTGGGTATTAAATTTTAGGAGTGAAGAATCATGTATAAGGAATTTGGTGCAAAAATGTTGCATGCAACAACTTGACACTCAGTTTTAATTGGATGTGTACAGGGTATCTGGCGGACGAGTTTTAATGAGTCGTCCTAGAGCAAGGTTAGGCCTTGTTGCATATTGGCTTCTCTTGCATATATGGCTACTGGGCACGATTTTGTAAAGAAGCTTGTGATCATAACCTTGACCAGGCTTGCAGCATTCATTGTCAGCAATCACAACTTGTTTTGTAAATATGTTTTTTTTTTCCAGAATTTCCCCCAATTCTTTGTTGATATGCACAGTTTCTCGTTCATTTGATTCTCTGCATTTGTATTTTAGTGTGCAGAGAATCCAAGCCTCTGTCAGTGGCCTGGAGAAAATAAATCTGCATCCATTTTAAGTCGCCCGTTGTAAAACTTAAGATAAGGATTTGTGAATGATAGAATGAAATAGATGTGAATGGTATCTTTGCCCTTTCTCTAGACGACAAGAGCATGGATAAATGTTTTCATGTTGTAACATTAAATTACAGGCAATTACCTCGCTCGATTGCGTGCTGGTCTCTTTTAACAATCCACGAGACATGAAAAGTAGGACTAGAAGTGGTAATAGGTTGTCTGGCTAGTTGGTCAAGTTCTGGAGTTCTATTGGGATTTCAAGCCAAAATATCAGGTTCAGATTAGGATAGGAATTTCTGGAGTTCTATTGGGATTTCAAGTTAAAATATCAGGTTCAGATTAGGATAGGATGATGCGGTAATGTGTGATACAAAAAGCTTCTGAACTCATCTTACCATTGAGATATGCTAAACCTTTTGATATCTCATCACTAAATTACTACTAATTACTCAGTCCATGAATAAGGCTGAATGGTGAGTATGTATCTTTTTAACCAACAAATCATCAAAATAAAATTTTATGAACAATTCATTCATCCTTCCATCTTATCTTCTCTTTTAAAAATATTTAACACCCACTAGAAATCCATGTGAATCTTAAAACATCATAACTATTTTTGTTCTATATTTCAGATCTGTTCATTTTACCATAAAAGTTTCCAAGATTAATAAAACATGAAAAACGAAAGATAAACAAAAAGGAGTTCTATGGCTATCCCTGTTGGCTGCACTCAGAATTCGGTTCACAGCCCGTTGCCGTGCGAAGGAGGTTGGTGTCAATAAACGGCCACAAATATGAACTTGCTCAGTATAAACCGTTGGTCGGCGGCAGCCCACAGAGTCTCTGCAATCCAGCTTTTGTGGGCAAACTCTAACTTCTTGGGTCAGTCTCTCTCCCTCTCTATTGAATGCCATGCCTGAACCCAATTTATTCTTTCGTTTCCCAGAAGCCAAATTGGCTGGTAATATGGTTTTTGAGTTTAATGATAAAGCCTTCCTGTGTATTTTCACTAGGTGAGAAGCTAACAGCCCTCTATCATTCACACCACGTTTTGCCTGCCAAATCACCTAGTGTAAGATTCTAACCTTTTCCATCCTGTTGCTTGATGAAGAATTCGTTTGCTTGTGTTCTGAAGGTAGTAACTTTTAGCACAGTGATTTGCATTATGCTTCCATTTTTGCAGGATTATAAACGCTGCATGTGGGCTTTTGCAAGAAGGAAATCGTCGAAAAAGTTAAGAAGACATGAGGGTACGCCGGATGTTGTACCACTGGAAGCGACTGAAAAGAGTTTAAAAGAGGAACATGGAGACTTTTCAGAAAGTTCGATTGCAGAGGTCAATGATGTTAAGAGTGTTCAACAGACTGTCAACGTCCCTTCAAGGCGTGCTGTCCTTAAGGCATGCACTGTTACCTCTGGATTGATTGCTGCTTTGGGTTTAATAATTCGACAGGTATGCTTAGAGTCATGGTTTATGTTCAACTGTTGGTCGGCAAACAAGGTTGATTCTTTAATCTTTCAGTCGGATTACTCGAAATTGTGATTCACCACATAGTTGTTTTTGTTAGGAAATGAGGCCTTATGATAGTTTTGGAACAACAATTTTAAGGGTCTTTCTTCTCTGTCATTAAATGCTTTGCATGGCTGATCTGTTGTTTGATTTGATGCTTTATTATGGCTGTAATTAGCTCCTATACTGGTTTTCTTTTATTCTGAGAACTTGGGTTGTCCTAACGCACTCTTATAGTGATTACTGTTAAATTATTGTTCCTCTTTTGTCATTTTAGGATGTAGAGTCAATTTTTTCATGTTCATTGAAGCGAGGAATCAATGTGTAAGTTTTTTGACAGGTAACTCATTTTCAATTTAAACATTTAAATTTTAATTTGCAGGTATCTCACGCTGCATCGATGGAAGGGTTGCCAATACATGACTGCTCTATGGAAGTCTCATGTATACAAAATTCCACCGTTTCGTCTCACTACCTTTTGATTAATGCAGTATTTTTCTATCTTTTCAGTGTGAAGAATCATCCTGAATTAGATAATTCTACACTGAAAGACATTATTTTATTAGATTATCAACATAATCTTGAGTTTGTATGTAAGAAGTTGTCAAGTTCTGTAATGAAAGGCCTCATTCAACCATAATAGCATTTGCATTGTTTCTGGTAAGTGGATTAATATGGCCAGAATAAAGTATTTGATGCCTGGTAACCGTTGATGATGAAGTATGACTTTGATTTTTTCTATTATACTTTTTCTGTTTCTACTTGGCTATTTACAACTTAAAAATTTTGAGGCAAACAAGATTAACTGCTCCAGTTTTAGACAACTCTTCACTTCTTAAAAAAACCTTTTTCCTCTTTGATTGGCAGTCGATATTGAAATGTGGCATTTTGAGTTAATTATGGCATCGGTTATACTGATATCATCATCCCGATACTTGTTACTAAGGACATGGCCAGATTTTGCTGAATCTACAGAAGCAACTAATAAACAGGTAGCTTTAATGAGCTTCATTGAACTCCAGGAGGTGGATTATTGACATTTATGGTTTTAGGCATTTAACGATTCTTACTGTTAATTGAACGATTATTAGTTTTTTGATGAATGATGAGAATCTCAAAGACATTGTTTTGTAGTCACGAAATGGAGCTCTTTTAACTGTCCTTGGGCTGTAAAGTCTGGAAAATCTTTCTGTTTCTTCTAATAGAAATCCTGTTTCTAAGTAATGCAGGTTCTTACTTCACTTCAACCTGTGGATTACGTAATTGTTTCAGTTTTTCCTGGGGTTAGCGAGGTAAAAAAGACTGCAGAACTTCAATCATCTTCTTTTTTCCTTGGCACTTCAATCATTTTCTTTGTCAGTTACAAGCAAAATGCACTAGTTCAGAAAATGCATGGACTGTGCAGGAACTCCTTTTCCGTGGTGCACTGCAACCGCTATTTGGAATGGATTGGAAGAGTGTCTTATTGGTTGCTTCATTGTTTGGTGTACTGCACTTGGGGAATGGTCGAAAATACTCCTTCGCTGTTTGGTACCCACATTTTTTTTAACAAATGATTCTTTTTTTCCTTGGATTCTTTGTGTCTTCAAGACTTGTTCTCTCATCTCTGTTATTTCTGTGGCGGTAAGCTGAAATGTGATGGTTTACATGGCCAGTTTTGATGCTTATAAACAAACGACTTCTTTTATCATCTTCTGGTATTGTCTTCAGAAATTAAACTACATATTGATGAGTTTATTCTACTTGTTGTAGGGCTACCTTTGTTGGACTTGTGTACGGTTATGCTTCCCTTTTGTCCTCAAGCATCGTCGTGCCAATGGCTTCTCATGCACTTAACAATTTGGTTGGGGGTATCTTGTGGCGTCACACATCCAATTCATCAGATTAGACATCTGTTGGTTGTATATTCTGTAAGAGATATCCTTATATAGTGCTTTCGTATAGTGCCTTTGTTCTATCCGTTGGAAACGTTTATCATCTGATGAGTTCATCGATAATCAGTGGTTTGAGATAATACTCATTGTAAACATTAGAACATCAAGCCTATGAAAAGTTCTGTATTATACAGGTATCACTCATGCGGTAACAATACCATTCAAGTGTTGGTGTTCAGTCAGTTTAGCACGTATGACTAGTAACTGATCATGAAAAACCGCCGGTAACCACGTGAGGTCGAAAACCATATTTCGCTCCGATCTTAGATGCGTTGCGAAAAGAGATAGGCGTAGATAAGATATATCATCGCCTTTTTTGGGGTTACCCGTTAGGGATCATGTCTCCTTGCCTCCTTATCGGAAAAGATTTGTAGTATTTATGTAGCGGATAATGATGATCCTTGGCCCTTTGTTTTAATAGTGAACTTACATAGCTTGAAACTTCAAGATTCTAGATATCGTCGATGTTGAGCTTCATTTGTGAACAAGAAGTAACAGTGAAATTAATTTTAAAATAAGTAAAAAAATGCATATAATTAAATAAAATAAAAATTACCGAAACTTTGTTCAAAGCATTATGTAGCAAGTTGTCTTCCTTTAACTGTTTGGTATACTAATTAAAGGAAAGGCAATTCATTTTTGACATTGACCTCTATCTCACTAGACAATTCTGTTGGATGAATCTTGATACCCAACATCTAAAGTGATATCTGAGTACGTACCTCGCAAGGATGTCATGCTAGAACAGTTATTCGGTCAAAATTAATTACAAAATTTTTGTTTCTTTAAAACAATGTATACCAAGGTTTTGAAATCCGGACCGGACATCGAACCGAAAGCCTTACTAGTCACCGGTTTGACCGGTTCGACCAGTTCAACCACCGGTCGAACCGGTGTGACGTCATAATTACACAATAATTATATTTAATTATATATAATATTATTAATATTAAAAAATACAAAATATACCAAATAATATAAAAATATTAAAAATTAAAAATTAAAAAATTAATTGAACCAGTGGTCGAACCGGTTGAATCGGTCGATTTTGACCTATCACTGGTTCAATTAGGGACCGATTTTTAGGAGTGAACCGGACCGGATAGCCAACCGGTCACCAGTCGAACCGGTCGATCCGGTCTGGTTTTCAAAACAATGATGTACATGTATGCGGAAATCATTAATCAAATCGGGCCTACTTTATTTAAAAACATTTCCATTCACAAGTGTTACAAATATTTCAAACATTAGTATTCAACAGCCACTTTGGCTCATTTAAGATACATAACACTTGCAATCATAATGTCATTCCATTACCAAATCATTCACATACACTTTGTACAATTCTTGCGGAACATAATTC
>JAOSBP010000003.1:8607171-8624706 GCA_027563825.1 Erythroxylum mucronatum
CTACACATGACCGCTTGGCGGAAATGTGTAGTACGTTCTGTTAGGATCACTCAAACCATTTGTTATGTGATTATGTGTTTTTGTGTTATATTTGTTGACTTTGTAAATGCTTTGTTTTATCGGAAAATGATATTGGTAAATGTTGACTCGAAAATAATTGTTTAAGTAATTTTTGTATACTTATGCTTGAGTATTAAATTGTTACCAACTGAGTCGTCGAGCTCACCCCATCTTTCTCCTCCACTGGCATACATCGAAAGTATCAAAAGTTAAATACAAAGCGAGCGAGAAATTGAGCCATCGCATCGGGATTGAGGCATTACTCCGATGCATTTTGTTTTTGAAATCATATTTTTGAAATCAAAGCTTTAGATAGCATTTTGGGTGGAATGACTCCCTTTGTATTTAACTTTTGATACTTTCGATGTATTCGGGCTAAAAGGCCCTCTAAAACTTTGTATAACTTATACCTCCCTTGTAAATGCAAAAGAATTGGGTTTTAATGTATCCTTTATGCATATTGTTTAAAAAGTATTGTTGTATGTTTTGAGAATGATTAGAAAAGTAAGATTGTGTTACTTTATAAGTAAAAAATGAGTAGATATTTAGGAGTGAGGTTGTTGCTATTTTGAATTGTGTTTGGGCATATATGTGGATTGGATTGTGTTGTGGAAGATTGAAGTAGTTTTATGCAGGTATTGAAGTTTGGTTGGAAATTGAAGAAGTTAGCTAGCTGAGGTTTTAGGGGAGGTGTTGCCAAATTTTTGTGAAAATTTGGCAGCCATTTCGTTTGTGTTTTTAACCCTCTTAGTGTGTGAATTAGATTGGGGAGTCTTCTCAAAGTTTGTAGAGCATGTTAAGATCTTTCCGTGGGTATATAATATGTCACATTTGGACTTAGGATGAAAAAGTTATAAGGTTTGAAAGATGACAGTTACTGTTCATTTGGTCAATATTACTGTTCATAAAGACATTATCTAGGCAGCAACTTTAAGCAAGTTTTTACCTCTTTTAATGATTGAATTGATATTTCCTTCCTTCATGAAAATTGTAAAGCATCTTTTTATCTTTCCAATGAGGTAAAATATGACATTTTTAGACTTTTGTGTCAAAAGATATGAATTTTCAAAATTTTGACCTTATGTAGAAAATTTTGAATTTAGGCAGAAATTTGAAGCAATTTTTGACCCCCTTAATGACCAAATCAGTTTTTAAATCATTCATAAAAGTTGTAGGGTTTTATTTTAGCTTTCTATAGACACCAAGTTTATAAAATTTGGAATTCTAGGTAAAGAGTTACTAATTTTTGAAGTTTCAGCTGTTTAAAAAAAAATAATCGATTTGTCAGCCCAGCGAGCGCACTCGCGAACGCGAACGATTTTTCGGACTCGCACCTTAGCGAGTGCGAGCGTCTCGCCCAGCGAGCGTACTCGCGATCGCGAGCGCTCGCATGGACGAGCTCGCAATCGTGAGCCTCGCTTCTGCCATTTCTGATTTTCATTTTTTTTATGATTTAATTTCTTTTTTGATTTTTGTCTTTTCTCACTCTTTTGCGTGTAACTTTTTCGTTTGACCTTTGATTTACTCAGTTTTCGAAGCATTATTTTTTCAAAAAAAAAATTTCTACCCCTTTTTATGGAAAATTAAAATTTTCGGGTTTGAGTTGAGATTTACGGGTTAATAAAAGGGGTCCAATTATGTGGAGTTACTGAATATAAATTCGTAATTAGGCGATTTCTCAGTCTATAGTGATCCGATTGAGAGGATTTTTGTTTCAAATAAATCTCAAGACATGGAATTTCATTATAGCTTAAGAATAGGATCAAATTGTGGGCCCTAAGAGGATAAATTTTATTTGAGGATTATTAAGGTGAATCTTACAAAATCTGTGCGGATGACATTAAAAGAAGTTCGATTGAGTTAATTTTCGTGGTGAGGAGTTCCTCCCTCGTGAGACGCGTGTCCAGATGTCACGTAGGACGTCAGACACGTGTCTCACCAGGGTGGGGTTCCAACATTATATGCGGATTATAAGATACTAAATGAATATATTGCGAAGTATAAATTTTCTATCCCATTAATTGATGAATTACATAGTATAAGATACTTTTTTTGAGTTAGAAATAAGGGTTAGATATCATCAACTTATCATGTTTAAGGAGGATGTACATCAAACAAGCTTTATAATATATGAGGGCCATTATGAATTCTCGATTAGGCCTTCTGGTTTAATCAATGCATCTACAATATTTTAAAGTTTGATGAATTCTAATACTTAGGGAAGTTTATTTTGGTATTCTTTAATGACTTATTGATTTATAGTAGCTCATAAACATAACTTCTTTGTCATCTTCAACAACTATTACTTGTTCTAAAGGAGCAGTAATTGTTTGTGAAGAAATTGAAATACTCTTTTGAAGCAGGTCAAGTGGAACACCTTGGCCGCCACTTTTTTCGATGAAAGGAGTGTTAACAAACTTAAAAAAGTGTAATGTTGAATTGACTTATTTCACATAATTTGAAACAAATAAGAGGATTTTTGGAACTAGTTGGATATTCTACTAGATTTATAAAGGAGTATGATCAGCTAAGGAAGTCACTAAAACCTTCTTATTGAAGAAGACTATTTTTCGATGGCATTAAAAGGCTAAAGATGCTTTTAGAGCAATTATAGAAGCATTAATCTCTTCGCCAATTTTAGCCTTACCAGATTTCAATAAAGAATTTGTCATTGAAGATGAGGCAAATGGGACGAGCTTGAGAGTTGTTCTTATATAGGTGATCATTTTATTGCTTATGTTAACAAATCCTCTATAAATACTTACAATTATTTATATATAAGAAGGAACCATTAGATTTGGTGGTTGTAATTTGACAATGATCTCAATATTTAATAAGTAGGAGATTTATTGTGTAAATAGATTATAAAAGCTTGAAGTACTTAAAAGAACAAAGGATTATTTCTCTCTTCCAACAATCGTAATTACTGAAATTATTAGGATTTAACTTCAAAATCTGGTATAATACAACAATTAATTAGTTGTCTAAAGTATATACAAGGGAGATATATAATCTAAAGATGTCTTAATGTAAAACAACTTATTACAATAAATAATTCACAGTTAGGAGGAGGATGTGGTAGTACAGAAAGTGATCTAAAGTGGTAGTACAGAAAGTGATCCAATGGCTTAAACAAGTTGAGTTTAATGTTTCAGCTTATAATTGGTTTAATAAATTGTTGTAATGGAAAGACATAGAAGTGGTTGGTGCTAATATATAATTGCACAATAAAATTATCTCCCTATTTTATAAGATACGTTTGTGGGTGGTCATTATGTGTGAAGTGATTCACATTTCTCCATCAACTTTCAACACAGATAATGGATTATGGTTTAGGTTTAATATTTGGGGATTTAGGGTTCATGTGATATATGTGTGTAGTTTTGATTTGTTTTGATTAATAGTTGACAACATAAAGAACCCAAAGTTTTAAGGGTGTTTGGTTACAAGATTAACAACAAAGAACAAAGAAAAACGTAGGGCAAAGGAGCTTTCAGTGATACACGTGAAAGGCACATGAAGCTTACTTTGAGCTTGATATTTATTTGGCAGTGAAGGCATGAGAGATACAGCTGCTACTTATGGTCTATAAAAACCTAAAATCAGCATCAGTTTAAGACATATAGCTTGCTCATTGTAATAAAAAATTTGAGTGAATTTCATGAGAAGAAATTAGGAGTTAGAGAGTTGCTAGAGTACTTACTTAGGAGTACTGGTGAGTTCTTAGGGAACTCTTGCAAGTGTTGAAAAACACTTTGTCTTTTGTAACTTTTTCTTTTCATTGAAACTAGTAGAACCACCTACGTGAGATCCTTGGATGTAGGTAGCAATTAAGCCATTGAACTTAGTAAAAATTGTTGTGTGCTCTTTACTTTTCTGTAAACATCGTAATCCTGCAAAAGCCAACTCATCTTTCATCAGTCTCTTGAGAAAGAAGATAACATAAATAGAAGGCAAATCCCAATATTATGGTTATTAAGTGATGTATAAAATGCTACATTTGTACTTATTTTAGAGAAATATGCAAGGAGTTATTCAAGAATTCATGCATAGATATGGCATTTCCCAAAGAAACAAAGACGAAACTGTGGCTAGTTTAGGGATGTTTCATGCAATCTAGGTTACAGAAAAGAAGAAAGTTCTCATGCATAGCTATTTTTGGATTCAAGCAGATTCTTCACCTACTCATGAAAGAAGGAGACTATTGAAGAATAGGAGGATCTGGACTCACCTGTAGGAAACGGAATGGATTTAGAGTACTTTCCTCATATCTGCTTCCTCTCTAGTCGAGTTTTGTATGAAGGTTCACTGATATCCCCTCTAGTTCCTTGATATTAACATATAGTTCGTTATTCTGTGGAGATTTACATAATCATTAAAGCTGAAGTTGCTTCGAGTTGAGTATGCATACCTGAGTTGAGATCTCCTTTTGTGCGAAGAAACGAGCAGTAGAAACCACCATGTTGACACCATAAAGCCATGCCTCCAGAGCGTCATCTTCCTCCTTCCTAAATCCAAATATGTGACATGCTGCTAAAAGCATATCATAGATTGTTTTGTTGAAGAAGTAGCTAGGTGAGGAGTTTGAGATGAAGGATTTGGGTGCAACAAAGAAGATTTTAGGGATGGAAATAACACGAGATAGAAGTGTTGGGAAACTTATGTTATCTCAACGGTCTTATGTTGAGAAAGTCCTTCAGAGGTTTCATATGACAGGTGCTAAGCCTGTATCTATCCCGCTTGCAGGTGCTAAGCCTGTATTTATCCCTCTTGCTTCCCATTTCAGATTGTCTACAGACTTGTCGCCGAAGACAGATAAGGAGATGAAGCAGATGTTAAGTGTTCCATATTCAAGTGCTGTGGGTAGTGTTATGTATGCTATGGTTTGCACTAGTCCTGATATTTCACATGCGGCCAGTGTTGTGAGTAGATACATGACATTTCCTGAAAAGGAACATTGGCAGGCTGTAAAATGGATTCTGAGATATCTAAAGGGTACTGCAGATATTGGTTTGAATTTTGACAAAGCCAAGTTGTGTGGTTCAGTTGTTGGTTATGTTGATTCAGACTATACATGAGACTTAGATAAGAGGAGATAGCTGATAGGTTATGTTTTTACTCTTTCTGTAAGTGTCATTAGCTGGAAGCGGCTTTGCAAGCTATTGTTGCATTGTCTACCACAGAGGCTGAATATATGGCTATTACAAAAGTAGTGAAGGAAGCTATTTAGTTACAAGGTCTAGTAAGTGATCTTGGTTTGGTTCAGGATAAGACTTTTAGTGTTTTGTGATAGCCAGAGTGTCATTCATCTTACCAAAAACCAGATGTACCATGAGTGTATAAAGCATATTGATGTTAGGCATCATTTCATTCGAGACATTGTATCACAAGGTGTGGTTGATGTGAAGAAGGTGTCTACATATGAAAATCCAGCTGATATGATGACTAAGGCAGTCCTAGTTAACAAGTTTAGGCATTGTCTGGACTTGATTGTTGTGTGCAGTATTGAGTAGTGCCCTTGCGAGGGTTGTGTATAAGACAGAGTGATGATTTTCTTGTTGAAGAAGAGAATTCAAGCTAAGGGGAAGATTTGTTATTATTTTGTCTTGAAATTTGGTGGATCCGAATGGTGACCTGATCTGATAAGCTCGCGGTGCAACTGAAGGAAATAGACATCATTGGCCAAACCTCATTAAATCTTTGTGTCGTTTTCTTTATTTTCAATGCTTTTATGATTGTGCTCGTGATTATAATTGTAATTTGTCCAACAATTGTAGAAAAAAGAGAGTCGTTATATCCTAATCGCTAAATGTTATCACATATATTCCCATTTAGTTTTTTGAACGTCGTCTTTTTTGTATCAAGTGTGTGTTTAATGTTCCTAGTTCTTTTATCTCACGTGAGAAAGGTCCTCTCCAAAGTTGTACACTACTATTTTCTTTAATGATTTTTTTTAATTCTAAAAAAAATTTAGTGTCCATTTTATAATAAGTATGGACTAATATCAGTCTTGACTTTGTTGAATGATTGCCTAATTTTAAAGGTTACTTCATGATAATGGTTGTGATAGAACAAATATATAAATGTTCTCATTCTATATATTTCTATCATCTTTATTTTCCATATAAATTGGCTCAATTGTTCAATGATTATGTATATAATTTGTATAAAATGTTAATGACTATTATAAGTGACAATGACCTGATTTTTATTAGTAACTTTTGACAAGAGTTCTATAAGGTACGAAGAGTGTCATTGAAGATGTCGATTGTTTATCATTCTTAAATTGATGATCAAATATAAATTTTTAGCATAATCTTAAAGACTTATTTATGGTCTATGACCAATAATTGCGTAACTTATTAAAGTAGATGGCTGATCTCTTGTAGAGTGGTAGTATGATATCACTTTTATTTGACTATATAATGTTCTCTGTTTAAAACTTTATATAGATTTGCATCTCATATGCATTTTCCTTATCTTGTGAGAGATTTTAGGTTATTAATGATAGATCTGCCAATGAAAGATCATAAGGAAACTTTATTAACTCATCAAGTTTTATATTTAACAATTAACAAGCTCAAAATCAGATGAAGCAATTGGCAAATAAAAATGCACCAATAAAGAATTTGAAATTAATAATTTAGTGTATGTAAAGTTTCGACCTTATAGACAACAAAGTGTGCAATAATAGGTGAATTGAACCATAAATTTTCGTTTATGTTCTTTGGCCTTTCAGAATTTATATCGTTTGAAACATCTGCAGAACTCTAGAATCTATTCCACCTTTTATGTTTCTCAATTTAAAAAGTATGTTTATGATACAACAAGAGTCCAATCACTTTTTGCAAATGGTAACATCATCTGTGTTGAAACACTCAATCGTTACTAATGAAAGAGGATAGTTAAATGCAAAAACAAACCAACTGATTTTATTCATTAGGTATGAAATTGTAATCGACTTTTGAGCAATAAACGATTTTTTGTTGTTCTCTTTATGTTTTTTTAACTTATTTAGTATTCACAACTACAAAAACCTAAATTCATCATTCTTGAATTAACGTGTATCAAAATCTCAAACACAGTCCATTTATTCTAGAAAGTGTTATGAATAAATTTTGGTAAGGAGATAAATGAAGAACAGAAGAGAGAAGAGTACAGAAAGAGGAAAGAAGATAGACAAATTACATAGAGAGAGACACACACAAATAGCTAATTCATATTGTTCTCCTATGAAGGAAATAGTTACAAGTTTTAAACTACTTACAGTTGTATAATAGCTATAATATTCTTATATGTAACAATTCAGTATACTTAGAAAACCTTGTCCACAAGGTTTGATAGGGAAAGTATTAAGGAGGTTTACAGAATGGAAAAAAAAGAAATAATCTTATTTTCTTTTTGACAAAATTGAACTTCTTATCACCCATCTCCTTCATAGCAACACCAACAATAGCTATTTTGGCATTGTTGAGGAAAGAGTCAAGATTATCAGTAGTATGAGACACAATAGCACAAAAAACTCCAGCAATGTAACCACCTACAAAGCTCACACTCTACTTTTTTAGCATAACTCCAAAACTAGATGAAATGCTTTTATACTTTGCAAGTTCAATCCAGGGGATGATAAAGGAACTACTAGAGGCAATGATTCTGTTAGTCAGGAGAGAGGTGGACTCCGAGGGCAAAGTATAAGCGGATGAGGTTTGCTTCCGTCGCTTGATGAGTTTCGGAGTAACTAGAATAGTCACTCCCGATTCCACCTCTTGCCATTGCATGAATTGTGCGAACATCGTCTTAAGCTCCAGTATGTCCTTATTGTGTCTTGCTACCCTACTTTGTGATTCCAAAATCATTTTCTCATTCCTGATCTGTCCTTTTATCAAAATTTTCATGTTGTTTTCAAACCTTCACATTTCTGCACCCCTTGCTCCTTCCATTATTGATGTTCTCCTTTGAATTGACTACTTTGATACAATTTGTTACGAATAATTTTTGGTAAAGAGAGAAATGATGAACAGAAGAGAGAAGAGTACAGAAAGAGGAGAGAGGACAGAGAAATTACATAGAGAGAGAGAGAGATACAAATAAATAGCTAATTCATATTGTTCTTCTTAGAAGGAAACGATTACAAGTTTTATACTACTTACAGCTATATAATAACTATACAGAAAGATAACACGTACAAGAACTATCAAATTGATATTGTTATTTCATCAAAGCCAATATTCAATTATATTATCCTTTAGCATTATTTCGTTTCAAAAACTTTAACCCATGATTTTTGGGAATTGAGCTCAATATTATAGGTTTCGTACTATTTTTCTGTTGTTACGACATCTCACTTTCTGTCTTAGTTCTCCTCTCCAGTGGCGACCCTCTTTTCCCTCTCCAACACCTCTCCTACTTCCTTTCTTCTTCATTGTCACGTACTTTTGTTTCCACTCTTCTTATCGCACCATGCCAACATTGGCTACCCCTGCTCTCTAACCATTGCTTCCAATAGTCCACTACTGTGCCCAGTGTGTGTAGTGTGTAGAGTGTAGCAGAATCTGCAAATATGGAATTTCAATTGTTCATATCCAGATCTAAACCTGACTTGAACTGAATTGAACCTAACCAACCTATCATTTAAATGCATTTTCTATTTTTTTGGATGTATTTTTTGCTTTGAATAGTAATTCCATTATATTTGGTTGTGTATGTATATCTTGTGATGGTTGGAACTGTTGGAATTCTTGTAATTGTTTGTAAGAGTTGGAAATTTTGAGTTTAAAAGTTCGAATTGTTTGTGTGAGTTGGTTCAATTTCAATGTAATTTAGGCATTGTCAATTTATAAAGAAAATTAATCGATTGAAAATTTTGAATTTAAAATTTGGAATTGTTTGTGAGAGTTGGCTTAATTTCAATATAATTTAGACATTTTCATTTTATGAAGAAAATTAATGGATTGGAAAATTTGAATTTGAATTTGAAATTTGGAATTGTTTATATGAGTTGATTCAATTTCAATATAATTTTGACATTGTCAATTTATGAAGAAAATTAATGCACTGGAAAATTTGGGTCAGAAACTAAGAATGTTGATTAAAACTAGTGAATGAAAGATTAATAAATGAAAGTTAGGAATTAGGATTTTAGTAACAATATTGATTAATATTAGTTAAGAAAACAATCTAATTATCAACATTATAAATTGAATTGTATACGTAAAAAAATTAGTTTATAATTGAATTATGAGATTACATAAAGTAAGTTGTAAACTTATTATGGTTGAAGTTGAATATGTTATAGTTGTAAGTGTATGTCTTTAGTTTATGGCTGAATGATGTAATCATATAAAATGAGTTATATTATATAAGATGTATACGTGTATTGTGTAATTATGATAGTTGTGAACTTATTGGTGAATTGTGTTGGATGAAATTGAATTGTGTATAATGTGATTATAAGATAGACATATGTATTGTGTAATTGTGTATGTGAAATACTTAAATTGTTGGTTTATGACTTATTGGTGAATTATGATGGATGGAATTGAATTGTGTATGATATAATAATACAAAATGAGTTCTATTATATAAGATGGACATGTGTATTGTGTATGTTGAATACTTGAATTGTTAGTTTTTGACTTATTGGTAAATTGTGTTAGATAAAATTGAATTGTATATGATGTAATCAAACAAAATGAGTTATATTATATAAAATGTATATGTGTATTGTATAATTGTGTTAGGGACTTTTGAGTTAAATAATACATATTTTGTGATAGTAGTTGATAATGAAATTATGTGTTCTTTATTTTGATATATGTCTTCATTTATTTTTATAGATAAATGGAAGGAAGTTCAAGTACTTCTGATAATTCAACCACTTCAAGAAGATACAATGATCTAGCTTGAGCTTATGTTGCATTGGTCCCCGATATGAAGAACCATACTATTTGCTTGTTTTGTAATAAGCATTTGAAAGGTGGAGGAATCATCAGATTAAAGAAATGTTTAGCTAGGGATAAAAGAGATGTGGTACCTGGTAAAAAAGTGAGTCATGATGTGAAGTGACAAATGAAGACTTTTCTTGAAGGCTTTCAGTACGAGAAAGATAGAAGGGAGAGACTGAATTATGAAATTGATAATGGAAGTTCTTTGCTGTTGTTCAGGATGATAGTGGAAATCTTGAAGGTGGTGGTATTCCTTCCCAGCAAAAAGTGAATGTTGTATTTAGACTTGATTTTAGGAAAAGAAGAAGGCATATGTCAAAATTTTTTTTACCACGAACAATTCTTGAAGCCCAGCTTTCAATTTGTAGTGCCATATATTCAAGAGAAGTGGCTCACAAAATAGATATGACAATGACTATATGGTGATATGATTCATGTATAACATCAATGCTTCCTAATCTTATTATTATAAGCCTATTGTGGATATTATAGCCTCTTACGGTATCGGATACAAAGCTCCTTCTATTGATGACTATAGAGTTAAATTTCTAGTAACTTTGTTTATGAAGTTAAAAGTTATTTGGATGAAAGAAGAATGACTTGAACTACTTATAGGTGCTCAATCATGTGTGATAATTGGACAAATAGGAAGTTTGATCTTATTATTAATTTTTTGGATTATTCTGCAAAAGGCTCAATGTTTTTGAAGTTTATTGATGCATTTGGCCTTTTTAGGAATACTGATACTTTATTTGAAATATTTGATGAAGTTGTGAATGAAGTAGAGCAAAAAAATATTGTTAAGATCATTTACTGTTAATGTCATCTTTTATTAGGATTTCGTATTATTATTTTTAGTGTTATTAGTATTGGTATTTATTTATTTATTTATCTATTTATTTTTAATTATTGGTATTTATCAATATTATTACTTTTATTAGTAGTTTATTTTTATTTTTATTTTATGTGTATTGTTATCTTTTTTATAGAGTTGTAGCGTGATTATTATTATTATTATTATTATTATTATTATTATTATTATTATTATTATTCTGCTTATTATTATTTTTATGTGTGATTATTATTTTTTCTTACTTAATTATTATTCGTGCTAGTTCTTTAATTATATCTTCTATTTTTTTGCATCATATTTACCTGTCACATTTGCATGTGGGTCTACCGAAAAATAGCCTCTCTATTATGTAGGGGTAAGGCTGCGTATTATCAGACCTCTCTAAACCCTGCTTCACTGCGGGACTTTAGACTGGGTGTGATGATGATGATTTACTGATAATGATTCTACTTATGAAGTGGCTAGAAGAAGATTACAAAGCAAGTAAAATTCTTTTTTTTAGACTCATTGTACTGCAATTGCATTGACTTTATGCTAAAAAATATATAAGATATTATGTATTTTCCTATTATTGATGAGACTGTGCAGAAAGCAAAAAAGATGACCAAGTTTATCTACAATAGTGCATAGGTTTTGAATTTAATGAGAAAGAATTTCATTAATGGTAGGAATTTGTGTCGTCCTATTGTTACAAGATTTGCAACAAATTTCCTATCATTTTAGTGTTTTATTGCGATGAAGAAAGAGTTGAGACAGATGTTTAAAAGTGATAAGTGGGTTGCATTTCAGCATGCTAGGTCTAATGTTGGATTGAAAGTTTCTATAATTATACTTAAAGACACTAAATTTTGGTCTCAATGTTAATTTGTCATATGAGTTTGTGAGCTTTTGGTGAAGGTGCTTCATTTAGCTGATAGTGATGAAAATGCAACAATGAGTTATTTTTATGATGTCATGAAAAGGGCAAAGAAAGCAATCAAGGCCAATATGAAATATAGGTCTTTTTTGTACACACCTTATCTTGCAGCCATTATAAGAGATGGGAAAGACAACTTTACTCTTCGTTGTTTGCAACTGGGACATTTTGAATCTTAGTGTCTATTTTAGAACATGTTTTACAAAAAAAGCTGAAATTAACTATTACAATAATTGTTGCCTATAAGAAGTTACAAGATCTCCTAAGCTCATAAATGGAGATTTATAAGGAGTCTTTTATGGATTTTGAGATGTCAATTGCTATTTGACAAAGAGCAAAACTTAAGCCAGGTAAATATTTTTTCACTTTTGTTACTTGTTGAAAATTAATTATCACTTTATTTTTTTTATAACGCCACTTTTATTGTCTTACGACTTACAGTTTCTTGGTAGAACCAATTCGAAAGTGGTGTTCCAAAATTGTAAAGGTTTGAAATTCAAATTCTAAGTCAATGTGCGAGTGCAATAGGTTGTGAAAGGAATTAGAACACGTTTAAATTCATCTATTCTAAGGAAAAAATATATTAGAGCATAAAAGATTGAATGACTTGGTCTTCATTCGATACAATTTAAAGCTTATGGAAATGTAAGTTATTATCATTATTAAGTTATATATAATTTCTTATAAAATTTAATAATTTAATTTTATTGTTTATTGGGGCTCTTAATAAAACAAGTAGTTTAGTAGATCCAATTTGCAATGATAATATCGATCTTTTGGCGGATTGAGTTTATGAAAAAATGTGTTTGATAGATGAAAGTTATTTGGAAGATAATCTTGGATGGGAAATTATTAACATGTCATTTAGTACAATGAATTTGAATGGTGGTGATGATAAAACTTCTCCAATGATGAAGATTTTGTACAAAATTAGAATTCAGTTTAATGCAATTATAGCAAGTATCCCGTATCTGATTGAATGAAGTTTCAATTTTTTGTTTCTTCTCTATTTTTAATTTTACTTATATTTAATGTATATGTTAAATTATATATATGCAATATAATTGTAATTGTTTTTGTTTCAGATTTCACTTTTCATTGATTGTTTTTTAATTACGAACTCTTATTGTAAATTGTAATAGTTAGAGAATTAAGGATATTTATTGTTCTTTTTATTTGATGTTTTGATGTAATTATTATTTATAATATGACGAAATCGTAATATTTTAAATACTTTGTATTGTTTTTAATTTTATATTTATAAGATAATTAAATGATATTTTCATATTAATTGTAGTTATTATTTATATGTGAAAATTAATGTTAATAAAAATAAATAAATTGTTGTTATTTTAAATTTTTATTATTTTGATTTTTGGAGATATGGCTGATGTTAAATTATAAAGTATAAAATACAACATACTAATAGACTATTTTGCAATGTTTAAAAAATTTAAGGACTATTTCATAAATTTAAAAAATTACTCAAAACATTACCCGATATTAACTAGTACCAATATAATTCGATACCAAAATCAAATCTGATACCACTACTGGTACATATTCATAGCAATGGTTGAGCCTTATATTTTATGCGTAAGGTTGATACCAAATACGCCATCTATTTCAAATGAAGGTTTGGATTCCAAACCTTGGCAAAATTATATATTTTGGAGTTTAGTGGGCAAAGACTGTTTCCCATCTCAACGGAGGATAGAACCTGAAGTGGGAAACCCGCGTAGGATACGAGGTAAGTTTGATATGGAACCAAACCACAAATGCTCTAACCCCTTAAAAACCCATCAGAGTCCGTAGATCATATTCAAGACACCAACTTTCTCCAACTTCTCTTCTCTTGACAGTCACGACCTTCTTCACAGTTCTCAACCATGACAGCTGTGAAGTTATCAACGATGTCAAAGGTACACTTTCTTTTTTCTCCTTTTTCTTCACCTGGATCATGGGATTCTTTTTTTGCTTTAAATAGAATAAAAGAAGTACTTTTTGGTGTTTAAGAGGATGTTAGAAAGCACATGCTCGAAATGTTTCAGAATTCTTGAAGAAGGAAAAGTTTCCATCTTTCCAGGAGGTAGAAACTTTCCCGATTGTTTATGTTTCTGTAAAATGTGCGGGTCACAAGGAGTGAATAGCTTACCTTGCATACTTTATAATTTCACTTCTTTGGTTTCATGGAAGTCCTGGCCTTGGTTCCTGATGATCATATGATCAAGAAACTTGTTAAGTTGCAGTTTGGATTGAGTTCTTGCTCTGAAAACGAATCAATCGAAATCAGAAGGAAAGAGTAGATTTAGTGTTACCAACGTTAGCTAAAAAAGACCGTTTTCAACAATTTGGTTTACAGATTTTTGGATGTAGTTCATCAAGCTTATTCTTTTCTATGTTGTTAACCAACAACCATGTCTTTTGGACATTAGCTTTGAAGATGTCAGATTCTACTATTTGTTTTAGCTTGCTAATTCCCAAGCATTGATCTTACATGTAATCTTCTTCTTTCCGCAAATGTCACTTTCATGGTTTTTTTTCATTGAAGAGAAAGTCCAGCAATAATCGTATGCGACCAATACCAAAGTTTGGGGAGTGGAAAGAAGGTGATCCTTCTTCTGCTGAAGGATTTAGTGCCATTTTTGAAGAGAGGAGAAAGGAGAAACTGAATGGTCATGCATGTAGTGGTAGAATTACACTGTCAGAACCCAAGAAGAAGAAACGCTCTTCTTTCAAGCTCAAGCGTTTCATCAAAGCTCTCAAGGTAACAATCATCAAAACCTCATCTCTTGATTACATTACATACTTAAAACTTGGTTGTGTTGGATGCAGAAGAAGTTTTCTATGCAGAGGAAGTGGTTTGGTTGCTGGTTCCCATTCTCTTCATAGACTTTGATGATCCTGCGTGTTTCTCTTTAACTAACAAGCCTCCTTCAGTTTCAATTCTCCTCAATGGAGTTCATACTCTTTTTTTTTTTTGGGTGTCATTGTTACATTAAAATGTTGTCTTAAGAGCCATAAGTACTCTATTATTATTTGAGGAGTGGCAGTATTCTTACGTTGTCCATATGCTTACTCTCAACATTATGTTCATTTAAATACAACAGTAATCATATTCATGTCCATACAAAAAGCATAACTGTTAAGAAGGTCGTTATATGGTTCTTGTGTAAAACTAACCTGGATTTCGACAGCAAATTGTGTAGGGCCGGCAACAATTTTAGTAGAGATGTCATGCCGCTTTATTCTTGTTTATATCCTTTAGTATTATGAGAATAAGCAAAATAAATTTTGTTCCAGCTCACAGGCGAGTATGCTTGTATTGTTTTTTTCCTACAAGAAATTTACAGCTGTTGCTAGGAAGAAAAATGAACTTCTAAAACCTATAACAATGGGTTAGGCACCGGCCAAGTTTTAAATTGTGCACTTAGAAAAAGTTGACAGAATCAGTCCAAATTATCAAAATTGAAAAGCATGAGCTTGGTCCTGTGAGAAAGAATCTATGTAACAATGAGACCAACTAGCTATGCTTCATGGTCTTGAAGAGAAATTCTGAAGTTAAGGGAGGAAATCAAACCCACCCTACATTAAACATAATAAGAAATGGAACAAACATATTCTTCTAGTATGATGCCAAATGGGACCGTGGAACAGCTGTCTCTCTGAAAACTCAGTTCCAAGGTCTTTCAAGACAAGCCACAGTAGCGTTTGACATCAAGTCTCAATCTAATACTTGGTCCGACCTATGCACAATTACAGAGAATCGACTTTATTCAAGAACAGCTTACCATATTACGATCCCAACACCATCAGAGAAGATGAGATCATCTGACTACGTAATGTATCTCACAGTTTCTCTATAAAAAAAGCGTCCTAAACCACTTCAAAGATCAGGCTCCATACTAATTTTGGCACACACTCCGTTGGTACAAAGGCCACTCACCAAAGTCATCCTCATTCTTTGGTTGGTGTTTAAACAAAAACTGCAGACCAAAGACAAACGACAATTCCTCAACATGGCTTCTAGGAATTGTATTTTGTGTAATTCATATACTGAAAACCAAAATCAACATTTCTTCGAATGTCTATGGTCTAGTTTCATGTGAAAACATTACTATCTTTATGCAACTTGTCATGACTAAGATGACTTGGCGGGAATCTAGAACATAATGGGTAATTTTAGATTCAAGGACTCTTCCCCTGACAACTACTTCTTAAAGCTTGTCCTCAGCTGTTTAGTTTACGATATATGAAGAGGGAAATAGAATAAATCTTTAAGGAGGAGTGCGCTACCCATCAAAACAATCTTCTGGATTAGAGAAATAGTTACTACCAAAGGAACCAGTAGTATCCATCTCAATCTGTTGGAGAAACCTTCCGATCACACCACTCCTTTAGCCTGTTTTTGAAATCGGCTCATTTTAATTACTGTTGTTGCATAAGTATCCGGCTTCTAATAATATCCACAGAACGAGTTGAGAGAATACTGTAACTATTACAGAGAGCTAAGTAAGCAGTGCTAGCACTCTAAGAGCTTAAGTCAATTGATAATAAGTTTTGTATATTTTAATAATTTAATTAAATTTCCCCTTAAAAAATAATAATTTAATTAAATTTATATTCTAATTTAAATTAAACTCTAATTATAATTACACTTAATTATAATTAAATATTAATTATGCTCAAATAAGATCTAATATCTCACATTGATCTTTATTTATTAAATATCTCATATTTAATTATAAAGTTTATCAAACTTTCCAATCAAACCCAACTAAATTAAAAGATCTTTTCTCTCTTCACACATAAATTATGTGTGACTCATTAGGTTACTAAATATATTGACAATCGATATAAACATGTTGGAGAAAACTTCCAGCCATGTTAGCAAATTTGTTATGGCCAAATAATCAAGTAGTTTCAGCTAACTAATAAAATGTAGTTCTTGTATTCATTTGTATATAAACCTGTACAATGAAGAGCAAGGCTATAATGATGACAATAAAATCAGAACTTTTCCTCTATTTCTCTCGATTTTCACTTTCCACCATTAATGTTATTTATAAAAGTTTGAACATCAACTTACAAAATGTAACACAGTCCCTCTACCTCCAATTGAAGTCTCTAACATACTATTCTTTTGGTCTTGAGTTTAACTACTACTTTGTTTGACCCCTACCTTGTTATATGCTTCTTGGATAGTTCCTTTCTACTTTTTCGTTGGAGAGAACATGTAATCTCTTTCTAGGTAAAAATGTTGTACCATATAAGTGGGTTTATAAGGTCAAGTTAAATTCTGATGGGACTTGGAGTCTCAAAGCCAAATTGGTCATTAAAGGCTGCTTACAGAAGATCAATGCTAATTTTTTGGAAATCTTTTCTTCTGTAGTCAATATAGTTACCATTAGAACTATCATTGCTTTAGCAGCTCACAAAAATTAGTATCTATTTCAACTTGTTATTAACAATTCTTTTTTTTTCTACGGTGACTTGGAGGAAGAAGTTTACATGAAAATGCTTGAGGGTATAGATAATACTTATAACAAGGTTTTCAAACTTAAGAAATCTCTTTATGACATTAAGCAAGATTCAAGGTAGTGGTTTGCTAAACTATCTATCTCTCTTTAACAACTATGATACATTCAATCTAAGAATGATTAATCCATATTTCTTGAGAAATATGGTTTTGATCTTACTATTGTAGCTATTTATGTTGATGACATCTTGTTAAGTGGATCAAATCTTGTTGAAATTTAGAC
>JAOSBP010000003.1:8649847-8667969 GCA_027563825.1 Erythroxylum mucronatum
GCAAAATTTCTAATAAAATACTATCATGATAATAGAAGTGACACACTAACTATTAAGTGGTGCACTAACTATTAAGTGATGCACTAATAATTAAGTGGTGTACTAACAATTAGTGGCACACCATATTATTTCTATCTTTTATAATAAAATATCTTTTATTCTGCTTTTAATATTATTGGTTGCATAATGAGTCGTCATCAGAAGCAGTTCCATCTGACCCATATAAGCTCTCAACTGCATTTACACAACCCAACCACGAACTGAATTTCGCTTTATTTAGATGCAAACTGACGTTGCTTGGATCAATACAAGCTCGCAAGTGGTCATATACTTGCGAAACCTTAATTCCAATCCTGGAAATAACCATAAAAATGTGAATTGGTCATCGAAAAGCTGACTGCCTCTGGCTCTATCCTGGCGGCTATAGTTGTTCAGCTAACTTGGTTACTATGTGAAGAAAACAAAATCATATTGATGTAATTCATTATTCTAATTCGTTAATCTCAAGATCAGAAGATAATAGCATTTCGTTTCTATAAAAAGAATACCACTCAACTTCAAATTCGTATTTTTGGGGAATAAGTACGTATCGTTCATTTTAAACTTTTTCTTAATTAAAAAAGCAGGACTAACAGTAATACAAGGCTCTGCTGTTGCTAAATGCTGTCACCGTTTAGTGGTTAAATGCGGTGGTTTTCAGCTCATCTACTTCACCCTCCAGCAGCCGTCTCTTCTCCTATATTTGTCTGTCCTCACATCACTTCTCGTTAAATTTTACGTTTCTATCTCCTTTGCCTAACTGCCCATCTCCTTCCACTGGTTTGTCATAGTCTCCTCTGTTTTATTCTTTTTTTTCCTCAGGATCTCCGTTTGTTCAATCCAATCCCACCAATCTGTACCCAACTCAAAATCCTGTGTTTGGGTCTCTATATTTAGTTTTGTCGAGCAAAACCAGTTATCAGATCTGCTTCTTTTGCTTTGTGATTCAAAAAGGTTCGAACTTTTCAAAAATGGAGCCCTGTTTTGTTGAGAAGCTAAAGGGTCAGCCTTTGTGGGTTCTTGTTTTGTTTGGTTTAGGTTCTGTCTCACTTTTGAAGTTTGTTCTTGTTGTTCTTAACTGGGTTTATGTTAATTTCCTGAGACCTGGTAAGAATCTAAAGAAATATGGTTCATGGGCTCTTGTAACTGGATCAACTGACGGTATTGGGAAAGGTTTTGCTTTTCAGTTGGCTCGAAAAGGCCTCAATCTTGTGTTGGTGGGTCGAAATCCTGATAAACTCAAAGATGTTTCAGATGCAATTCAGTCAAAATATGGGAAAGTACAAATCAAGACCGTTGTTGTTGATTTTAGTGGCGATATTGATGAGGGTGTCAAAAGAATTAAGGAGATCATTGGAGTGTTGGACGTTGGTGTCTTGATTAACAATGTTGGCGTGTCGTATCCATATGCCAGATTCTTTCACGAAGTTGACGAGGAATTGTTGAAGAATTTGATTAAAGTAAACGTGGAAGGCACTACAAAAGTTACACAAGCTGTTTTGCACGGGATGTTGCAAAGGAAGAAGGGTGCTATTGTGAATATTGGCTCTGGTGCAGCAATTGTTATTCCTTCTGATCCTCTTTATGCGGTGTATGCTGCTACCAAAGCGTAAGCTTTCATATCTTTTGGAAAAAGTGTCAGGACGAGATCTTCTTGGTTTTAAGCTGTTTTTATGACTTATTTTGTGTTATCTGTAGTTGCTAAAGCAATACTTTTTGCTTATTCTTCAGGTACATAGATCAGTTCTCCAGGTCCCTTTATGTGGAATACAAGAAGAATGGGATCGACGTTCAGTGTCAGGTATTAATCTGCGTTTAATTAATTTGTCAATTCTGATATATGAAATTGAACAAACATGAATGCATGACCAATAAATGATAGGATGTTTTGGCAGGGAAAAACTTATGTTTAATGAAAGTTCAATTGTTTTTCATGATTTTTAGCTCTGTTGTGTCAACTGTCTTCTGGCTAGGATTGATATCTTTGCTGAGCCATGTAGGAACAAAGTTTGCATGATTGAAGTCATCTGTTTTTATCTGTCTTCATTTGTTGTTAAATTATCGAAGTCATAATTTACCAACGAAGGATTAACAGAAATGTTGTGTATCTATCCTTGGGCAAAAGTTAAACTTAAGGACCTAAAGCAGCTGTCTCGAGTTACTTGGATAATCTGATTTTCTAGAAAGCGGAATTTCTAGTTGCAATTTAGGATAGGATCCGGCTTTTGCCTTTTAAGTTCCTAAAATTTCTGTTGCCAACACTTGAATCTATTATCAGTTGTAATTGCATGTACTAAAATTCCTCTAGTATTCGTTCAAGCTTATTTCAGTTATCTTGAAACACTAGCTAGGAAGTCTTGTCCTTATCAAATGTTTTATGCTTGTGTACATGCTTTGAGATGCTAAATATTAGTCCGCTATTACTTACGTCAGTCAGCTGATACCGATTTCGTAAGTAATGCATTATGATCTGCAATCTGCTGAACTCATTCAACTTCAGACAAAATGCACAATGTGTTTGTGGAAGCCATCTGTTATCTATTAATGTTTCTTACCTTTTCCCTTCATTTCTTTTACATGTTTCTGATGATTCCTTTGTGTCTTAGTTGTCTGCTGTGTACTGTTGGTTTTATTTTGGAAGCTATAGTTATCTGTTGGATTGGTGGCATTACTAGATTCTGAATGAATTTTAGAACTGTTGAAACTTAAAAGTGGAGAAAACAGAAACATCAATTATGCATGAACGCATACGATAAGTTATATTCTTGATCACATGAATTTGGCTGCTTGAGTTAACTCCAGATATTCAATCCTTTTGGCTTACATATTCTTTTGAGATGCACCAAAAATTTTCTGTATACAGGTGCCACTGTATGTGGCAACAAAGATGGCATCAATAAAGAGATCTTCCTTCTTTGTGCCATCGACTGATGGCTATGCCCGAACTGCCTTGCGATGGATTGGTCATGAACCTCGTTGCACGCCATACTGGCCCCATTCTCTTCTTTGGGGCATTCTCTACTTGTTACCGGACTTCCTTATCGACGAAGGGAGACTCCGGTTTTCCCTTGCAATCCGGAAGAGGGGACAACTTAAAGATGCTAGGAAGAAGGAATGAAAGTGTTATGTCTTACCATTTTAGCCAGGGAGGTGGTTCGGTACAATCAGTTGGTTGTTGTTTGGTGGATTAAACTTTTAGGATACTAATTCTGTACCTTATCGTCTGTCTATAATAAAAGTATATCGGTGGTGATTTGATAGTTGCTTTCAGATGCTCTGTAGTTTCACCATTGTAATAGTATATCATAGCAGTTTGAAGAATCAAGCTTTATCGTTGAGAAGGAATTGCGGTTAGGGTGGGTTGGCAATTTTGTTTTAAGGATGAGGTCAGTTTAATGTCTTTTTGTTTGATTAAAATAAATTTTAAAAATATGAGTTAAACGGTACTATGATATGATTTAATGGAAATTTTATTTAAAAATAGAAGCAAGAAAATATTTTAAATTAAAGAAAAATGGTTAAACTTCTAAAATCACTTGGATAGTGTTATAAAAAATGGATACTCTAAAAATGAAAAATTATCTAATTTTTTTCCATTTTTAAATTTCTAATTTAATTTATTTTATTAAAAATTGATCGGAGCTTATTAATTAATAGATCAATTTTAGAAATTATTAAATTTTTATAAACTAAACTAAAATAATTAATTTTTATTTAATAACGTCTTTTTTTAATTAAGCTTTAAATTTTTCGATAGGTAAAATAATTATATTTCAATTTTTAATTTTATTTAATTTTAATGCTATTTAATATTGGTTGAATCTTTTAAACCTTAATCTTTTTATTTTACCGGTTTAATTTTTAATGTAATTTTTTAAACATTAAAAATATACACCGTTAATATTGAAATAGGAAGTGAATTGCATTATAACATAAACACTTAAAATTACTCTGTTCTCTATTGTAATTTGCGGAAACATACAATGCGAGTGAGTTGCGCGCATCGTCAAAGCATCGTCGTATCATCCTCCAATACCTTGTCGCCTTGGATGCAATGTACATAGCATATTGTTACACTTAAAACCATCAAAACAGCCATCGTCACCTACGAACTGTACCCATCGGCGGCACTTTACACCTTCCCTAACCGACGACGAGAGGTAGTATGACCTCCGCTTCCGATTATTCGGCATCATGCCACAACGCAGTGTTCGTCGACACAAGCCTCGACACTCACTTGGCCATGATCGTCTCCAATTCCGACACCGTCGCCGATCTCAAAGGTGACTACTGTTTAGTTTTTCTTTCTTCCGTTCTATGTTTGTTCGCCTGTACCTATCATTGTACTTAGCTGTGGCTGTTTTGGTTGTGTAGAGAAAATACTGCGTGAACATCCACTCTGCTTTCCTGACATGGGAGAGATAAATGTTGTTGCTTTAAAGGTAATGTATTCTTTAATGGGTGTTTATTTTTTGTTTTCTTGGTTTTTTTCATGTGTATGAAGTTGGGTCTTTAATGTTTTCGTAACGTGGTAGGTGAAGCGAAGAGGGCATTCTTATCATTTGTCTGAGTCTATGCTTGTTAGAAGTGCGTTTGATGGGATTAAGAAGAATTGGTTTCTTAGTGTTGATGCTTCTAGAGTTGTACAAAATGAGGTTCCAGCTTTGGTTAGTAATGATTCTGGGAATTTAATGGTGGCTTCTGGTGTTGAGAGTGGTGATTTGGCTGATGATCACCCCAAAAGTTTGTCCATAATTACTGCTCCATCGTTGCCCCAAGTCGATGTTGAAGTGCAACCTGAGAAAGTGAATTGCCACAAGGCTGATTTGTTTACTTCGAATGGTGGTGCTCCTGAAGGTATAGTAGATTTGAAGAAAGGAATTGGCTTTACAGACAAAGATATCGGTACTGTTATGCCCCAGAAGGCAAACAATTGGTCAGACCCTCATGCACAAAAACCAAATGGTCACTATAGCGAGGAAGTTCTGAGAACAGAAAGTGAATTTCATCAGGGTGAATCAAGGAATATAGTTGATGAGATGCAGCGCAGCAAATTGCCTGGAGGAGTTTTGCAACCTCAACTTGCCTCTAAGGCGAAACTCCAAAGCAAGAAAAAGAGAAAAGATTCTATAAATGATCTTACTATGGAAGAAGCTGATACTTCAATGAATGAATTTGGTGGAAATGAATTGCCACCAGAGACTATGGTCAGGGAACATACTTTGGGCAAGAATGGTTCACATGATTTACAGGTGAGCATTACAAGCAATACTGGTGGACCAAGTTTGAACTTGTCTTCTGATGCAAATAGGCCATCAAGAACTGCAGAAAAGAGGACTGATGTTTTGGATCAGGGGCATGAAGTTCCTGAGGAGCATGTTTTAGGCAAAGACGATGAATCCAGGATAAATGTTGTAGATTCTCGATGTGATAAGGCCTCAAAAGATGCTTCAGAATTGAAGCCTGCTTCAAAAAGAAACCGCATAACTCGGAAGGAAAAAAATAACAATCTCATAAACAAAAATGAAACTTTCATTTCTGACTCTGATAAAAAGGTAATTGAGTCTTCCACTATCTGTCAGCAGTCTTCAGGGAGCTTACAAAAGAATACAAATTCCACCTTAGAAGCTTTGTCTACTGAAATATTAGAAGGAGAACACTTGCAGTCAGCCTCTCCAAGTAGTCCAAAGAGGACAGGGAAAAAGAAGCTGTCAAAGAAATCCTCTGACCTTCTCAATAAAGGTACTAGTTCTGCTCCTTCTTCCGAGACAAATATTAGAATTGAAGTCTCAAAAGTTGCAAGGAGAATTAATACAAGATTTTTGGGTCAAGAAAATGATGAGGCAGCACTTTCAGGACAACATGTTCAGGGTGTTTTGGTATCTGAGCCTTGTGGCATCTTACTGAACGATAAGCACTATGATCATGTCCCAGAAGTACTGGAAATACCTTCTTCCCATGGTAAGCATCAGGTATTTTAATGGCATTCAAGTTTGTATACACTATTTATATATTATCTAGTAGTAACCAATTAACAAAATGGGCGACAAAATGGTTGTTGACATTCATGCTAGTCTTTTTGTAAGCAATAACATGATTGAAAGAAAAATGAAAAGCAAATGTAATACCTTTAGCCTAGTTACTGCATCTGTGACCTAGTTACTGTGTCTTGTGGCCTCTTTATTGCATCTGCTGCTGAACAAACTAAAAGTTCTAAAGAATGTGAATCCTATTGATGTTGCAGAACATCCTTCCCTTGTGATTAATGAATCGGACAACTTGGAAAAAGGTGCTGGAATTTCTACTCATGGTCAGACACCCAAAACTGATAAGTTCAAAAAAGTTGAAGGTGATAAGTTGTCAAAGGATATTTCTTCTCTTGGTATGCAGTCCATAAATTGCAAGCTGTCTGGTCAGGATGACATAGCTGGTAAAATCAATGAAGAATTTGCTCCTTCTGAATCAACTGAGGCAAGTGAAGCTGTTGACTACAGAAAATCATCGAGAAAAAGAAAGAAAGGAAGGAAAATCGGGGATTCTGCAAGTGAACTACCACTTTCAACAAATATTGATGTTGCAGAACATCCTTCCGTTATGATAAAAGAATCTGACCACTTGGAGAAGGATGCTGGAATTTCTACTCCTGCTCAGGCACCCAAAACTGATAAGTCTGGGAAACTTGAAGGCAGTGAATTGTCAAAGGATATTTCTTTTCTTGCTACACAGGCCTTAAATAGCAAGCCATCCTGTCAAGGAGAAATAGATGGCAGAATCAATGAAGTAGTTGTTCCTTCTGAATCACCTGAGGTTAGTGAAGCCATGGATCACAGGAAGTCATCGAAGAAAAGAAAGAAAGCAAAGAAAATTGGGGATTTAACAAGTGAAATGCCAGTCACAACATCTATCGATGTTGCAGAACATCCTTCCCTTGTGATTGAAGAACCTGACAACTTGGAGAAAGCTGCTGCAATTTCTACTCATGGTCAGACGCGCAGAACTGATAAGAATAAAAATGTTGAAGGCAGCGAATTGTCAAAGGATATTTCTTCTCTTGCTACGCAGTCCTTAAATTGCAAGCCATCCGTTGAAGGGGAAATAGATGGCAAAATCAATGTAGTTGTTCCTTCTGAATCACCTGAGGTTAGTGAAGACATGGATCACAGGAAGTCATCAAAGAAAAGAAAGAAAGCAATGAAAATTGGGGATTTAGCAAGTGAAATGGTAGTTACAACAAAAGAACCTGACAACTTGGAAAAAGCTGCTGCAATTTCTACTCGTGGTCAGACACACAGAACTCATAAGCCTGAAAAAGTTGAAGGCAGCAAATTGTCAAAGGATATTTCTTCTCTTGCTATGCAGTCCTTAAATTTCAAGCCGTCCAATCAGGGTGAATCACATGACGTTAGTGATGCTGTCGACCACAGAAAGATAGTGAAGAAAAGAAAGAAAATTAGAGATTTAACAAGTGAAGAACCACTTACATCAGCTACAGAACATCTTAAAGGTTCTCAAAGTGGCTTTGCTTCAGATGAGCCTTCTAAGGTAATTGATGCCAATGATGAAAGCATTGAGGCGGAAAACATGACTCCTAAAAAGAAGGTAAATAAAGTATCAAAGATGGATACAGTCGGTACTTCTGTTTTGGCTACTGATAGAGAAATTGATGATGTGATCCAGAATGCGGTGAACTCTGTGCAGCAAATTGAAAGCCAAGTGAATACTTATTCTGATGGAAAACCAAGGAAGAGTAAGAAGAAAAGTCGAAAATCAGAAGAAAATAAGCCTCCAGGACTTGCAACTGAAACTAACGATGTTGGATGTGAGGCTCATGTAAAATCAACTGATAACATAAAGGAAGTGCATTCCTTGATAGATGTGAAAAATCACAGAGTTGTGAAGAATGCAACTTCAGTCAACCCATTAGATGAAAGAAAATTAGAGCATAACATGGAAGCTAATACTAGGCTTGGCATTATCGGTGCTAAAGTGGATTCTGTTACTGTTGAAACTTCCAAAGCTGCGGAAGTCCACACCAAGGAGAGGCAGCTTGGAAATGTTGGAAGTACTAATGCTAAAAAGAGGCATGCAGGTAAAGCTAAAAATGATCGTGAAGCAACTGGCCAAAGTGATACGATCAACTTTAATGACTATTTTGTGCATAACCATGACGATGATGAAACTGTTGCGTCAAATAAGGCACTTGTTGATAGCACGACTAAAGCAAAAGGAGATCTTGAGACTAAAAAAGAAAAGAAAAAACTAAACCTTGATGTCCATTCTGGCAGTAAGCTGAGTACTCCTGCATCTACCAAGTCTGATAAACCAATTTGTGTTTCTGAAGAAGCCAGAAGAGCTATCAAGCTCTCTGGTACTGGCAACAATATTAAGAATAAGAAAGACTCTTATTCGGCATCAATCTCTAGTTTGGAAAGTTCTAAAAGGAGCATTGCCAAAAATAAAAGGGCCAAGGAGTATCTATCACATGAGCAGCAAAATCAGGCAGATAGTAGAAAAATGACCCCTACAAATGCTGGGGAAGTTGTAAATAGCCTAAGAAATGATACAAGCTTAATAGGAAAATCAAGTGCAATATTTAATGATGATAGTTATGGACCTTCTGCTGATGGAGATGTACTTGACAATTCTGACTCTGGCACTAAAACGCCATCAGACAATTCATTGGCTTCAGACTGCTCAGATGTAGAAAGTGATGAACGTTTCAACTCATCGCAGAATGGTAATCTAAAATCTGTTTCTTGTACTAATAGCTATGTTGAGTTTGTTTGTGTCTTAAGTTTTTGGTCTTGAAATCCCTCTTTTCTGCTCATTGTGGTTTGTGAGACCAATGAGATAAGCACATAAAAATAGTTTCTATCGTAATTTCTACTTTACAGTTGACTTGGGTTATAAAAGTTTTACCAGTTGAAATTGACTTGGGTTATAAAAGTTTTACCAGTTGAAATTGACTTCACCTTAAGATTCCTCTCAACAACTATGCCATTCCCATTGTCTCTTGGGAATAGTTGTTCTGCTATTTTTGTTATGACTTATGACAGTTACTTTTGTGTTTCATGACACTAATTATCTTGGTTTACTTTGGTGTATTTTGTAAATTAGCTTTCTTCCTTCTAGTCAATGACATGGGTAAACGAGCATAGTTGCTTCTTCATGTCTTGCTGAATGTTGGCATTCCAGGATAATTTCTCATATGCAGAAAATTTTGATGCACAAACCCCTGCACGTCTAACTTAATAGCATTAGTTCCTGGTTACATTGACCTTTTTTGTCATGCTAGTGTTCTGAGCTTCTATCCCTTTAATCGTCTTCTCTTTTACCATTTCTTCTCATTTGGATAAACTTTTGCTGCAGAATCTGATGGCTTGAAAAGAAAGGAAGCTGGTGGTGCAAAAAGCAGCTTTAAAGAATTGTAAGTGATAAAAATATAACATTACCTTCACTCCGTTTAAATAGAATCCTATATAGCCGCAAATTCTTGATGTGATTGTGGCACATTAGTCTTCTCTTGAATAGTAGGGATGGGAAGTTGGTAGGACGATGGGTATGGCAATTCAATATATATATATATATATATTTGGTTTCATGGTGTCTTGAAAAGACCTTGAACGTAAAGAGGAGGGAGTACCTCTCAAGCCCAGAGCTTGGTGGTAGGGCCTTGATTTTCAGAATATCAAAAGGTTCATTTTCTTCTTCCATAGATTGGAATATGATTTATGGATGTCTTACTATCCCTTTTTCTGCAAATTGGTATAGCTCCTCAGGCATGACCCTGGATGCCATACTTAGAAGTTCAAGCAGATATAAGAAGGCCAAGCTAACAGCTTCACAATTACAGCTTGAGGATACTGAAAGCCAGCCTGTTGATTTCGTTCCTGAGAGTCAGTAGAGCATTTAATCACCACGTCCCTGTTCTCTCTTTGTTCCCATCATCCAGGAGTTGTTTATATTTGTGTTGTCTCACCTTTCTGGAAGGTGTTGTCTTTTCACTTGTGCATTCAATTTTTTTGAAGATAGCCGCAGGAATTGAGGTTTGGATGTCACTTACATTAGGATTGACTCTTTAGAACTTTTTTTACGAGGTTGTCTGTGCAGAGGCCTCTGCATATGTTGCCTTATTCATGAAGTCAGTGTTCAGGAATGGCATGGAAGAATGCCCTTTTGACAATTCGCATATTCTGGTCGTGAAAATTTTGATGTGTATTTTGTCTTATAATGCAGTGAACTACCAGTAATGCAGCTTCTTTCATCCATAATCTTGTCAGCTGCTAAAAGATTAACCTGACACAACGTATCTGTCTGCTGTTGGTTTTCTTTTGGGCATCATATCTTCAACTATACCTGATTTGCTTTATTCAACATGTAAGTGATAAAAAAGTAAAAGCCAACCCAATTTATCGATCGTCTTCATTTGGCTATGCACTGTATTCTCTCAACTTTGCGTTAATGTCACATAAACCATGATCATTGGCTAAATTGTATGAATCATTGGGACCCATAAAAGTGTATTCCATTTAGGTTTCTTCTGGCCAAAGTTTTGTCTTTAGATCAGATAAAAGTCAGTAATGAGCGGCCTAATGAAACCAATCCACCTAGTGGAGTTGCCATCTTATATTCCCATTTGTCCTCTCATCATCACTTCCGAATTCTCCGGATTTGATGGAATCTGGTCCGCTAACAGATTGGAAAGCTTGATATGGCCCCACATAAACGATCTACTTACAATCTTCATTCAATCTTTGTTTCAAAACTCAAAACTATAAAGGACGCGCTTCTTCAGTCATACTTGAATGAAAGTGCAAAACGCATTAATGTGGAACTCTTGATATGTTACAAGAATGTTACCAAGTCTTTATCTTTTTAACTCCTACGCTGGAGCTCAAGCACTACAACCTCTGATGAAAGAACAAAAACAAAAATGACAATAATAATATAAAAAGAATTTCAGTGTTAGAAAAATATAGGCCAGCTTAACAATGATTCATCTACTAATAACGATCCAAGAATATGAAATTGCGAGGAAAAAGCAAAGGAATGAAATCAGGACCGTTGGATCACCTTCTTCTTGAAGACAACCTCTGTGTCCAACCCGAACCCGTCAACTTTCCGGACATGAACCAGCTCCGATGCCATAAACATCTTCAGCAGCGGTTTTACACTATACAAATCATTAGCCGAGTACTTATCAGACCGTTTAGAAAGCGCCACGTGTAGAACACACACCCCACCGGGCTTCAACGTCCGTTCGATCTCACCAACAAACTTCTCCGGGTACAACGCGTGATCAAACACGTTAGAGAACTCAAAGTCGAAGGTACCATCATCGAACGGCTGCTGATGGAAGTCACCCTTTATCACCAACGGCGGGTGCGGCACAAGGTCGATTCCTACGGAGTCTCCAACGCCGACGAGACGGAGAGCCGCCACCTCTTGACCGACGCGAGCTCCGATGCACAACGCTTTGGACTCATTGAAAAGGAGGCCTTTTTGCTTCAAAACTTCAAAAAACGTGGCAAAGACTCGAACTTTACGATCCCAGTCGCGAGTTAACCACGTTTCTCGTAGTTTTGGATTCAGGGTTTTGTTCAGTTGACGTTGTATGTACGCGTCGTAGGTGGTGAACCCGGGTCTGATCCTAAGGTCGTCAGAGATGGAGTTCGAGTTTCGGGGAGGTGAGTGGGTACTGGTGCTTTTGGGAGAGAAGAAGAAGAGAAGGAGAGGGAGTGAGAGGAAGAGAGCGAGAAGAAAGTATTTGAGTATTGGTGGCTTTGGCTTCATGCTTCAAAATTTCTCTCTGTAGAGACACAAGCATGTGGAGTGTAGCGGGCATGCAATCAACCAAAATGGTGTTCTTTAGGTTTTATGCGTAGATAGTAGTTGTCATGGAGTATAGAGTTGATTACTTAGATAGTGATCCCATGGCTGCAAGATGGAACGATGAAGAGACGGCTTAGTTAAAAATGATATTGTATAGGAAAAGAGACAGCTTGGATTGGAAGGCACCAAAAAGGCATTCTACTTCGCTTGTACGATGTCTAATTGGTTATTGATAATTGTATGACAAAAAAAGGATTAGAACCACATCAAATTTAGGTCTTTGGATACAGAAAATGATTTTTAGGATTTCTTGGATAATTTCTTCATTTTTTATGGGTTTTGATACCTTTTTATCTTAATTTAGTCGAATAGTAGAATTTGACTATATTTTTACAGAAAATATGATTTTTTTACAAAAAACATTATCAAAATATATAGATTGAAAATGGTCTCTTTACTTTACTGATTAGATGTAAAATTACGTAATACTGAACCTTTCTAAATTTCACGTTTCAATAATATTTTTAGTGATTGTTGTTGTTGTTTACCATCACAATACAATTGCAATTGGTGTTGTAGGATTTTGGAGTGTGTCAGATATGATACAAGAGATAATACAATGAATGCATTTTATACTTTAACAAGCATAAGATCAAGTTTAAGTTCAATTAGTCATGGATAAATTTGAACTTGTATTACTTTAGGCTTCAAATCTACCCAAAAAAAATTGTTCTTGAAAGAGATTCAAACTCTTTTTTTTGTGTATGTGAATTTAACTTAGATTAAATTAAATTAATGTAATGTTGATTTGTTGCCTAGGAAAGTAGAATTTGTTAGTTCCAATTATGAACAATTGAACATATTATTAATCACTAGAATGGGATCTATCAAGATAGTCCTTCAACGCCTTCAAGGGGTATGGCTCGATGGTTGAGAGCTGAGCTTGACTTCGGTTAGGTCACAAGTTCGATTCCATGCTAGCCCCTCTTGTAAGAGCTTGGGGGCAGCCCCGCTTAGCTCGCCTGTGGGTTGGTGCGCCAGTCGGGGATAGTCCTTCAACACCATTCAAAACTTTGTCAAAAATCAAACAACAAAAGGGTATTAAATTTAAGATTGAATCATCTTCTCATCTTGTTATTATACGTAGCCATTAACATGGAGTACAACAATTCAGTATCCAATCCCTTGAAACTCCACCGTACGTTCAGTTCCCATTCAACTTTTATCGTGCAAATCCTGGTTTTTCCCCTTTCGGACTCTATGAAATGGTCCGCACAGCAAATTAGTGCTTCTTGTCGGTATTCTTTATTATCATTTGCCAACATTGTTTTCATGCATAATTATCTAGAATAGAATCCATGTTGGGCTGGTAGGTAAGAACTTTGTTTTAAAGGCCAAGTCTTGATACCCTTATCATCAACAAAAAGGAGAATAAGAACAAAAGTGATTCTCCTTAAAACAATAGGTCATATGCCAAAGTTTGGATGGTGAGCTCAATTGTAACAACAGGAGAAAAACAAAGTACTTTTTCAAAAAAAAAAAGAAAAAAGAAAAAAGAGGAGTGCAATAGGAGCCATCATAACAGGATTGCCAAACTCAACATCGTTGCAAATGAGTCCAAATCCTTTATTTAATATTATAGTATTTTATTGTATCCAATAAATCTCAGTCATTTATTTATGTGGGTTCCACATGAATCCCGTGTGAGTCTCGCAAAATAAATGATTAAGATTCTATGAGACAAAATAAGATTGAGTAATATTGGACAGAAGATCTGGAATCGTTACAAATAAGCTTGAATTGTTCATAATTACAATGATAATCCGGAAAGCAGCCTAAGTTGCAATCCATAGTTTTAAACCGTAATTTTAAGGAATTGACATGCCAAAGATCCAAACATGTGGAGATAATATACAAAGAGAAAGCTTTAATGAGAAACCAAAAATTAGAGCTCAAAATAAAGTAATTTTGATGTAAATCTTAAAAATGAAATTTGAATTTTAACACGCTTAATTCGTAATCAAACTCTTAAAAGTTAAATTTTAAAATTATAATAAAAACCTAATAATTATATAACATCAGGCAAAAGTCCATTTTTTATCCTAAGGTACTTAATATAATAAATTTTATATTTTAATATTTTAAAACATTCAAAATAAAGTATAACATTTGTAAAACATTTAAAATGAATTCTAAATAAGCAAAAACTTTAGCAGATTTAATATTTTTATTAATGATATAGGTCTTATATTACCACAATTTGGCCATGTGATACAGTGAGACTCACTTTTAGAAATAATATTAAAATAATTTACATTCGTTTAAATTTTTAATTATACTTTTTAATCTATAATTAAAATTAACAGACATTAGTTAATTTGAATAATATCACTCGATAATAATTTTAAATTTAAGTAGAAATCAAATCTGAATTCTCAAAATCAAAATTCTAATCCCAACTCTGCCAGCATTGACTTCTCCATTAATCATGCTTCCACTAGTTCATTTACTAGGGTGAGATCCTGTTTATTTACAAAACTAAGGTTTCCAAGCTTAAATAAAAGAAAAAGGTTTTAATTGAGCACGGTTGTGAGTTGAGTCATATTGGCTATAGATATTTTAACACTATTAGGCATGATTTGGAATATATCCATGTTTGAGTTGTGGATTCTTCTGTATTTTTGCGAAGTTGGACACAATCTAGGTCATACTCATGGTGAAAACTGTGGATCTTCTTATAACTTTATGAAATTGGACACGATTTAGATCACGCCTATAGTGGAGACCATAGACATGTATGTGACTTTTGAAGATATACATAGTATAGGCTATGTCTACGTCTAAAACTAAGTTGTCCAACACATTATATGAATCGATACATGACTATGTTGTAAGTCATGTTCATAGTCAAGTCTTCTTTAACTTAAGCTTTAATCAAACTAACAAATGATTGTCCTTTAATTTAGCTTACATATGTAGCCACTCCTCTCTCCACTCCATTAAGAGCATATTCAAGCCTTTCTTCCTTGTTCATGTAATTGATCCGCTTTCGCAAACTCAAATGATCAAAAACAACTTAATTCTTATCATTCTCTCTTTCTTCGAAAAGATTCATCCTTAAAATCGTCATCTTGCTTGTACTTATCATATAAGAAAACAACTTAATGACTTCCATTCATTTTACATGTCATCGATTCAACTTCCCTTATCCCTTTAATGCTTTAAGGATTCATGGTTAGTGAATAACGAACTCTTTGGACCACAATAATGTTATCATGTCCCTAAAACCTTTAGAAATACCTACAACTCCTTGTCATAAGTTAGATAGTTAAGTATAGCTTCATTGAGTTTCTTGGTAAACTAAGGGTGTGTTTGTTTTCATTTTTTTTCTGTTTTTAGTTGTGGTTTTTATTAATAATAAAACGTTACGTTGAAACGCGTTTGGTGCTTATTGTTGCGTTGCTGTGTTTTAAAAAATAAAAAACTGCAACCATATTAAGAAAACCAGAAAAAGACGTTTCCCTAATATTTGGCAACAAGTTTTTGTTTTTTCTTGAACAGATTTTTTTTGCCGACCTGCATCTTCAACTATTGTTTTTTTTTCCTTCTTTTGCGCCGACTTGCATCCTCATCTTCGGTTTTTGTGATATTTTGTGCTCTTCAGTTTGGTATACAATAAATGTCTAATTTTTTAATAATATTTGCTGAATCGTGAGTATATATTAATTTTAGTTATAATAATAATTAATTAATTTAAAAATATAATGTATTATATTATAATTATTGCACATAATAGTATAATTACAGAAGAATAAAAACATGATAATAAAAATAAATATGTTTTTATTTTTAGTTTTTATATTACGAATTTCAACCAAATAGGTTTTTGTTTTTAGTTTTTATATTACAAATCTCAACCAAACAGGTTTTTGTTTTCAGTTTTTACATTACAAATCTCAACTAAACAGGTTTTCGTTTCTTTTAAGAAAAAAACAGAAACTAAAAACAGAAAACAGAAACTAAAAACTAAAAACGACAACAGAAAAACGGAAGTGGAACCAAACAGCCCCTAAGCAATTGGTTGATATTTCTTTTTCAAAATAGCACTAATACTTTTTTTTAATGTATCATAATCAATCTCAAAAATTTTGAAAAAGTTAGGCAAAACTAATAAAAAGCATATGTAACCTTACTTCAATCAAATTAAAAGCATGTTCTTATTTATCATCAACTTAAATCCAACAGACTTTTTGATAACTTCTAGGAACAAGTAAGACTAGAACAACACACAGACTCATGCTCTCTCTAATATTAATATACCCCTTTGATAAAATGCTTTTTAATTTGTCTTTAAAGCTTATTCGTCTCGTTTGGATTACCTTTATAGGTTGGTTAATTAAGAGGTGGCTATGAAATCAATTTAATATTCTACTTCCCTTATTGGTGGTTAATTGTTATGTACATCATTAAAGAATACATCTTAAAATATAAAAATACTAGATAAGAAAATGTCAAGATTGTTAGTACTAAAACAAATTTCTTTGTACAAGAATATAATTATAGGCAAGTTGTAATGAAAAGCTCTTGTAATCTTACTCTCTCTAGTATAAAGCTCACTTGTTTCTTTGTTTTTTTTCTCAACTATCTCTTTTCCTTTTCCTTTATCTTCTTTTTTTTTCTTTTATGATTTTTCATCCTTACTTTTCAACTCATTTCCCTTTCAAATACTCTCTCCTCTTAACTTGAGTTAGTCCTTGTATACTTTTTTAGGTGTTAATGGTTAAAAAATTAATGGGCTTATTGTTTATTTGAAATAGTACTTATTTGTAAACCCATCTTGCATAATCCTTTTATCAAATTTATAAGGTCTCTCTAAGAGAATATGACCAACATGCATATGTATCATAACACACAACACACCTCGTCACAATATCTTCCGATCAAGAATACAATCAACACTTGTTTATTAACCCTTATCTCATCACATTCATTTAGCTATTAGAGTTTATATGACCAAGGATGTTTTATAGTAGATAAACTAAACTCTTTAACCAAGATAGTGCTAGCTACATTAATGAAACCACCCTTATCAATAATCATATTATACAACTTATTATTGGTGTAATATCTTATATAAAAGAGCATTTTTTTTCATTGTTCATAACATTATTTTCTTTAACTTGAACATTTAGGGCAAGCCAAACCATAAGCGCCTCCCTATCTATCATATACTTAACACCATTATTATCATAATCGTCTAATAATAGCATGAAATCCTTATCACTCTCACTATCGATCTCATTGTTCCTATCATTTCTTATGGTTATCAACCTTTTATTATGATATTATGAAATTATGTGCCTTATTATTAGTCAACAAAAGTATTTAATATTATGAGTACGAGTTTGAGCTTCAAATTTATCTTTTACTTTATTGGAAATTTTCTTTCTTTTTTAAATTGCTCGGCTTTGAATTTAGGAACAACCTTGTCATATTTTTTCTAACTTAATTTCCAAAATGATGAACTAGAATTTTGTTACTAGTGACTGCCCTTCCTTTTTAGTTATCTTTTGACCTTTATGTTCGTATGAACTATATCTTCCAACTTTATATAATGTTGGAATTCTGCTATATCAATATTTTATTATTCAAATCGTTTGAAAACTTAGCCATGGTAGCTTCTTGATCTTCTTCTATATTCACTCAAATTGTAATAATCTCTATCTCCTTATAGTATTCCACTATTCAATCCTTGAGTGAAGTGTTATAATTTCTAGAATAATTTTTTGTAGTAGTAATTAAGGATAAATCACCTTCTTATGATTACCTTCACATCCTCCTAGCTATCAATGGGCCTCTCATGGTTTCTTTTCTTACTTATCAGAATTTGATCTTTTATAATAATAGTGCAGCTAGTAAACTCAATAACAATGAGTTTTTCTTTTAAGTGTAATAATATTAGTTAAATATTAGCTCTATTGTCTTTTCTCACTCAAAGTAAGCCTTATTGTTATTTCTTCTTTGAAATGAAAGAATCTTCATTTTAATGTTCTCATAATTGCCATCTCTTTTAGGCTCTCTTCTGTGGTCTCTACCTTTTCAATCACCTTGATATATAAATTTATCTGTTGGACCCCACACCCCATCTCTTCGGTATTTGGGGGTTATACCCCAGCGTGTGTTTGTGGGTTATACCACGGCATCCAACACAAATCAGTATTGTCCTCTTTGGTCACGATTCGAACTCGTGA
>JAOSBP010000003.1:8674925-8690709 GCA_027563825.1 Erythroxylum mucronatum
AATTGATATAATCATAAATAATTTATTGATAACTCTTTGGGAATCTCTAGCCTTATATATTGGCAGACTATGCGGCACCAATAGACTCAACCCACATATAAAGTACTTTCCCAGCAAACAGACAAGAACGTGATTTGAGCGGAAGACCTGTTTGAAATCACTTACTATTAGAGGGTGAGGTGAGAAGCTGATGATGCTTAACAGATTGTTGTGGTCAGAAGAAAATATTGGTTTTGTCGAGAAACTGGTTTGAGATGCAGGGCCTCGGCGCAATAATCACGAAATTTTTTTTGTGATTTTAATTTCTCAAAAATTAAGATATATTTAATTATATAAAATGATTAACATAAATTATGATAAAGTGAAAATTTAATTCATACCTTTATTCTGAAGCTTGATACGTATCTTGTTGTATTCTTTGAATTGTTTCCGAAACTGATCCGTTTCAACCACCATAGCCGCACAAGCGTCCGGCCTCTAACAGTATCGACAGAACAGGTTGAGAGAACTCTGTAACTCTTATAGAGAGGGTTAAGCAAGAAGTGCTAGCTCCATAGAGCTTAAACCTATTTATAATAAGCTTTTGACGTTTTAGTAATTTAATTGAGATTAAATTCTAATTTTAATTAAATTATAATTATAATTATCATAATTCTAATTAAATATCAATTATGATCATATAAGATTCAATATCTCATATTGATCCTTATTAAATATCTCATATTTAATCATAAAGTTTATCAAACTTTACAATTAAGTTCAATCTGATTAAATTAACTTTGCTCTCTTTAACCCATCTATATGTGAGACCCATTAGATTTTCAAATATGTCAGCAATGATTATAAAATCTAATTTTAATTCATAATTAAAATTAGATAAATTAAAGCTCCTTTTAATTTATTTTTAATTCTCCAATTAAATAATTTGTAATCATATATCAAGATTGGCGTCTAGCAACGCATCATGACCACCCAAATATTTAGGAATGTCAAAATGATTTTCACTAACCTTTCCGTGCATAATTTTTTCATACAATTCAATCATTTCATCATATAATGTTTCGATTAGACATAGAGTATGGAATTAATGTCTACTCTATTTTGAAACTAATCATATTAGTTCTCTGTCATTAGCTATCGATTCAATTAATAACATTTGTAAACTATTTACAAAGCATCATTTCACCTTGCTAAAAGATTTCTTGAATCAATACTAATCAAGAACAATGAAACATTCTCTCTAATTACTTTAGGGTGATGAATCCTATCTTGATCACTCAACTATCTTCATATAGTTCATGCTACATCCAATGACTACCGATTAAACGACCTATGATTAAATAAATCATAAGTAGTATCAAAAACATAGAAATCCCCATACAAAATAACTTTGATGACCTCGAGTTAAAGGATTACTTATACAATTTTCACAATGAGAATTTCATAGACATACTAGTAATGTTTCAAATGGATTTATCATATCGAGTCTTTTAGTGAACTTGTTCTCTAGCAAGCACCCAGACGTTTGTTTAAGTATCTCTATACTTTAGTTTATGAGATCGACTACTTCCTTCATAAGGAAAATAAATCGTGTGCTAGTCTTTTTACGTTCTATTAATGCTTAATCTTAATAGAATAATGACTAGGAATATTTAGAAATAATATATAAATGCAATATGAATTTCATAATTATAATTTCATTATAATTTTATTTGCAATGTACAATTATTTTATAAATTTTATCATATATATCTAAACATGTACAAGATAAAGAATGCCTTTAAATAATTTATCGCTAAACTACAACTAAAACTGTAGGCATAAACGAACAGGTTTTTCGTATAAATTATACGTTGATCTTTTCTACGACGACGACTTTTATAATTATCTAACACCATTGACTTTGTTACACTGTTAACGTGTCCGATTTAAGTTGATCGGGTTAGAGCCGGACCAAATGCCAAATGACATTGCCAAAATCTTAAACGTTTTCTAAGTTCTAATACGCAACGCAAGTATCAAATTGGCACGTGAACATAACCAGATATTTAAATTTAATAAGGCCAGTGCTCGTGGTGGTTGTCCCCATCTCCATATCTTTTACTTTCTACTGCGCAACTCCGTTATACATTTAACACTTTCCACGTGTAAATCATTATCAGATTGTAGAATCACTCCACGACCATTGAGTTCATCAGAAATCGACGGCTCATAAACCAACCGTCACATGAGTTCGACAACTCTCAACCTTTTCCCCAAATTTGCCTAAACTAAAACCGTCCCCTTTTGCACTTCCCCTCAGACTCCGGAACACCCAGACACAATAGGGATATCCTTCGTACCCAGTTACAAAAGTCGCTTCCTTTCTGGTTTTTGACACCTAAAGACTCGAACTTTAGAGGTTTGAAAATGGTTACTGCTTCTATCTCTTCCTTAATTTTTCCGAACCTTGTAATTTGTCCCTTTTCGGACAGAACAAGACCAAGGTTTAATCCTCTTATTCACCATAACCACCTCGGTTCTTTGTCCAATTACAAAACCCCTCTTCGTGGTTCGGTCTGTGTTGCTCAGTTCGGGTTTAGACCCGGTTTTTTACCGGAGCCGGATGGTGCAGAGAGTGTGATAAGAGACTTGTTTGTTCGAGCTGAGAGCATTTTCTACACGATTGCTGACGCAGCTGTTTCAAATTCTGATACTGTAACTACTTCTACTACGAAACAGAACGGGGATTGGCTCTCGGGTATTACTTATTCTATGGAAAGCATTCTAAAGGTAGTAACTTTACTTACGTTGGTGTCTTTTTAGTGTTCTTTTTTTCTTGTTTTGGATTAGTGGGATGTGGGTTTTATGTGAAATGATTTTGTTTTACAATACCCTTTTCAGGTTTTGAAGGACGGTTTATCTACTTTGCATGTTCCCTACGCTTATGGGTTTGCTATTATACTCCTGACTGTTCTTGTTAAGGCTGCCACTTTTCCTTTGACTAGGAAGCAGGTTGTTGATATCTCTAATTGAGTAGTGTAGTTAACTTTTGATTTGTAGAAGCTGAATGTGGTTATGCCTTTACGGTGGACAGGTGGAGTCTGCTATGGCTATGCGATCCTTGCAACCTCAAATAAAGGCTATTCAGCAACGTTACGCTGGAGATTCGGTAAATTTCTTGCTTTTCATTTAAGGAATTTGTTTAGCGGATTTAGACAATAGGTCTGATTCTGAGGTTGTGAGGACTAGAGGTAATTGCTTTGAAATGTGATCCATCAGTTGTATTCTTTGTGTGAAGCTACTTTTGGGAAAGGGATCTTTACATACTAGCTTTCCTTTTGAATAACTTGAGCTTAATCTTCTGTTACTGGCAGGAGAGAATCCAATTGGAGACTGCCCGATTATATAAACTTGCTGGGATAAATCCGCTTGCAGGTACTGATTTTGCACTGGTGTTACAGCCTTACTAAAAGCTAATGTGGACTCCTTTCTGTTTTGAAACTTCTCACCTTTGTTAAACTTGAATTCAATTTTTTGTTTCCTATTCCACTTGCCTGGCTATAGTCAGAGTGCACATGTAAAAGCATGTACAAACATTTTTGTTTCTTCAGCTCTTTCTATATCTGTAACACAGAAGTATAGGATCCAGATATCATATTCTAGAAAGAATTCCTTGGAACACATGTAATTCTTCTCCATTACTGATATCTTTTAGTTCTCACTACCAGGATGCCTACCTACTCTTGCCACAATACCTGTATGGATTGGACTATATAGAGCACTTTCAAATGTAGCTGATGAGGTGGGATAATCTTCATTAGAGTTTGACATAATTGTTCCTCTGTCTGCTTTTGTGTTTATGTTATGCATTGTCTCTCACCTTTTCGTTGTTTTGTCTAATATCAAGGGACTCCTTACAGAAGGCTTTTTCTGGATACCTACCCTTTCTGGTCCAACCACAGTTGCTGCTCGTCAAAATGGCAGTGGCATCTCTTGGCTTTTCCCTTTCGTGGTGAGTGCACGGATTAAAATTAACCTGCAGTTAGCTTTTCAAAAGTTTTTACCTTTTTTCCGTACATTCTATAACCCTTAAAAGCTTTTATATATGCAGCTTTATGCCCTGCAGAAGTTAGCTGAATAATTCTTTGATCATGATAAGCAATTTTCAATTCTAGCATATTGATTTCATGACTCATAATGCCTGTTGGCCATGATAGATTGACATTTCTTTTCCTTAAACCTTTTAATCCTTTTTGGACCTCATCTGTTAAGTTATTTCATTGGTGCTTCTTATTTGGGATTGTCTAGTTGCTATCTATTTGGGATTGTGTAATTGATTCTTTGATGCTTCAACTTGCAGGATGGACATCCACCCCTTGGATGGTCTGATACCTTGGCATATCTTGTGCTACCTGTACTGCTTGTTGTCACTCAATACATCTCTGTACAAATCATGCAGTCATCACAGGTGAGTCATTTCTGAATGAAGGTTTACTTTTCTATCTGTACCCCTTATGTAGCTCAGCTGATTCTTACGGTTAGTCCTGGTTAGTTGGGGATGTTGATTTCTCCATTGAACGAGTGCTGTATGCTATGGCATTTTGCATGATAGGCTGAATGCTTACCTTTTCATGGAAATTTAAATTTATGAATTTAGTTAAAGAATATAGTATCAAGTCAATATACGCAGCACCTAGTCTAGGCACTTGTCACATGCTTGGAGGTTTTTTGGGGGGACAATCTCCTCTGACCATGGGGTAAATGAATATATAACTTTGCTGTGGGTTATATAGCCTGGCAAGAGACGCTAAGAAATCACTAGACATGTTTGTTTATAACCAGCTGAGAAAATGACACGACTATGAAATAGCATTCTGTGTTAAACTTGATTGGACTGTTTGTTACTTGTTTTGAACACTATTGCATATTTCAAATCGTATGAGCCAGAGATCAGAGGCCATACTTTAGGTGTGCCAACTATTTATTGTTCATTTTTTCACAGAAAATTTTGGAACAACATGAGACATGAAATTACTGACACAGTTGTTTAATATTTCACCAATCGGTCTCTAAAATTGTGTTCACCTGTCCAGAGTAATGATGATCCAGCTGTGAAGAACTCCCAAGTAATAACAAAGTTCCTTCCTCTATTGATTGGTTATTTTGCTCTTTCGGTTCCTTCAGGTCTAAGCCTGTATTGGTAAGCAGACATGTAAACATTGCTTTCTGTGAATTTCCCTTGATATCAAATATAAATTTTCTTGTGGAAGTTGTTTATGAGAACCTTTCACTGCTGTAATTCTTCACGTCAATATTCCTGAAAGTTTGTTTGATGTCTTGCAGGTTTACCAATAATATATTGAGCTCAGTACAGCAAGTGTGGCTTCAAAAGTTGGGGGGTGCACAAAACCCTTTAAAACAATTCAATGATAATAGCTTCAAAGAGGACCAACTTCCCATTCAGAAGCCTGTATCGGAATCAAGTTCCACAAAAGACAAGGCTGCAGAAGGAGAGAAGTTAACTCCGGAGGGGCTGCGTCCTGGTGAAAGGTCAATAAGTTGTGATAATTTCCTTGCAAAACCCTGTTTCTTGTAGTCTGAATCTATTAATTCATTCAGATTTAAACAAATAAAAGAGCAAGAAGCAAAGAGAAGAAGACAGAGAGAAGAAGAAAAGAAGAAGGCTGAAGAGGCTTCGGCTAAAGCAAGTCAAACTGAAGTCGAGGTGCTTGAGAAAGAGGTGAGCTTATTTGAGAGGGAAAATGCTGCGAGTGTAGTTGCTACTGGCGCTGTTAGTGAAAATTCCACGACTACCAGTCATGAGTCCTCCAACGTTGGAGTTGTAAACGGTGACCTATCTACTCAAGACAAAAAAAGAACTGACCTCTCAGCTAATGCTGAAGTTGGTGGGGGGGATGACTAGCACTCAAACTAAAACAATATAGAGCTAAGGAATAGAAGTTGAACAAGATTAGCAGCAGAAGTATTTGGGTGCCTCTATCCTTATTGCAGTGAGCAGCTTCATACAGTATGTGTCCATATCAAGCAGAGGAATTTCAGCTTCTGCTTCCATGCCCGGTAAACACTTTGTGCCCCACGAGCTCTCATTTTGGCTATACCAAAATACGGTATTTGCTATCGGAGAATTACAAGTTTTGAGAGTTCCTGTGCAGCCTTCGAGAGTTTGTTCGAGTATAAGCAGAATATTTCCTCCTCCTCTCCCTTCTGATTGCTTTTGCTACAATTATTGAACGCAAGGAAAAGATGAAGCGTTAGGGGATATGTTGATCCATAAGTCACGTTATCCCGCCCCTTTTTTGTAGCTAGACTTGTATCCATGCAATGTATCAAATTATCAGAAAGTTCATTGGTATTCATACGCCTGTATAAGAATTGGCAAGACGAGGTTCGTATTCTTCTGGTTCAATGCCAGGTTCTGAATTTACTTACACCCGGAAAACCTTGCAGGTACTGATTACAGCTTATTCTTAAAGCATGTCACTGTCGGTTACATCGATTATAGCTTAGTTGTCAGGCAGAATAGATGGAAATGTTCACGTTTACGTTTACGTAATGAAATTTTTCTTGCTGAACAGAAGGAAAATAAAAATCTCGTGAGGTGTATCGATGAGGTCTAGAGAGAAATCTTAGGTAGGTTGGTAGATGTAATTTCAGCAGATCTTACAAAATACTTCCTCAAGCATCACACTTGTCCCTAAGGCCTAAACTATTACGATTGGTTAAATGAAGTGCTGCTATAATATCAGAATTTAGCTGTGGGATATTGCCATGCATATCCATAATAAGTAGCTGAAACTGCAATAAGTCGCTTCAACTAAGAGTGTCTTGATAAAACATCCAGAGCAGTCGAGTGATGCTATTCTGGAAACAGGTCTAATACTTCCCTGGCATTTTCCGCACCATAACTTGTAAAGGCTAGGTTTCGAGACCTATCAAAGACAACCAAATAAACAAATAAAGATCTTGTTTCTAAAGGCAATCTTGAATGGGGTACAACACAAAGCATGGATAGGCAAGTTATTGCGATAGACAAAAAAAATTAATTGCCTCGTGACAAATTATGCGTAGGACCCATTTTCCTGAAATGAGCCTTAACGTGCTCAAACAGCAGGCTCTAACAGTCCACCAGAGCTCTGTGGTTGGAGAAACATATTAACATGAAGCATCCTACGAAGAGACCAACTCGGGTACAAGTTAGACTCATTGCCTGGAAAGCTTTAGAAGGTCGAGTGTCAATGACTCAATGGCACGACAAGAGGAAAAGTCATCAATTCTTGTTACCATACAAGATTGGATTAGTGTGCATATTACTCCATGTAATTACCACCGACCTTCAGCCTCAAGATGTGAACTTTACCCATCATTAAAAAGGTCCTGGTTTGCAGTTGCACATTCAGAACACGGCAGGCAGAAAGCTTGGGGAGAATCTGACACATTAATTGACCATAAGCACATGGTGATCATGCGTGCTTACGTGCTTTTACTTCTGACAGGTGAATTCTCTTCTTTATTAGTTGTTATGCCATGCTTTGAATAATAAGCTTGCTTGTAATGACCCTTTACAATTTGTTGAGAACAGTTCTCCACAATTACGGGGCAGGAACAGGCACACAATTACGGGGCAGGAACAGGAGCCTCCATGTCAACTTGGTGGAGTTCTTAGTCAAGTTTGATTAAATAAACATGCAAGTGATGGGATGCGATGGGATGGGACCTCTAGGTGCAATCATCTCTTCACCTATCCATCCTATTCTATATTTTTATTTCTTTGTTTGAGCAATTCCAATCAACTGTTCGTTGACATATGAAGGGTCTTCATTTTTTAGTATAACGCAAGGGAAAATTAAGACTTGTGGAAGTCGACATCAAGAATTGTATATGTAATAGCGTAATCGAGAAGTAGTCTGCAAATAATGTGGAGGACGAAACTGACCCCATAATCTCTTCATTATCGTCTCAATGCTCTAAACATGATCCATAATAACATGCACAAACTTTACTGGACCAATTAGAAAGGAACGAGCACTCCACTGTTACTGTTTCCTTCCATCTTCTTTAATCAAGTAATCTGAACAAGTAACGGTTCAAAGGTAACAATGGAAGCACAATGAAGAGCCTTTTCACTCTCTGGTTGTTGATAGTATAGCATATAATGATCATCCTTTTTCTTAGTTGATCATGAAAGCCTTTGGCGAATTTGACAGGTATTAAGCATAATTTTAAGACACGTCTTTTTCAATGACCTTTAAAAAAAATTGCACAAGGGTTGTCTCGCACATTAAGCTTTGCATATGAAAATGTCAATGCTCGGTTAAGGAATGGCACGTTGATGAAAATAGCCACTCAACTTCCAATTCCTTGAATATACGATGCCTTGTTGAAAATGAACCCTTTCGTCTATCTTTGAAGAGATCTTTTACCACACACTTCACTCGTTTTCGTTACATCTTCCGGGTTTCAACTTCCAAGTGGAGAAACTCTTCACTCTATTCCATGAGTAGGTACCTTGAAGGCTTTAGGTTGATAGACAAATAGGACCTAACTCCAAACAATGCTTCCATGAGCTAAGTATCCCCATACGTTTGTACTAAAAAACAAAGTTAATCTTCTTAATGAAGAGGTACTAAAAGGCTTCAACAAAAGGAAAATCCAAGATCTACTCCACTATATAACTTAAAAGGTTCTCTTAAAGCTCCAATGACCACAGTATACCTTTGCTTCTCTTTTCAAAGTACCTAGACTGAACCCTTACAAAAGGTGTCATAGTTTCCCCAACTTGCAAAGGATACACTTTGTAGGTTAAAAGCCAAATCTCCACCATCATTTTACAGGGAAAAATGTCCTACTACTTTAATGAAAAGGGCCGTGAATAATCAATTATGGCGAGCTAGACTGTTGGTTCATAATGGATACAAGCAAGCATGTGTCGTTGTCAATTTTTAAATCAATCAGAGAAGCCAGACCATAGAGCACAGGATTTTACCATAATTTCAACTTTTCACATCCATAACAAGGTTGACTGAAAACATTAATTTCCCAATAGCAACATGGTTTTACACTTTTCCAAGTCCTCGGTCATGTAGTTCGTCAATCTTTTTGTGCCAACATGTTCAATTTAGTATAGTATTGTATTCTAGCCGCCCCATTTTCCTGATTGCCCTGAATGTTCCATATACACAGTTTAATAATATGCAGACAAAGAAAACTCCTGATGGCATGTTCTCCAACAAATTCCAGGCCCTGGAGTTATGGTTGCATCAGGAATTTGAAGTATATAAATCAACGTTAGATACTCAGGTTACCACTGGCCGTCGGTGACCCATATGTATGATGTTTAGGGTCTGCAAATTATCATCGTACATGAAACTCTCTGTCAAAAGGTGTAGATGAAGCAACCATAAGAAGATGTAGGTCCAAGATGTTACATACATCTCTCTCCTCTTATATATTTTTGTGAATTTTGAGGAACCTTTCATAATCAAAACCTGAGCTAGCTCTCCTTGCTTCACACGCATAGCTTTCATTGCTGCATGTAATTAACTTGTACACTTCTTGCATTGACATGATCTGTCAATCGGATTCTTGACTTCAAAGCTTAGAAGACGATTTAATACTAATTTTGATGATTTTTTTTTTACTCATTCCCGATAGTGTGTAGTTGCAAGTGATAATTAAGATCGGAGTTTCATTAAGCAAAATCAAGCGAATCGAATTTGCATAGCATACCGTTTGCTCTAATGTGTCCTTGGGTCCATGACCTCTAACGGGTTACGAGGTTGGATGTAGAACTACTCCCACTTGTCCATCTTAGGTAGACAAGTGTGCAATTCTTGAACCTTTGCCCCACCGATTTGGCAAGTGCTTTTAGGTAATCTTATTAGTGACTGTTGGGTTGAACTTTTAAAGAACGAATAACTTTTTTTTTATCGTAAAAGCTTTTAAAAAAAGAGTGTTTAGCTGTATAATAAAAAAATACTTTTTTAGTAAGTATAATTTTTTTGGCAGTTAAAATATAACTTTTTAAGAAGCTCAATTTTGGAGCTTTAAAAAAAAAATTTTCAGTAGATTTTTTAGATCAATTAATGAGCCTATTTTTTAGTCTCTTTTACCTTTATGTTTTACACATAATTCTCATAATACTCACAAATACATTTTCAGGTTTATTTTGAGAGTTATATAATATTATTTAGTTTTTATATTTTTTTATATTAGTTTTACTTATGTTATAATCCATATAAAAGATTTGGTTAGATATATTTTCATTTATGTTTCATATGGTTTAAAATTATATAATAATTAATATATTATACTTTGCATATTATTTAATATACTTTAACTATTTATATGTATAAATAATTTTTATTACAAAATAAAATATAGTTAAAATTAAAAATATTTTTTATTTTAATGTTGTCAAACAGTCTACTGTATGAAACTCTTTCAAAACAACTCTTTTTTAAATGATAGCCAAACAGTTAATTGATTTCTTAAAAAAGCTCTCTCAAAACCTATCCAGGGACTTAGTTTTTCTTACCAGAGCCAAATATTTGAGGACCAAATCTACAGGATATATACCACAATTAACTAAGATCAAATTAGTTACTATCCATGCCCATCATATTATTTTAGAGTATCTTTAGACTAATTTGGGATTTATAACTAATCCACCTCAAAACTAAAGTTGTTATTAGTGGAGCCTTTTGCAAATGGATTGAGATATACCCATATAATAATATTGCTAATTCCAATGTGGAATCACTAAACAACATTTTTCATTTCAAAGGAAGGGAAAAAAAATATATGAAAATCAATTTACCGCCCTTAGTTAACGATAAACCATAGGTTACGGTAAATGTCAATTTCCGTAGTAAAAGTGTAGAGAGAGAAAGAGAGGGGCTAGACTTTAGAAAGAGAAAAGCTGACGTGTAACCATGGTTTTTCTTGGTATAAATTGTAGACATTCACCACTAAGAAGACACCTCATCTCTTTGTAAAACGTAACAGATGTACAAGAAGAGAGACACCTCTCATCAACGCCTCTCTCCCTCTCAATTATTCTCTCTCTTCCCTCTTTTGTTTTCTTTTGCCTGATAGACATTAAAGCTTGTTCATTCACTATTGTTTCAGCATATAAAAATTCGATCTTTTCTGATTTTTCTTAAGCTTCCACAATTCCCTTCTCTTATTAGCATACCCTTTGCAATCCCATTTGGTCTCTTATTTTCTTTATTACTCTGTGAGGCGTAAATTGCACAGGCCATAGCATAGAGTCGTGTCTTTTGATCAAGAAAAGTGATCAACTTGATACAATTTTTGCGGTGTTTCCGCCGAGGAACCGTAGAATTATCTTAGTTTGTTGACATGTGCAGATGGATTTTGAGTAATCCGAGGCCTTACTGATATGTAATCTCCATTTCTTACTCATTATGTCACCATCTGTGACGATCATAATGTGCGGATGATAAAGTTGTTAAAGCATGTGTTTTTTTTTTTCTTTTTTTGGTGTTCTGCTTTCTATGGATTCTCCTTTTCTTCCTTTTGTTAGGCTGGTCGAGTGTACCTGTGAATTTTGTTGTCTGATGGTGTTTCTTGTCTGGGTGTGTGAAGAACATGATCCAAAAAGATTTTTTGGCCAAGTAAAGCGAGAATTAAAAGCAACCATCTTTATTTCTGCATTTTGAGCCGTGGACGTTGATTTGCTTGTGTAATTCTCTTTTTGATCGGGTCAATACGAGTTTTCGTGTGCCACGACAAGTTTACGTGAAGAGAAGTATCTCTTTTTGATATCGTAATTCTTTGCTTTCTGGGTTTCTTTTGGGTGTGGAATATCCTCACCAAGGGGTTCGTATTCTTTTGCTCAAAGTTTCCTTTTCTGATTGTGTCTATAAGTTCCGTGGGTCTGTTCTCTTGCCATTTTGCGATCTTATTTGCATAAACGATCTGAATTCCCTTGACCGAGCTATCTTATTGAATGATCGGTTCTCACTTTAGCTTGTCTGCTTTTTTCTTGTTCAATCCAAGCCATCTTTTCCTATATGAGTGGTGATTTTATTTTTTTTGTGCTAGTTGATACAGTTTAAAACAGTTTACTTGTTTTGTATTAAGAGACTTTAAACAAGTTGGGATTCACGATTTTTCCGGTCAGATAAGGCGTTCTTATCAGGATGTCTCCTCTCCGTAGGTTTTAAAGTTGGACTTTGCTTATTTATAGTCTAGGTAGATACTATTTCATCAAACTTTACTGTCAGATAAGGAGTTCTCCTTCCTCTATTGAATTGGTGTGTAACATTGAAGTCTAGACTTTGTCGATGTGTTTTTCACTGAGGAGACTAAATGTGGTAATTTGCTATCTTTTCTTCATGACTTTTCAGCTATTTAGATCTTCTTCTCTGCCAAGTCAGGGCACTGCAAAGTGCCCATGGATGCCACAACTAGTGGGACGCCTACCTTACAGTACCATAACATAACCGACCAGCCCATTACTGCCATTGTTTCTGCATCGGTCCCTTCTTTTGAACGAAATCAACGCCATTGTTTTGGGGACTTGATCCCTGGGGAATTCCCTTTGGCTGCTAATCCATCGATTGTCCTTCATGTCCTCACTGCTTGTAATATGGATCCGCAAGATCTTGCAAAACTAGAGGCAAGTTCCCTTTTATTTTACTATTTCATCATGGAACTCTTTCTTACTCTTAGAATTGATAGTGCTGCTGATTTGATTTTGAATGTCGATGTTGTAGGCAACATGTTCCTTCTTTAGACAGCCTGCAAACTTTCCCCCTGACTTCGAATTGTCCATATCGGAGCTTGCTGCTCTAGATATGTGCCAGAAAAGGGCAATTTTCAAGCCAATGACACCAGAAGAACGTCAAGGTTTGAAAGAAAGGTGTGGGGGCTCATGGAAACTAGTGCTTAGATTTTTGCTGGCTGGAGAAACGTGTTGCAGGAGGGAGAAATCCCAAGCTATAGCAGGACCTGGTCATAGCATTGCTGTGACGTTGAAGGGAGTGGCTTATTCTTTTGGCTCTAATAGCTCAGGGCAACTTGGGCATGGTTCTACCGAAGAGGAATGGCGACCTCGGCAAATCAGGTTGCTAATTCTATGATCACTACTTAGACCAGATATTGACATTGCAGGAAACACAGAGCGATACTTGTCTAGAAGAAGTTAATGGAACTTCACTATGTTGCAGATCACTGCAGGGCATTCGCATTATACAAGCAGCTGCTGGCCCTGGCAGGACAATGCTGATTAGTGATGCTGGACAGGTGTATGCCTTTGGAAAGGATTCTTTTGGGGAGGCCGAGTATGGAGTTCAAGGAACCAAGCTAGCTACAACTCCATATTTGGTTGAGTCGTTGAAAAACATATTTGTGGTGCAAGCTGCAATAGGAAATTTTTTCACTGCTGTCTTATCCAGAGAAGGCAGGGTTTATACCTTTTCCTGGGGCAGTGATGGCAAACTTGGTCACTCGACTGAGCCAAATGATGTTGAACCTCGTCCTCTCTTGGGAGCACTTGAAAATATACCAGTGGTACAAATTGCAGCTGGATACTGCTACCTTCTTGCCCTGGCTTGTCAACCAAGTGGCATGTGAGTCGCTTCATCTGTTAAAGTTAAGACAAAGTTTCAGGTGATGTTTAAAGTGGAAAAATGGAAAACTTCAAAAGAAAAAGTAATGAAATTTATTTCAGCTGTTGCATTTAATTCAGACATGCCAAATAAGCTTTTAAATCAGTTCAGATTTCGAAAATCATGTGTTCGATAAGTCATTATGGTAAATTGGAACTTGTTGCAAGTAATTTCTATTTAACTTTTTTGGTTTCTAATTCTTTTAGCAAGTATTTGGTATCCATAATTTCGAAGTACCACCGCATAAACTTCCTTATTGATGTGTCAATGCACCAACTCCGTCAACTTATTTAACTAGATGCTATTCCCTTTGATTTTGGTAGGTCTGTATACTCTGTTGGATGTGGCCTGGGTGGGAAGCTTGGACACGGATCAAGAACTGATGAGAAGTATCCGCGATTGATTGAACAATTTCAGCTTCTGAATCTGCAGCCGGTGGTAGTTGCTGCTGGTGCCTGGCATGCTGCCGTAGTGGGCCGAGATGGACGAGTGTGCACTTGGGGTTGGGGCCGTTATGGATGTTTGGGTCATGGAAATGAGGAGTGTGAGTCAACTCCCAAGGTGGTGGAAGCATTGAGTAATGTGAAAGCTGTTCATGTTGCTACAGGCGATTACACAACCTTTGTGGTTTCTGACGATGGTGATGTATATTCATTTGGTTGTGGTGAGTCTGCTAGTCTTGGACATAATGCTGCTGCTGCTGCTGTTGCTGATGCTGCTGATGGACAGGTCTGACAATCCTAGTTTCATGCTTAAAAATCTAATCTTTAACGTTTTTCTTAAATTACCTGAAGATATAACAGCCTTCGGCCTGAGTTCAAATATCTTATTTCGCGATGCCAATTAAAGAGTTATTTAAATATTCTTCCACTGAGATTTCAACTACCATCCGTTAAGAGTTCTCAACCTCAGTGTTCTCTCGTGTGGGACTTTAGCATTTCTGAGAAAAAGTTGATAAACTTTATGATTGTTGTGTAACCATGGACACACAGAGTTGTCACTGTAATGATGGCGGGGGATGTATATGACATCTAGATGCATCGAAGTTTTATGTCTTTACTGATGAAAGTTATACTGTCAGTACTTTTGTCTGTGACTATCTGCCTTGTTGACAGAGAAAGCTTGTTGATAGGATCAAGTTGCTGAAAGGAACCATAACCGTTTTTCTTCTTTTCTCAGGGAAATAGACATGCTAATGTGTTGAGTCCGCAGTTGGTAACATCTTTAAAGGAAGTCAATGAGAGAGTGGTGCAGATCAGCCTCACCAACTCCATTTACTGGAATGCGCATACATTTGCGCTCACAGAATCAGGGAAGCTATATGCATTCGGTGCTGGAGACAAGGGACAGCTTGGTATAGAACTCGTTAACAACCAGACCGAGAGGGGCAAACCAGAGAGGGTTGATATCGATCTAAGTTAAGACCAGGAATGGCCTTATCCCCCAAAAAGTCTCATATGCACAAAATAACTGAATGCCCTCCTCTCAATTTGGTGTTTAGATCTCCTTTCTTTGTTCTGTACATAGAAAACAGAAAGAACTGTGAAGATTTAAGCTTTAGGTAGTGAGGTACCAAGCTGATAACTCCATGCTGAATCACCCAAAGAAAAGAAAAAAAAAGGGGTTTAGGCTTAGACCTTTTACGTTGTTAATAGTTCATACATTTGTTAAGGTTCATCAATAACTTATTTTTACGTCGATCAATGGTTCCAGAGTTACTAGGTACCAACTTCTTAAGTAACACAAAGTTAGAACATAAGTAAATATGTCAACTTCCTACTTGATAAGGCATTACTGAAGCTGATAGAAATATATAGAACGGAAACCTTTGAACCCTCTTTCCGCCGATCTTTCTTAGGTTGACGCTAGCTGTCGGAGACAACGACCCTCTTGCAGCTGTCGCATTGTATGTCCTTATTCTTCGTATATCAGTTATCTCCTTTTCGATGGTAGGGCTCTAACTTGACTTCGCTGGGTCTTCGCTCGGCAAATGGCAACGTTCGCCAAACTCACCAGATAAATCAACAGCGACACCAGAGGCTTTCACCATTCGCCGCGATGAGTTTCCCAATGGCATCTGGGGTAAAAGCAATTTCACTCCACCTGTTGAGGATATGGATATTGAGCACTTGCCTAATTTGTGCGAC
>JAOSBP010000003.1:8709553-8722942 GCA_027563825.1 Erythroxylum mucronatum
TAAATATACACATCTGTCAATGAAAAACATTAGAAGCATTATTACAAATTTTATTCTCTCTGTCTCGAGTTTTACATATGATAGATATTTAAATTGTTAATATATGATTAATTATTGGTTTAGTTGAATTTAGTTTATTTGATCTTAATTGTTAGATTTATCCCTAGCCATCATAAATTTAATCTCAGGATTGTATAAGATATTGAAAGGTTTGAATTATAATCTATATATTAGGAAAATAAACATCTAGATCTAGAGATAGAGGTATCCTAGACAAAGGTGTAATAATTAAGTATACTTAATAAGTTCAATTAGGTGTTGCATATCAAAGGATGATAATTTCTTAGTTGGATATTCCTATCTACCTTGAAAGAGAACACTAAATACTTTAGGTTAATTGTTATTTCAGTCTTAATAATCAATCTTTCGTGATAATTAAATTCTTCATAAGTGAAGCCCCGAAACTTTAGCTTTTGTTATCTTGATTCTCTTTTGCTATTTAATTATCTTGATTTCATTAGTTTAATAATTTAATTACATTTTATAAATTATTACATTTTATAAATTATTTATTTACTTTAATTGCAATTGTTTTGTTTGGATTTAAAAATATAGTACTTATAGTCATTTTGGGATTGATAACTTGAAATACTCTAGATTTATAACTTGCTATAATTGATTATGTGCACTAATAAAAAAGATCAATCAATATTCTTAATTTATAATTGTAATTAAACAAATTAAAAAAGCTTTTAATTTATTTTTAATTCTTCGATTAAATAATTTATAATTATTTATTAAGATTAACATCCAGCAACATGTTATGACTATTCAAATACTAAGAATGTCATAATTGTTTCACTTAACTTATTCATACACTATTATAATGTATAATTCAATCATTTTGTCATTTAATATTCTAATTAGATATAGTGTCTGAAATTAGTATATACGTTACTTAAATCTAATCATGTTCACTCTTGTTGATTAGTAATTGATTTATAATTGATATTTAAAAATAATAATTTTAAGTCTCAATTCACTCTGGTAAAAAAAATAAATCATTACTAATATAAAATACTCCCTAATTACTTTAGAGTGATGAATCATTTGTTGACTTACTTAATAATCTCCAAAAACTTCGTATAATATCTAAGTATTACTGATTGAGTTATGTTCAATAGAATATGTTATAAGTATCATCAAAATATGATATTCTCATATGAGATACTCTGATAATTTCAAATAAAAAAATCAATTATACAAACATCATAATAAGGACATTTGCATGAACACAAGTAAATGTTTTATTTGGGATCATCATAATTAGGTCAATTTAGTGAATTTATTTTCTAATAAGCACTTGTGTATTTATTTAAGGATCTCAATACTTTAATTCGTGAGATCAATTATTTTTTCATAAGAAAGAAACATATTACTAGTTTTTATCATTCTATCAATATCTTGTCTTGATAAAATTATAACCAGGAGCAATTTAGAACTATACTTAAATACAATTTGAATCTTACAATTATAATTTCATCATAATTTTAACTTTATAGTAATTATTTAGAGAATTTATTATTAATATTAAACATATAACTAACAAAATATATAAAGATAAATAATGTCTTTATTTAATAAATTGATAATGTCATACATTAATTGTAACCAACTAATTAGTTGTAAGGGCACAAACTAACAATCTCTCATTTATAGTAAAAATAATCGTTTATGCCTATAGTACCATATCCATTCATATGTAGATCATATCTCTTTTGAGATAACAGCTTAGTCAAAGCATATACAAGATTTTCTTTAATGGGCACTCGCTCTAATATAATATCTTTCTATTTTATTATCTCCTTGATCAAGTAAATCTTCCTAAGTAAATACTTGGACCGTTGAAGAGAATTAGATTTTTTTGCCTGTGCAATAGTATCAATACTGTTACAATACAATACTATTGGCTCAACAACTTAGAACTACTCCAAGTTCAGTAATGAACTTCTTGATTCAAATAACTTCTTTTTTTTGCCTTAAACATTGAAATGTACTCTGCTTCGATCGTAGAATTAGCAATGATTAATTATTTGGAACTTTTTAAACTAGCAATGATTAATTATTTGGAACTTTTTAAACTTACAGTACCATTATTTAAAGTAATGATAACCCTAATTGTAATATGCTATCATTATGGTTAAATTAAAAAATAGCATCTAAATATCCTTAAACTCCTAGTTCAACTCCTGCATAAGCCAAGAAAACATATTTAGTCCTTCTTAAGTACTTTAAGATATTTTTTATAGTCATCTAGGTCATGTCTTCAAGATTGGCTAGAAATATACTTGTTATTTCAAAACATACTAAACATACAGTCTCATACATAACATCACATATATGATTGATCTAAAATCTGAAGTATATGGAACACTATTTATTTTATCTCTTTCTGTGTCTTTGTGCATATAATTTTTAAGAGATAGATCTCATTCAACATGAGTAAGAATCCCCTCTTAAAATTCTCTATATTAAACTTCTTTAACACTTTGTCTATATATGTTAATTAGGATAAACCAATTAATATCTTTTTTTATTTATTTCCATAGATCTTTATTTCCAAAAATAATTTGATCCTCTTATATACTTTATGGAGAAATTTTTGTACAATTAAATATTTACAAATTAAAGCATTAATCTATCATTTTTAATCAACAATATGTCATTTATATATAGCATTAGGGAGACATGAGGTTCATTTATATTTTTTTGACAAAATCAAACTCTTCAATTGCTTATTAAAATAGATGGTCCAATTCCATGACACTTGTTTAAGTCCATAAATAGATTTTTACAACTTCCATACTTTGATTAGGAAACCCTTCAAATTCAAAGTCTTCAGGTTGTGTCATATACACATCCTCAAGCAAATTACAATTAAGAAATTTTCTCTTAACATTCATTTATTTCATACTCATGGTATAGGACTATAGCCAATAAGATTCTTAAGGACTTAAGTATTGCTACTAATGAAAAGTTTCATCAAAATCAATTTCACTTTTGTTTGTAACCTTCTTTATATGTGTACCATTCATGTTAGATTTTCTCTTAAAACCCCACTTGCATCCAATAGATATAATCATATCAGGTGCATTCACCAAAGTCTATACTTGGTTACTATACATAGATTGCATTAAGATATTTTGACTTTATTCCATTTCAAAGAATTAATATTGGACATTACTTTATTAAAACTTGTAGGCACATCATATAAAAGCATTGCATTGCCTTTTCCTTTTTTAATATATTTTTAGATATGGGACAATGTATTTTACTAATGTGTCGCAGACTATGTATATTTTGAACCGTTGTTTATATATCATATATATCAACTTGAGGGTTTTTTATTTAAAAAAAATGAGGTTTTTGTTCCATCTAGATGTGCATTTGTGGTTCTTACATGTGTTTAAGTTCTACATCGTTCTCACCACTTTCTTGAGAATAAATTCACTTTATAGGAATGTAGCATGTCTTAAAAAATATGTTTTTACTTAAAAGGACGATGAAGTTGATATTCAATACTTTCTTGCTAATACTCCGTAAATTTGCATTTATGTTATTTAGGTTGAGACTTACCAATATTGCATGCTTCATATAAGTATCAAATCCCCAAATCTTTAGGTGTGACAATTTTAGCCTACTATTATTACATATCTTATATAGAGTCTTTGTTAACCCAGTTGGATATAACACTATTTAAAAGGGAAATGGTAGTTTCAAGGTCATATCCTCAAAAGGAAAGAGAAAGGTATTCATTAGTTATCTGGCATGTACTATATCTAAAAAAGTATTAGTTCTCCACTCAGATACTTTATTATGTTACGGACTTTTAGCTGGAATTCATTTTGAGATAATCACATTCTTTTTTAAAAAACTAAGAAACCCGTAGTTTTAGTATTCACCACCTCGATCATATATAACTCTTTTAATACTTTTATCTGTTTATTTCTTAACTCAATTATAAACTCTTTATATCTTTCAAATGATTTAGACTTTTGTTTCATTAAATATATATAGTAATACTTAGCATGTAATGAAATATGAGTACCCATCTTCAACATGAGTAACATAGAGCCATATCTATCTAAATGTATAAGCTTTAGTAACTTATTGACACAGTCTCCCTTTTCACTAAAGGATAATTTAGTTATTTTACCCAATAAACAATATTTAGGTTATTGGGCATATATACAGTTTGACCTTGAGTCTGTCTTCAAGACAACTACAGATGTATATATATAGGACATAAGGGGATATAAGTGTTAATCCCAAAAATGTTTTCTCTAGTGTAATTTAACATTTAGTGAGAGAGATTTTCTCTAATTTTATCATTTAGTGGGAAAAAATAAAAGTTTTCTCTAATGCAGTTCAACATGCAGTAAGAGAAAACAAATTTTTCTGGTGCAGTTTAGCATAAAGTTTAGAAAAATTGAGATCTACAAACGAAAAGATGATACATTTCAGATTATACAGGTATCATCCTAGTTTTTCACCTCATTTTCTCATTCATGTTAGTGAGGTATTAAATATGCGTATTTGTATTGGATTTGTGTCACACATGATACATGTATTTGATATTTTTTAGTACTGAAAGCCTTACGGGATGGAATGATAGACTTTCATTATCTTTGGATTAAATGGTTTTTTTAAAGTTGGTCGAGCTATACAGTGATTTGCTTAACCCCTTTTTTTATTGGGTTTGTCATCCATACAACTGTCATAATTAATGATTGTCTAAGGGGATGATGTTAGATATTTTCCTATGGGCGGACAACAATTAATTACATTTTAACGGTTTTAATAAATTATCAGTTAAGCTAATCGAGTTTGATCCGAATAAAGATAATAAAGTGGCCCACTAAAAGATCTAGGTTAGTATGCTTCTAGTGAAAAAAATGGACCCTAGTCAGCGAAATTGGACCCGTATTTAACTTATGACGGGGAGACCCGATATAGATATTATATATATAAGGTTAAGATCTCCTATAATTACTTCAATAAATCGTGGACATGTAAATACTTTAATATATTCAGAGGTTCACATGTTAAGAAAGCTACAGAAAGGCCTTAACGACGTCTCGGGGATTGACTCTAGTGAAGGTTTCGATAGATTCGCGCTTGTTTCGCTTTCGAAAAGTTTATTTGAAGTTATGGAACCAAAATTAGGTATTTTCGCATTTCTTTATTTTTTCCCTTTTACGTTCAATCGAAGATACATAACTAAGACTCGTATTACGTACTACAGTTTCTTCTCAGATCGATTCCACAATTTCAAATTTACCAGATTTGGGTGAAATATTATAGGTTGTTGGTCATGGAGTTTACTCATGGGCAATCAGATAAAAAGTAAAAAAGTTCTTAGCACCTGCAAGTAAATATGAAGGATGCCAATGACTGACAACATTCGTACAGTTTGAATCAAGCAGTGTTGGTTCTATTAATAACATAATGGCCTACCGACCATACTGTCTGCATGAAATCTTGGCACCCATTAATTTTTTTTCCTGATCAGTGATTGCCAACCTGCAGCTTCAGGGTTAAGATATGGTGAGTATATGAGTGAACATATCCTGTTTGTCTGGGATGACTTTAAATTGGTAAACATTAAAATTATACAAGTAATTTTCATTTTAAAATCTATGTTATTTTCATTCTTAGATTTGTTGTAATCTATAGGGCGACTTTGATATGTTGAGAAAGTAGTTAAACTTTAAATTGCAAACCTACCAGGTCTTCCATATTATGCACAGTAACCAGGGTACAGGGCACCTTTGGCTGGCCATAAATGTATTCCCTGAAATGGAAGAAACTCTCTGCCATCTTGCCTTTTCAGTTGACAAAACAAGCAGTACTTTTCGTTTGAGGCTTAGGATTGTCTGGCTAAAACTGAAAACTAGGACTAGCATGTACACATGTTTAGGTTACATTTATTTTGTTCAATGGTTAAATGATTTCTGGACCAGATTACAACCTTCCTTAATAAACCCATCTCTTATAACTAATCAAAAGGCAAATTGTCCATGCTTGTCCTGGAAATTGATGATGAATAAACTCTTCCATGCGTATTCTATCTTCTGCTCCACACGACCAACTGCTTACTAGTAAGGTTTTGTAGTAAATGAATACTGAGCACTTTAATCAAGGTTTCTGCAGAGTAACTTCAAAAGGAAAAGAAATGAGGTGGGATTGCATCATTGCATGGCCTATTCAACATCCTCAACTGGATGCAACTGAAAGTTATGAAGAGACAAAGCTGTGACAGTTTTTTTTTTTTTCAATTTTTTTGCTTTTTGTGTGTGATAAGGAAAAGAGACGGTGTCTTCATTGTCAAAAGAACACGCCGACAGCAGTAGCATTCGTGAAGTGTCGGTGTAAGGTTGAAGCTAAATGTCGGTTTCATCGTAAACAAATGCTAAAGCAATTATATCCATTGTTTAGCAACAAATTAAGAATATTTTTGCACTACTACAATAGCTACTTATTTTTGTAGCTAATGGTTTAAGCAACAGTCAAGGATATGATTAAAAGGCCTCATTACTAGTAGATGGAGGTTGGAGAGAGCAAGCTCAAATTAACTGAACCAACCATTTGATTAGACCTTGTAACGAAATAAACGGAACAAGATCATCTGTTCAGTTTTATGGTGTCTTATTGTGTCCAGTGAATTTCAGCCATTCATTTATGTAGGTTTCGCGTGGGCTCCAAGTAAATAAACGTGGAGCCCGCATAAATAAATGACTGAGATTTACTAGACACCATAAAACTAGACAGAAGATCTGGACTCGAAATAAACATAGAGCAGGTGAGCCGCATGCAGTATCTATTCAAACAAGTTTTTACATTCTTGATTTCCTTTATAAGAGACCCTCTAGCCCTCCACACTTGCTCACTCATTTCCATTACCCTTAAAGAGAAGGCCATGGCACTTCCATTGTGTCTCATTGTCTCTCTGCTTCTTCTTGCGGCTCCAAGTTTGATATCTTCCTCACCAGTTCAAGACCCTGAATTAGTAGCAGAGGAAGTGCACAGGTAAGAGAAACACTTCTTTTGAAAGCCTTACATAATTATGTTCATAGTTCAGGACTCCTAGTGTGACACATTTTTGTTTTCTTGTGTGTTTCAGGAGTATAAATGCTTCCAGGAGAAACTTGGGATTTCTTTCCTGTGGAACAGGGAATCCGATAGATGATTGCTGGAGGTGTGACCCCAATTGGGAAAAGAACCGGCAAAGGTTGGCTGATTGTGCCATAGGTTTTGGCAAGGACGCCATTGGTGGTAGAGATGGTAGGATATATGTTGTTACAGACCCTGGAAATGACGACCCTGTGAACCCAAAACCAGGCACTCTGAGGTATGCTGTTATACAAGATGATCCTCTGTGGATCATATTTGAACGTGACATGGTCATCACGCTCAGGGAAGAGCTTATTATGAACTCTTTCAAGACCATTGACGGAAGAGGAGCCAGTGTCCACATTGCAGGAGGTCCATGCATCACCATACAGTATGTGACCAACATCATAATCCATGGAATCAATATTCATGACTGTAAGTCGGGAGGGAATGCTTATGTGAGGGACTCCCCTGGACATTTTGGGTGGAGGACTATATCAGATGGTGACGGGGTATCGATCTTTGGAGGGAGTCATGTGTGGGTTGATCATTGTTCTTTGGCCAATTGCAATGACGGTTTGATTGATGCTATTCGTGGATCCACAGCCATCACAATTTCTAACAATTACATGACACATCATAACAAGGTCATGCTCTTAGGCCACAGTGATACCTATGTACAAGACAAGAACATGCAGGTTACTATCGCCTTCAACCATTTTGGTGAAGGACTAATCCAGAGAATGCCAAGGTAAGAAAATCCTAGCTATATTAGAACATTTTAGACACACCCTACTCCAGAAAACTGTCTTTTCTATGATTTATCAAAACAAGTTGCCTGGATTTAGGACTAGTTGATCACTTTCGTTCAATTTGGTTTCGAGCAGATGCAGACATGGATATTTTCATGTGGTGAACAACGACTACACCCACTGGAAAATGTATGCTATTGGTGGCAGTGCTGATCCTACAATCAACAGCCAAGGAAACAGATTTATTGCACCAAATGACATATTCAACAAAGAGGTAAGAACACGTAAACAGTCGCTTGATGACCTCATTTTTCAACTTTCTTCTTGATCCACTTTCAACAACATGCCACTTGTTTTCAGGTAACTAAACATGAGGATGCTCCAGAGAGCCAATGGAATCAGTGGAATTGGAGGTCTGAAGGGGACTTGATGTTGAATGGTGCATTCTTCACAGCTTCAGGAGCAGGAGTTTCCTCTAGCTACTCCAAAGCATCGAGCTTAAGTGCAAGGCCGTCTTCGCTGGTTAGCTCCATAACAGCAGGCGCAGGTTCACTTATTTGCAAGAGGGGTTCACGTTGCTGACCAGTGGCTTTGCATAGAGTCCAAAGTTGGTCAGACCATGATTGAATCGAAGTGGCTAAGAGAAAGGGTAAAAGAAATGGTTATGAGAGAAGGGGGAGTGAAAATAAGGCCAACTGTAAAAATTTAGTGTATATTGCGAATCTATTCAACTTTGACATTGATGTTTACAATACAACCTTAGAGTCTGTCTCTATAAGACCACCATCACATGCAGATAGCAAGTGTGAATGTTGATGGTTTGAAAAGAGAAACAAAACAAAGTGTTCAATACAGCAAAGCTTTCTGTATCCTTCATTTTCGCGAAGTCTCTCTACTCACATGGTGTGGGTGGGGGTGGGTGTGGAGTCCAATAATGATTGTAGCTTCGAAGAAGTTGGAATAGAAAGCTAGTGCCTTGGTGCCCTATTGATGGGACCACATTAACTAGTTACATCTCCCAGGTTTGTCCATTTCATAGATTTGCCAAGTCTAGATCTTAGGTGCTTTGTTTCTGAAAATTCACCAAATTGCACAGAACCTCCAGGTTTTATTATTAGGTCTTACGTTTTAGAAAGTCCAATTGCCATAAAAGATGCTCATATTCTGCTGTGATAAATAGGAAGGATAATTTTCTTACCTCCTCAATAACCAGAGGCACGTGCTCTTTCCAGGGAGTGAGGAGATTAGCCGCAGGACATTATAAATGTTCCCACCATTTTTTGCCTGCTTTTTATTATTCCATCCCTAAACCTATCGATGGGGACCTTGATTTGTGCGATACCTTTATCACATCCCTCGTTCTCAACGGCTAACCAACGGACTTGAACAACAGCCGTGCGCCTCAGCTAACCACTGTAATGAGTTGTGCACCTCAGCTGATTATGATTTGACTCCTTTGGTAAGCTAGCCTGTCATTCGGTTCAATTTCTTCCCCTCATAACAAAAAACATGGAATAACGAAAAACATAGACGTTCATCCTCCATAAGAGTTCAACTTCCAGCCTTCGTGAAGTTATTTTCCGTTTGCAATGTGGAAATCTACGCAGTGGAAGCTAATAAATGCTTACCAAGTAGTCCAAATGTAATAAAACTCGGATCCTTCAAATTAACAAATGATCAAATCACAAAAAGCTATTTGAATATCAGACCGAAGAACTCAAATCCAAGATCTAGGTTAGCCAAAAAGCTACCAATAACTGATATTTTGAAGGTCGCCAGATACAACAAAATCATCCCAACAGAAAACCTCATAGACCTAGTCGTGGCACGGTACAAAAGTGCATCTCAGTAATCAGATGGAGAGATGACATCATCTATTTTCAGAATCATTTTGACAACTTGCGTTGCAAGCAAGAGTTGCTGTTGCTTCCCTATCAAAGTCTCAAAAACATTTTGTTCACGCATGTCATTGGTACCAACATCATTGCAATCTATTCCAAAGTGAGGATTGTTCTCCTGCATATTCCAATTTAAAATTAAGTCAAATTGACGTCACTTTTTGACCGCTAGCAACACAAACTCAAACTACTGCGTTTGCATGGATGCCTAATTAGCTACACTATGGCTCTGCCCTCAAGCATGACTAATCTAAAACTAATTATCTCATGCTATTACCTTGATTTGCTGAGATTTCACAGCAGAAAGTGTCTCAATGGGCTGCAGGCCACTATTTTCAGCAAGTGCCATAGGAATGAAGTCTAGAGCATCTGCAAAAGCTCTGATAGCATACTGTGTATAAAGAAGAAAAACGCAATCAGCAATGAAGAAACTAACGGTTAAGTGCAGGGAGAATTAAGAAATAGCTTCCCACCTGTTCAACTCCTGGATATTTATCTGCAGCAGCCTCCACAGAGACTGAGCAAGAAATCTCTGCAGAACCTCCACCATAGACGATGGAGTTGCTGCGAATGAGATTCCTTGCCACACATAATGCGTCATGGATGCTACGCTTCGTCTCTTCTATCATCATTTTGTTACCTAATACAATATAGATCACCATGTCCTTAGATGAGATCCTCCTAACTTCCAAATTGCTAATAATGTGTTTGGCAGTATTTAAAACCAATAACTTTAAGGCATAATGGTTAAATAACCAATGCAACTCGAAGCATCACTGACCAATAGGAAAGAAGGGGAAAAACAAACCAAGTAAATGGCTAACTAAAGTTTAGACAGATGATGTAATTTACCTCCACGAATAAATATTGTGACAGCCCTTGAATTGGCACAGTGTTCAATATACAGCATTCGGTCTTTTGTGGTTCCAAAAGATTTTTCTCGAACTAAACCAGCCTGCAGCATGTAAAAGGAGAGGCAAGGAGAAGAAAAGATGAATGACAAATCAATTTCACCAAGTATTCTAGGGATATAATAGGTGAGATGAATTTGGATGATTCAAGCAGAAAATGAAAGGGAAAAGAAATTGCAACTTCTAGATTCTCAAGTATTTAAAAACATTTGCGGGAGTAGAAAATATTCAGGTTTTGAAACCCAAAAGAATTAGATCAAACATGCACACACACACACACACACACAAACATAGAAAGAGAGAGGTCTTTTCTGTTTGTGTGTGCGTATTTGTGTGAGAGAGATAAAAATGGAAGGGGGTTAGTTGGAAGGGAAGGGAGAGTAAGAGAATAAATAGAAATAAAGGGTTAAGACTTGAAATTCGAACAGAACATACCCTTCCTAACTTTTCTGAAGTTAACTCCTGGAACCTTGGTACTATTCTTCCACCTACAAGTAACAATACATTATGTTCCATATACTCACCTTGTCTCCAGAACAGCTAAGGCCAACATTAAAATGCTTTGATAGTTAAGCAAATTATAATAGATGACGAAAAAAATTAATACACACCTGTGGCTATTGCTATCAACTCTAGCTCTACACCACCAACCCATCTTACAGCAGGCAAGTTCCTGTGCATCAACAAATGATTTGCTTCATCATCGAACCCCCATTGACAGATGACTAACGTGGCACCAACATCCTGTAGCATGGTTTTACAACAAAAGAAGAAATGTAAGACCTAGAGGGCAAATCTCCAATAGCAACTCCAACAACAATGACATAACCCAAGGCAACTCGCCCTTGGATCCTGTCAAAATGAGGTTAGGACACAATCAGGGTGCAGATAAAGGATAGCTAATTGATAAAGATAAAACAAGACTTGGGTTCAGGTACTTTAGAAACAAATCAAACAATAAAAGGTGAAGGAAGGAGTCCAATATCACGTCATGGAGCTAAGCAAATCACAATTGCAATTAACAAAGTACTTCTATCGTACCTTGCATCTCTGAACCATATCGTCAAAATACTGCTGCTCTTGCTTGTGTAAAGTCTGAAACTTTTCTACTGTATCAATGTCAACCTTATGTTTAGTTTTTGGCTTAGGTGGTTCAAAGGGGCAAGTCAATATCGCGATTTTCGCATCTTCAATATGTTTTGGCATCTGTGGATGACTTATATCTTTGTCCACAACTATTCCATATATGAGTTCAGTATCTTCCAGCTTGCCACCTACTTTGCCTTCAACTTTAATCAAATCTAAATGAACATCTTTTCTCTCTAAATCTGCTACAGCAAGAACTGCTTTAACAGCAATCTCAGCCAAGCTGCGTTTGCACCGATTTACACTACAAAAATTGGCAACAATGAATCAAATATAAATAAGTTTCCTAGTACCAAAGAGATATGAGAAAGAAAGAACTTACATTTTAGATGACAAAGTTGTCATGCAAGTTTGAACCAAAGGCTCTGTATTCGTCACCCCAAAGTCAAACGTCTGGGCAATGTGGTCCAAATGTTCAACGGCAATCTTAGAAGCGATCTCAAAACCCTCTGCAATACGGGTAGGATGAATTCCACGTTCCAACAACTTCTCAGCCTGCTCTAATAGTGCACCAGCCATAACAACAACACCAGTCGTGCCATCACCAATTTCATAATCCTGACTTCGAGACAGCTCAACCATAAGCTTTGCGATCTGATTGTCCACATCCATCTGCTCCAAGATCGTGGCACCATCATTTGCTAACAACAGAAGTCCATAGCAAATAATCAATTTCACTTGGCCTACGTAATCTTAATCATAGTAATACCCGCCACCAGTTTTAAACAAGAAATAAAACATTTACCTCACAAAATACCGAATTCCGTATCTCAAGTCAAAACACTTACTTCCAAGTCAAACAGATTACATGCAACCCCAAGTTCCCAATATTAACCCATTACCTTCCTTAGAGATGCGGGACTAAAACCCAAAATAAACCCTAAAAATAAGCAAACAAGAGTAATTAATCAAAATGAAAGTGGGTAGTATACTGATAGTCACGTCGCCGTCAGGGCTCTGGAGCATCTTGTCCATGCCCTTGGGGCCGAGAGAGGTTCGGAGGATGCGAGCAACGGCTTTGCCAGCGGAAATGTTGGCCTTCTGAGCATCGAGGCCTCTCAATCGAGTTTTCTGCTCTTGTTCCTTCAATATTATGAAGGGCCTCCCGAACTCGTCGAACGCCAACGCCATTTGTAATTTGTTGAGCTCGAGATTCTTTTGGAGATGATTGATATGATATATGAGCAGCGCCACTAACGAAGAAGAAAGACACGGTGCATTTTCAAAAGAAGCCCTAACCCTAGTTTATGGGTTGGGCTTAGGGATGGCAGCGGGTTTTTAACCCGATTAATATTCGCAATACTCGACCTAAAAAAATAAATGTGAAGGCTGAGAAATGAATTTTAAATGGATGCTGAAAAATTGATGTAGATATGGATTTGGATGTGAGTTTAGTGATAACCCGAACCGATGGATACCTATACCCTACTCGTTTTTTATTAACTCTATTTTTCTATTTTTTCTTGAATATTTATGGTTAAATATAATAAAATATTAATATTTTCTGAG
>JAOSBP010000003.1:8723042-8756488 GCA_027563825.1 Erythroxylum mucronatum
TGTCCCGGATTTATTAGAGTTGAAAGATGAGATTTTTGATGAGGCGCATAATGCTCCCTATGCAATGCGCCCGAGGAGTACGAGAATGTATAGAGATTTGAAAGAACACTTTTGGTGGAAAGGATGAAGAAGGATATTGCCGAGTATGTTAGTAGATGCTTAGTGTGTCAACAAGTCAAGGTTGAGTACTAAGCACATTTAGGCAAGTTTAAGCCTTTGTCTATTCCTGAATGGAAGTGGGAAAAGATTACGATGGATTTCTTGATGGGGTTGCCCAGAACCAACAGGAAACATGATGCAATATGGGTGATTATGGATAGGCTAACCAAGTCAACACATTTCTTTCCAATTAAGCAGACAGATTCCTTGAATGCTTTGGCCAAGAAATATATAGATGAGGTAATCAGGCTCTATGGAATTCCAAGTTCTATAGTTTCTGATCGAGATCCGAGGTTCACCTCCAAGTTTTGGGAAAGCTTACAGGAGGCTTTAGGAACTAAGTTGCACTTTAGTACAGCTTTCCATCCACAGACTGATGGACAATCGGAGAGAACAATACGAACTTTGGAGGCAATGTTGAGATCTTGTGTTATGGATTTCAAAGGCTTATGGGATGATCATTTTCCTTTAATTAAGTTTGCTTATAACAATTCCTATCACTCGGGAATTCAAATGGCACCTTATGAAGCTTTGCATGGTAGGAGGTGCAAAACTCCTATTTGTTAGGATCAGGAAGGTGAAAGGAAACTTATAGGAGCTGAGTTGGTACAAGTAACAGTGGATAAGATAAAATTGGTGAAGCAGAGAATTAAAGTAGCTCAAGACAGAATGAAGAGTTATGTGGATGCACATAGAAAAGAGATGAAATTTGAAGTTAGAGACAAAGTGTTCCTTAGAGCTTCTCCATGGAAGGGAGTCTTGAGATTTGGTAAGAAGGGCAAGCTTAGTCTGAGATATATAGGCCTCTAAGAGATCATTGGGAAGATCGGGCCTTTAGCTTATAAGTTAGCTTTGCCACTGGAATTGTCTAAGATTCACAATGTCGTCCATGTATCTATGTTAAGAAAGTATCGATCTGATCCATCACATATAGTTCAACCTTCAGAGGTTCAGTTAAAGGAGGATTTGACTTATAAGGAGCAACCAGTGGAAATTTTGGACACCAAGGAGAAAGTCCTTAGGAACAAGACAGTTCAGCTAGTCAAAGTTTTGTGGAGAAACCATTCAGTGGAAGAGGCCACGTGGTAGCTGTTAGAAGTCATGAAAGAAAAGTATCCGCATCTCTTTAATAACTCAGGTAAGAATTTCGAGGATAAAATTCTTTTACGGGGGGAGAAATGTTGGGCCCCAAAAATTTTCTTTTATTTATTAAGCATGATCTGAATAAATTTTGTGGTCTTGCTAGATAACTTATTTTTATTTGTAGTTTGATTAACATGTCAATGTAGTAGGATTTTACTGCTTGAGTTGGATTAAATTAAAGTGTTAAGAGTGTATAACTAAAAGGGCAAAATTGGCAAGTCACTTAAGGATGAGAGTTATAAGGCATAAATGGAAGGACAAAAGGGTCTTCTTACAATCATTAAAAGTATTAATTAGAAGAAGAAAATTGTTGGCTTGTTAGGAAGAGGAGAAGTATCGTGGGTGTGAGGAGGAAAGAAGAAGAGGAGAAAGTCAAGCTAGGGTTTTAGAGAACTTAAAGACTTTGAGCCTAAAACAAGTAAGTATAAGCTTTAACCCTTCTTGATTTGTTAGATGAAGTATATTTAGTAATAGTTAGAAGTGAAAAGCAATGTTGATTGTGGGTAAGAAGTTGTTGATGAATGGTTTGAGTAATGTTTTAATATTTTAGGGCTAATGATCAAAGATAGATTATGATGTGTTTGTGAATGATTTTGGGTTGGAATGGGCTTGGAAAATGAAGTAGAAGAGGTGTTTTAGTGTTAAGATGAGTTATATTTGAAAGATGGGAAGTATATAGATGAAGAATGTGAAAAAATGTCTTCAGAATGAGTTTCTGGAAAAGTTCGCTGCGGCAAACTCCAACAACTTCGCCGTAGCGAAATCCATTTTCTTGCACAGATATATTTTGGTATTTTGGGCATAACTTTTTTCTGTAAATGTCCAAATTGAGTGATTTTTGATTTGACGTAAACTAGAGACATAGGGCTAGCAGTTGTTTGAAGAAATAATGTTTTAATTCAATCTCTAAGAACCCAATTGATGGACAGAAGTTGAGTATAGAATATTGTTTCAGCATAAGGATAGTCCCAATATGTTTGGGGTATAACTTCCATATATCTAAACTAAATTGAATGAATTTAGTGTCATTAGAAACTTAAAACAATGGGAACATTTTTATAGAAGAAAGTGTTATTGAATTTCTTCATTTACCTGATCATAATGATCATGGAAAATTGATCCAAAAGTTTAGATTTTGAAAGGGATATAGTTCAATCTTAGCACTTTCGATTATCGAAGCCTTATGAATTTCCTATGAATATTGTTTGAATGTGAGCTTAGTTTGTTATAGGAAACCAAGCAGACCCAATCCAAGAGCAAGAGGAAAGAGAACATTGAACTTAGACTATCAAGTGAAATTAGGTGGGTGATGTATTTATAGTTATTGTGTGATTGGGCAAATTCTTGCTTATGTGTGAATATGTGTTCTATGTTATGCATTGAAAGATGCATGACATTTTGATTGAATATGTGATTAATTGTTTGAAAATGATTGGTTAAAAATGTATAATGATTCTGATTTCGTTATTCCTTGATATCTGTTTTGGCATTATGTATAAATGAAAAGAAAGAAGAAAAAGCATGAAAGCATATCATTTTGATAAAATGATTCTGAGCATGATTATGTTCTTCTGTTTGGGCGAGAGTGGAACCATTCTGTTGATCACGTGCACGTTGACAAGAGCCTTCTCCTGGCTTCCCGCTTGTGGCATATGAGCTTCAAAATGGACTCATTCTGTTCATGGGGTAAACTTCGGTTTCCTCATTCTGTTTCATGGAACCCTCAAACTGTTTGTTGTGCATTGCATAATTGAACTGCTAAGTATGAAGCATATTGAGTGTTATATGTTATGAGTTGTCTTGTGAATTGAGGTAAATGTGATGAATGTGTCAACTGCTTGAGTATAGGATGAGTGCTAAAATTGCTGGACATATATACATACATATGCTTAAATTTGTGCTAGTTACCGATGGCTATAAATATATTAGACACTGAGCTGTGTAGCTCAACCCATTACTTTTCCCTCCTCAGGTGCGAATCAAGTCGACAGTTGATCCTTGCAAGACATCGAAAACTCTACAATAGTTAGAGATCTTTGTACTAAGGTAGTAACTATTTTGGATAGCTTTATAAGCATATCAACATTGAGCATCCTTATGTATTTTGTTTTAAGCTTTGGTATGTATGATGTTGTGTAAGTAAGGTTGTTCAAACTCTTTGGAGTGTAAATGGTGTGAAGAATTGGAGTTCCTTTTGTGTATGAGTATGGTTAGCTTGTGGTTAGATTTAGAGATATGTGTTTGTTTTGCATATTTGAATATTTGGATGTCAGATTTCAATTCTGGAATTTAAGCCGCGGCGAACCTATATGTTGCCGCAGCGAACACCCTTTTTGCGACTTCGCTGCGGTGAAGAATGACTTCTGCTGCGGCGAACTCCTTTTTGCTGCCACGCTGAGATTTGTTTTAAATGCTTCCGCTTTTATCTCACACGACTGTCCCGATTGGTCACCTTGGGATTAGCCTTAGGGCCGGGTCTCGAGCCTACCATTCTTCGATATCAGGAATCGATGGTTGGGCTCCGAAAACGGGGTCCAATATTAGAGCTTTTCTCTAGCTCATGACCAAGAACAAACTGCTGACGAATCAACAACGAGTGGCAAGAAACATGGCATCAGACAATAGTTGTCACATCTGCGGGCAGGAAGAGATCATTCTGCATGTTATTCGAGACTGTGCTAGGGTGCACGCATTCTGGAAAAAATTTCCCTCGAGAGTGGTGAATACGGACCTCTTCCTCCAGGATGAAGAGTTATGGGTATAATCCAACCTCATGAAGCACTCCCTAGTACTGCAAAAGGAATGGATTGCGATCTTTGGAGTCGCCTGCTGGTTGCTTTGGAGTTGGTGCAACAAGAGCTTGTTTGAAGAGGATTTTAATTGGCCAGAAGATGGTATAAGAATCATTATGGAGTACATGGAGTGGTTAGTTCGAGCGAGGGCAGCAGAAAAATGTGTGTTTCCGCATCAAAATATATCGATGGGTAGTCTAGTAGGGTGGACCAAACTGCCAAAGGATTGGGTCAAGCTAAACACGGATGGAGTAGTTAAACATAAGTCGCACATTGCTACTACGGGTGGTGGAGTAATTCGAGATTGGAAAGGGCAGTGCTGCGGAGGATTTACTCAACACATTTGAAAAAACTCGGCTCCGACGGAACTCTTGGGTCCACTCTGGCCTTACTTTAGCTTGGTCCCTTGGGTATCACCGAGTCATGTTAGAAGTGGACCCTTTGGATGTCCTTAACATCCTTTCCTCTTCTAATATACGATTGATGTTAACAATTTTTTATTGGCAGGTACCTACGGATTACTCCTACGAGAGTGGAAAGTGCAGATTCATCACGTACATCGGAAAGGGAATCAGTGCGTGGATCTGTTGGTAGCTTTAGCAGCTCCGGCCAGCCCCAGTATACATGTTTTTCAGGAGCCTCTTATGGCAGTATTAGAGATCACACACCGAGACTCGCAAGGAGCAGTATACCATAGAGCACTACGCTAGTTAGTTTTTCTTTGAGATTTGAGTTTTTCTCTATAATAAAAAGTTAATTATATTAATAACAAAATATAATTTATAAATCAAATATAATTTTACTAATACATTCATATTAATTTGTACTTATGTAAATATAAAAGGATTAAATTAAATAATTTTTATTCTTATTGATGAAAATGACGTTAACTTATACAACCTTTTTAATAAGAGCGGAGTTGATAACATCTTTTAGAGTGATCTTAGAACGTTCGAGAAATATCAAAACTTCATCTGACGTTGATAGATCATAAAAGAAGAAATTAAAGGAGTTTTAAGGGAGATGAAGAGTGGAAGGACAATAGGACTTAATGAGCTACACACATAAGTGTGGAAGAGCCTGAGAAAAGAGAGTCTCACTTAGTTAACCAAGCTTTCTGATGCAATCCTTAAGTCTGCAAAAATGTCGGATGACTAGAGACTTAGTACACTGATTCCTTTGTACAAGAACAAAGGGGCATCTAAAGTTGCAATAGTTATAAAAGCATCAAACTACTCAGTCACATCAGGAAGTTATAGGAGAGAGTAATTGAAAAAAGAGTGAGAAATGATGCACCTATCTCATAGAACTAATTTAGTTTCATGCCAGGAAGATCCACAACATAAGTTATACACCTCCCTAGAAGATTAATGAAATATTACAAGAAAAGATAGCGTAACATGCACATGGTTTTCATTGTCTTAGAGAAAAATTATGACATAGTATTTAGGGAAGTCGTATAGAGGTGTTTAGAAGTCAAGGGAGTTCCTATGACCTGTATACAGGTTATTAGAGATATGTATGCAGGTGTTAATATTAGAATAAGGACGATTGGAAGAGATACAGAGAAATTCTCTATCAATATCAGGCTACGTCAAATATGCTTGTTGAGTTTTTTCCTATTTGCAGTAGTAATGGATAAGTTCACTATGAATATCAAAGAAAAGGTGATTTTGTGTAGTTTATTGATAACATTGTTTTATTGGATGAAATAAAAAAGAGTGTCGATATCAAATTAGAACTTTAGAAAGATACATTTGAATCAAAGAGCTTTAACTTGAGTAGGACTAAAGCTGAATATTTATACTATAATTTTTCAGGCCATGGGGTAGTATTCAATATGGAGATAAAGATTAGTTTTGAAGTTATATCACAAAAATATTATTTTAAATACCTTGGATCCATCATCCAGAGCAACACGCAAGTTAGACGAAGACATCATATCAAATCAAGGTAGCTTAAATGAAAGAGTACGTTAGGAGTTTAATATGACAAAAAGGTATCGCTCAAGCTAAAAGGTAAATTATGCCATTTAGCAATTAGGTCAACCATGCTCTATGAGGTGAAGTATTGGCCTATCAAATAATTGCATAGTCAAAAGTTAATTATAGTGGAATGAGGATGCTTTGTTTGTTGTGTAACCTTAAAGAAAAGGTATTGTCAATAATGTAATGGTAAGAGATAGATTGAAGGCGGCTAATCTTGATTGCAAATTAAGGGAGATAAAGCTTAGGTGGTCCAATCATATTAAAAGGAGACATGTCGATGACCCAGTGAAAAGATACAAGAAAATTGTACTTAAAAATTGTAAGAGAAAAAAAGAAAGACCTTAAAAGAACTAGAGGGAAGTGATCAAGAAAAATATGACTATGTTAGAGCTTATTAAGGACTTAAACCCATTGTTGCGAATATCGTAACGGACTTGGTACTGGATTGAGTTCTGATATGATATTATACCAGTAGCAGTTAATACCGAATACCGTTTCAGGTAATTTTTTAAATTTATAAAATAGTCCCTGATTTTTTTAAAAAATTGCAAAATAGTCCATTGTTATATTGTATAGTTGTATTATATACTTTTAATCCTGTCTAAATGAAATTCAAAACCTTTTTTGAACCTCAATAAAAAATTTTAACGGACTAAGATATGGGTAAAAGATCGTACATAAAGAGGTCCTTTTCTTTTTTCACAAGTCTTTTAAATCTTTAGTTCGATTATTCTTGTGTCATGTATTTTACCTAAACACCTTTATCTATAATACTTAATCCTTAATACTTTTTTAAAATATTTATTTTATTATTTATTATTATTACCATTTGTATTATTATATATTTTCATTTATTTGTATTGCTTATTTTTATTTGTACATGTATTTATATTTCTTTTTTAATTTTTAATTTTATCATATTTTATTTTAAATTTTCTTATTCTTATTTTATTCGAACGATTCTTTGTTAATACAATTATTGGTTTATATATATATATTACTTTTATTACCTTTAAACAATTCTCAAAACTTCTTTTCTTACGGTTTTATTAGAAACAACCTCTACTAATTAAGAGTAATATTGCATACTATTGAATTTTCCTAGATCCCGCGTCTTAACAAGATTTCAACTAGAATAATATTATTGTTATTTAGTTTTATATCTCATTCATATATCTTATATTATTTATTTTGAAGATATTTTAATTTTTATATGTAAAAAAAATTTCGTATTTAACTTAACAAATTTTAATCCAACTTAAAATTATCGTTATATCATATATTTTTAGTGTTGTATTTGTATACCATTCTTCCTAAAATTAGATGGTTTAAAAAAGAGTAAAACTTTTCACAAGAGAAAATATTACTGTAAATAAAAATAAAAATGTATATAATACAAAATTACAGAAGAAAAATTGTCTCACATGATAATTTAAATATCACCAAAATTCCATTAGACTGGTTCTTTGAAGGCAAAAAAGATTGTAAAAATAGGTGCATAAAATCAGTTTCACCCTTCATATTTTCCTAAAAGGGTTCTCTTAGCTCAATGACGTTCCTCACTCTTCGCATAGAAACTCGCCATGGTTTCTGCTTCTCCAAGAGCTATATAAACCCTTTGAGACCTCCATGAATACACCAAACGACCTTTCACTGTTGCAGTGTGTTCTACAGAACATCTGCAAATAATAAAACTTCAATAAACGTCTAGCAACAAAAACACAAAAAAACTATTATCTTCCATCAGGTATTAACATGGCCAACAAGGTTGTTCTTCTTGCCATTGTCCTCTTCGCCGTTGTTGTGCTGGTCTCCGCCGGCACTCCGGCCACACCCGCAACTGGCACTCCGGCCACCCCCGCAACTGGAACTCCGGCAACCCCTGAGACGGCTGCTGCTCCTGATAATGATGACCTCGTTGGCAATGAGGATGGTGATGACGATCATGCTCCTTCGCCAGATTCCGACGACGTGGTTCCAGGACCTCTCGGTAGCACCATCCCCGAAGGTGTAGGTGCTGGATCACCTAAAAGTGGTGCCGGAGCCCTCGAGGTCTCTGCCGCCGTGGGAGTTGCTGCTATTGCAGGATATTTCTTGTAAACTAGCGATCAAAAAACAAAGCATTTTTTTTTCTGTTTGTTTCTATACTTTTCCATGTCTCGCAAGGCTAAATATACGTTATGGGTTCTGGTGATGCACTGTTGCCTGAAGTAATTTAATGCAACGGAATCTTGAGCCAATTTTCCATAGTAATTAAGAACATTCACGCTTTGACCATCTTCTTGTCTTATGTTTTTTAATTATGCATGTCCGTTCTTCATTCAAAATCTAGAAATGCAAATGCTTCGAAACTTTCTGCAACTGATGTCCATGGACTCATAGAAGTATTACGACCAAATAAGCATGCGATTGCTTTGAGTTTGTGCAGAGAAACCTGGAGAAAATATGACAAGGGGTTGGTGGTGGACGAATCTAGATTTTCGGTTTAATATTATTCTGTCTTATTTTGTCTCATGAAATCTCACTCATTTATTTTGCGGGACCTACGTAAGATTCATGTGAGACCCATATAAATAAATGGCTGAGATTTATTGAACATAATAAGATACCATAATATTGAACATAATATTGAACAGAGGATCTGCTGTAATTGTTGAAGAGAAGTCACAGGAAAGATTGGGTCCATGTCTCGTAGAAATGAATCAAAAGAGCTACATATAAATGCATATGGTTACCATAGAAGGTACACCTGGAACATCACGTCTCCACATGAACATAACACATGAGATCTCCAACTTGAACCCAATTCCACCTCTGTTATATGGATTTTTATTCACGTATTTACGTGGGATTCAATCCTATTATATATCGGGACGATAACATATACACGATATGAATATTATATGTAAATTTATCAAATATTATAAAAATGGTAACACATATTAATATTAATTAACTCTTAAAATTAATATAAATTAATGAAATTTAATTTAATCTAATAATTTAAAATAATTATAATAAACTATTTATTTAGATCAAATTTATCTAATTTTTTAAAGCATCTTTAAATTTTTTATTATAAAATAGCAATATCGTGACGATAACATATACACGATATGAATACTATATGTATATTTATCAAATATTATAAATATGGTAACACACATTAATATTCTCTTAAAATTAATATGAAATAATTTAATTTAATTTAATTTAATAATTAAAATAAAGTATTAATTTATATCAAATTTAATTAATTACATTCAAATATAATATTCATAAAAAATATATTTTATCATTATTTTAAATCAAATATAAACATTTAAAATTACCCCAAAAAAAAAGGTATGTTCAAACTCAAATCCAACCTCAAACTCGAACAAGACCGGATCTTGTAATTATGCAATTCAAAACTTCTATTGAACCCAAACCAAATTTGGTTAATTTCTTTTTTAATTTAAATTTTAAAAACGACGATATCCTAATTGTTTTATAATCTTGTAATTATATGGTTCAAAACTCAATTAACCCCAAGCAAAATTTGATTAATTTCCTTTTTAATTTAATTTTTAAAATGACTATATGCTAATTGTTTTATTCAAAATGATATGATTTACTTAACATATAGGGACTTGGAATCAAATTGGACTTGAATAACTCAAACTCAAATAAGACTTAAAACTAAAAAATTGAAAAAAAATTAAGTCCAACCCAAGATTCAATCAACTTATCATCTCTGCTCAAGAAAGCTTGCTAAAATTCAATTTACTTATCATCTCTACTTAGAAAAGCTTACTTTTGTGCTTGAAAAGCAGATCCTCAAAACAAAGTTTGACTAATCACTATTAATTTAAATACTTTGTTCACTGATTTGAAAGAAACTTTAGTTAACAATTTTAGCTTTGGCTAATTCAGATCGATCTAAAACTCCAAGCATCTCTTCTTCCTCATAGCATTGCATAAATCCATCGAGAGGGAGCGTTTCACGTAAACTTGAAAGGTAGAAATGCGTGACCATATGAGATCTCATCTGGTTGCATACTTCCCATGTTATTGAAACTTTGTTTAATTACAAATAATCCCACGAAAAAATGCTTAGAGATGGCAATGCTCCGTACTAAACGCTATAGCAAGCTCAAATTAATTTTTAATTTAAGTATTAAAACGACATCATTTTGTTAATTGGACCTGACAACCTGAATTTAAAACCCCGCTATTTTGAAAAAAGAAACCCAAGGTTCAGTGAGCTAAGGCTGGACCCATTGACCTCAGGGCAAAACAAGCCAGCTCATTATCGACATTAATACGACATCAGATCCTCTGGTCCACTTTTTGTGGACCAACTCTGTGCCACAAAAAATGAACCGTCCATTTATATGAGACCCACGAAAATGAACGGTCCACTTTTTGTGGCACAGAATTGGTCCACAAAAAGTGGACCAGAGGATCTGGCTCCCGTTAATACGGTTCAGCCTGTGGATGGTAACGACGAACACAACATCCACAGCCTTGCTCACATGAAAGAACTTGAGAAAGGCCGACAAAAGAATGCACGAAGCCTAGAAGAAGAAATTTCATTTGTCCAAGGCCCGACCTTTTCAAAAAAAAAGGGACCCAAGGACCAGTCAGCCCAAGCCTGACTCATTAGCCTCGGGGTGAGGCGAGCCGAGCCCATTACCACATCTAACACGGTTAAGCCTGTGGATGGTAACGAGGAACACAAAACTTCCCACAGTTTGCGGTTGCTAATGACTAGCAGCCTAAAGAGAAGTATTCACAACATACCGGAAACTGTCCAGCAGTCACTGAACTAACAAGTAAAATTCCTACACATCAGGCATCAGCAACCAACAGAGTATACCGAACTACAATGCATGAAGCTAACTGACGATAATGAAAACTGAGCTTGATACCCTCATCCCATGATTGGCGGAATTTAGCTCTACAGTCTGCAGACAACTTCTGTTTAGACTCAGACCAGAATAACTAGGCATACTATTACTAGGTATTATACCCAAAAACAGAAATCTTCGAGATTCAGAAGAACAATAACCTGAAACTAACAAAGTTACTGGTTCACAATTCCCAGTAGAAAAACAGTTCCCGCCACTTACTTGGACGGCAAAAAAAGGAATTCAATGGAATACAACAAAACAAAAAAGGATAAGAAAATACACCAACCTGCGCCTAAAACTGTAATATTATCAAATAATAACAAATCTAAGCAAACAGGCAGTTGAAATACATCATCGTAATGTCATCCTATCTCTAAAACTTGGACTGCGAAAACAGGAATTCCATGGAATACAACAAAACAAAAGGATAAAGAAATACAACAAACTGGCGCCCAAAACCGTAATGTTATCAAATAATAACAAATCTAGGGCAACAGGCAGTTGAAATACATCATCATCATGTCATCCTATCTTTAACTAACACAAAGAGATGCATGAATGTAAAGGGAAACATACAGTGAGACTAACAACAGACTAGCCGTAAACATTAATTACAGCTTTTCCCCCAGTGGAAAAGTCAAGCCAGTAAAAAGCTGTCATCTTCAAGAAACACGCCAACAATCCACCAGAAATAAGAAAATTATATTTCATACAAACTGTAACTCCAAAATAAAACTTACATTGTATGAGAAAGTCTACATGGTACATACTAGACAACATGATTATACACAATAAACCAACAGACAAGAGTTACATAAGTAACTTCCCCATACTCCTCCAGGAGATCAAGAGAAAAATAAATAAATAACCAGGCGAAAAAAATAAGGCCATGGCAACAAAAGAGCAGGGGAAGTAAATCAAAAACATATTACTCTAAATCTCTCGATAGCAGGCATCCATAACTTTGCAGCAATTCACGCCTTAAAGCATAATTCTGAATTCTTTAAGCCTCCAAACTGTATATCCTTACAGACAAATTGACTTGCACATTTGTTACAGTGGCCAAATTACAACAGGAACGTCTAACTATTACAACCTTATCAGCTCTCCTTCTCCTTGAACTAGAACTAATTGATACAAAAAATTAAAAGACTCAAATTTACACAAGTATAGGCTTCACCTGCAGGAAGCATTTACAATGCTGCTGATGAGCCAACTCAAACAGAAAACAAAGTAATAAAAAGACATTACAACTTCTGGACCTCATACACGTATTAATTTACATAAAAATAACTATAGGAGCTAAACAATCAGGTCATGCCCCAAAAACTGGCACTTTCAATAGCTTACATCAACATTCTTCCTAGAATATTGTTGAAGGAGGTTTAATTACAGTCTCAAGTTGTTTATGACAAAAAGACATTTAGAGCTCCTGCATACTTGGCAGACCAAAACCATTTAGGGAATGAATTCAGTGAATGCAGCCCATTTTACATATCTTCCTCCGGGCAACTAACACAAATTGATGCAACCATGAAAACAAAGTGTTGCCCCACTCCACTCCCTGATAAAAGAAAAACCTCCATGTCAATAGACATGAAAATATTTATTTGTCAAAGACACCACCCCAGAATAAACATCTAACAGCCTGTAAATTCGAAAAAGAATCATGTCATACACTAATGGTAATTCAAAGCCAATTGTTCCATTGTCCTTCTGTCCACACTTCCCATGGAAATTTAAATTCTAAGAAACTAAGCGTGTAATAGTTTCTAGGCAATTGCATCATCTGCAGACTAAGTCAATTTTACTCGTATAAATCAAGGAGCATATAGCCCCTAAAAGCAACCAGGTCAGACTCCAAGAACAATATCTAAAAGCAATCGTGGTTAGAGAGTTGTGAGATGACCATTTTCAAGGGTTAAAGATATGGTTCAACTGAAACAGTTTGCAAGAGAAAGTTGGGGAAGACAGAGAAACATAATAGTACAAAGAAAAGACAAGAGTCAGCAAAAACGACTCTTAGTTCTAAGAGCTTCAATGAGAATTTTTTGTTTATATAAGGAGAGTTCACTCATCGTCAATAACAACCACAACAAGTGACAACTTCCAGGCATTTCACTGGAAAAATGGTAATCAATCATTACAAGTAAGAAAACAAAGTTTAAAATCCAGAAAAAAAAAACGTATAATCCTACATTCATAGAAGTACAAGTTTTCTGCAGACTGATGATGTCCAAACTTTACTTCTAGACACACTACAGTGACACTATACCTACCTAATATTTTCAAGCTCAGTAAGAAGTTTAAAACAAGAAATTACTGCAATCTAGCCTGTAACAAGTGATGATCAGCAAACTCCACCTCAGTCAAATAACCTAATCTAAGATTCAAATAATGAGCTCTAACAGAAATAACTGTATCAAACATACGGACTCACTGTCTATCTTCTTCAAAGACTTTAACCAGCTTACTAAAATTTGCAGTAGAGGAAATGAGAACCATTGATAAAAACTTTGTGGAGCCAACATAGATCTTTTATGATGACTCATTAGCATAAAGATTCATGACAAAGAAACAGAATCCCCCATTCTATTAAAAGTAAAGACTACGAAATTGACTATCATCTAGGATTACCGGCCTAATAATAAGAAGTTTACAGCATTTTTGGGACTAGAATATACCATAAAATCATCTCCCAATAAACAAAAAGCCACAAATTTTGACATTTAGTTGTTTTCCCAAATTGGAAGAAAGTGAACATCAGATAAGAATCTGTAGGAAACCAACTTATGGAAATGTTCCATTAAGCATCGTTTAAGACCCAAATAATAATTAAAAAAAAGAAGTCAGCAGAAGAATCAACAATAGGTGGAGTAAAAAAAATTGATGCAACTTCAAACATTTATCACACAGAATATCTGTATCGTGGCTAGGGACACAAGAAATGAGGAAATATCCACAATCATGAAACTCAAAGATAAGGACTTGGGAAAGGATCAGGGTACAAAATCTGAGGATTAATAATTCTGAAGCATGTATCTACCTAGAAATCACCAAATCTTGCAACAAAACAATAGCAAAAAGTAAATATTGTGCATGCAAGGAATTGTCTAAAGACGTCAACAAAGACAAAAGGGGTTGACCTGTACCATATCCTTGATTACAACCAAGTGTTGCAAGTAAAGCTACGATGCTGTGTGGACATTATAATATGCTTCTAACAGTAGCTGAAGCTTTGAAGTAATAAAGAATTGATGAAACAGAACAAGTATTATCTAAAATAAAAAGATTTCAAGCACATCAAGATCACAAGCCACTGTCAAAAGGTTCAAGATAAAATAAATATCCAGGGGTATGTTGGCAGTTTAAACTGCAACACCCCACAGAGAATCTCTCCACATTGGCGTGCTCCTTAGTTACTAATGTTTTCAAGCACACAAATGTTAAGCATCACTTAAGTATGTTCTTCAGAATGCAAAAGAAAGTAACAGGATAACTATTTTTCCCTCCTATCCGTATAAGAACTTACTCCTTCCCTGAAGAAGTTTCCACCTGCATTTTAGATTAGCGCATGCCATAAGGCTTAAACTGCGAATGTAAAATTTTAGGGCCTCGTATAAGAGTCCAAGATGGATGAACAGCAAACTAATCACTCAGATGGCAACCGCCTCCTTTTTCCATAATCAACATCCCTTGATCGAGACCTGTGATCTTCTTCTGTTGCTGCACCAGACCTGCTCCGTGACTTTGAAGAAGTTTTCCCTCTATCCCAATCATCCTCATAACCTGAATCACGGTCTCTTTGCCGATATTCTCGGTAGCTATCTTTCTCTTCCCTGTAACGATGTTCTCTATGTTCCCGTTCTGGCCTATCCCAGTCCTGCCCCCTCTCATCACGATGCCTGCGATCAGAATTCCCAGGCCAATCACGCTCAGAAACCCGTTCCTTCTCCCGAGAAGCAGCACTAGATCGTGCTCCCTTTTCATGATTCACCTCTCCATAGCCATATTCAGAAGCACCATCTTCACCCCCATAACTTGATTCCCTTGTCCTTCTCCCATGCTCTTCTCCCCAACCACCCATGCTTGGGTCAGACCACATTCCAGAATTGGGTACATCCATTCCAGAGGATCCCATCATTCCCATCGCATTAGGTGCTATCCCCCGACCAAAGAAAGCTGGGTTAACATGTGGTGCCACCCCGGCAAGTCCCATTGCATTAACAGCTGGAAATGAAGGAAGCATGCCAGGAAAACCTGGACCTGCAAAAGCTCCATAGGGACCCCCTCGACCCATAAACGCTGGATCAAATCCAGCTCCCATCATACCCTGTGGAGGCATCATGCCACCAGCAGGTCCCCCAAATGCAGGACCTGCAAGGCCTTGCCCATAGCCCCCACCATTGGCACCATTTCCAATTCCACCAGCATTTCCAACCATGTTCTTGGCACCCATTCCTCCCCTTCCTCTCATTTGGCCACCGCCCCCAGGACCTCTGTTCAGAACTCCCTGTGCACCCCGTCCCCACCCACCTCTTCCATAGTTCCTTCCCCCATCTCCACTTTGATAATTCATATTCCCACCTCTCCCCATACCATCATCCCCAGGCCTCCTTCCCTGATTCTGAGACTGAGGCTGGGCTTGAGACTTGTTCATGTACGAAGCCCCCATCTGTTTTATCGTCTGTGGTGAAGCAAAAGCCACAACACAAGCTCGTCCATTGAAAATATGTCCATTCATTCCCTCTTTGCATGCAGCTGCAGCGCCAGGATCATAGAATTCAACTTGACAATACCCTTTAGATTTACCACTAGCTCTTTCATCAAAGAACTTAATCTCTTTCACCTTTCCATATTGAGACAAAACACTCTCAAGCTCTGCATCAGTGGTCCACCAATGTAATTCTCCCACAAAGAGCATAGTTGAACCATTCTCCACAGCTGGCCGGATCTGACTTTCACTCATTACCGGACGGTTGACATCATTATTCATACTTACCTGATTGGTTGGTACTTGTGGAACATTTCGAGGATCACCATTGCCACTATTTGACAATGGTGCAGGTTCATTTACATTTTTTCTGCCCAAATCAGAAGACTCAACCCCCACGTTAGGAGCCACAGAAGTTGATCCTTGAAAGCCCATGTTTTGGACTTGAGTTTCATGACTGTTCCCCATGGTCCTCCCTTTTTGAGCAACAGAAGATCTGTCTGAGTACCCAACAGATTCTATTCCCTGTCCCTTAACACCCATGGCCACATCCTTCTGTTCATGAAATTGTTCCCCTGCATTAGCGTACTTCCTTTCGGCTGCTACCCCAAGGGTGTTTAGTCCTTGTGAACCCGCAGGCTCAACTCTAGATTCATGAGTATTCCGAGCTTGGACACCTCCTCCACCACCCACATTAGCTGGAGGATGTGGCGCCTCAGACCGGTGCATCTGCAGGAAATTCTCGCCAACATTTACATCATTATAAAGATCATCATATTCATCATCTTCCCCCATTTCTTCTTCTGCCAATGCAGATATGGCACCACTTCCCTGGTATTGAATCTTTTGAGTTCCTCCATACTCCTCATCTCCGAAGTCAATTTGCTCATCAGCCATTGGATCCATTTAAAAGAGTAAGATAAACACCCGTTTAAGCCAACTAAACAAAAAAAGCGCAACATCTTTATTAGAACCACAAATTATGGCAAAAGAAAAATACTCAAAAGAGGTATCTCGCCACTTTGAAACTAAAGATAGCTACAGAAAAGTGCCTAGAGTAGAACATCCATATCCCCATAAGTAAATAATGAACCAGATCAATCTATGAAAACAAACCGTAAAATAACTTCAGAGATATAGACCCAGAAAAAGTGTATTGCCATCAGAATACCTAATGTCTATGAGTTCATTTACAAGTCTGTGTTGCAGAAAGGGAGAAACTAAGATTTGCACAACAAGCAAGAGAATATCTTTTCAGTACCAAATATTCAGTTTACAGCCAGTACTGGCTTTGCCATGAGTCACTCTACGACATAACAGCGTAAACCAGATTATGGATCAACTATGAATCTTGAGGAAAAACGAGAAAGTATCACGTTGCTGAAACCCTAAAAAGCAAACAAATCTCTAACATTTACCATGGACCATTTCATCCAGCATATGAATCATGAAAAAGCTAGTAACCCACATCCTGAAAAGAGCAAAAACGACATCTCTTCATTCTTTACTCCGTAAAATCGTCGAGAACGTTGGAGGTAGCACAAACCCATGTCACAAAATTACTAGAATCAAATAAACATCTGAACATCTCATACATAAAACAGAACAACATTAAAAATTTAAGAATTTAAACATCAAAAATGAAACCCTAAAACAGGTATTGCCTAAATAACAAAGCCATGGTCGTTGAACGCATCAGTGGAAACTGCATCGACATGGATATACAGATTAGAACAAACAGAGGCACGCTTACTTCTTCTCCTGCTTTGCGTTAGCTAATTCCCTCTTGTCTTCTCTTCTCTTCTCTTCTATCCTCTTCTCTCTGGTCTCTATCTTCTTTTCTTTTTCTAGTCTCTATCCCAACTACACCTCCTCGTCGTTTTCCATTCTTATTTTAATGTGCTGTATTGTATCTTTTGCCTTTTTTTCACTATCTTATTTTAATTTTGGGACTTATTTTAAAACTAATTCGTCATTAATTATTTTTAATTTCCGACCTAATGCTGTTAAAGAATTACTAGTTAGCGGTCGGTAAGCGCAAACTTACAATTTTAAATTACAGAAATAACTTTTTTATAAAAATTATTAAAAAAGGGTCATATTTTTTTTTATTTTTTTGAAATCAAATAAGAAACACTTCATTAAAAGCAATTGTCCGCTGCTAAAACAGATGCAAACAGAAAATGATAAATCCCAATAATTAAGACCTGACAATGAACTAAAGAAATACAAACAGAGAATGATAAATCCCAAATTTTTTTTATAAACGAAATAAAAGCAAAGCAGATTACAACAGGAGGCTAGGAGGCCGCAAATCCTTGATAAGTCCTTTAGGAGGAATGAGTGATATCTAATAGGCGTAGTGTCTCTAGGTAATGGATGCCTATATTAAAATGAACTGAATACTGTATGTTTCTGTTTTTTTCTATTTTTTTTAGTCATTTTTTTTAAAAAAAATTACTTATTCGATTGTGATTTTTTTTTCTAAAAATAAAAAAATTACAACTATTTTACAGAAATTAAAAAACATAGTTTCTTTTAATTTTGACAACATGTTTTCTTTGACAGAAAACTAACATATCCCTACTTTCTATCTCGAATAATAATAATAAAAAAGTATAAAATTTATAATAATAATTAATAATAATAATAATTAAATAATTAATTTGGTATAATAAAATTAATAATATTAAAATAGTAAGTAGAAAATTTATAACAATAATTAATAATATTATTATTATTATTGACAATAAATAATAATAAGAATAAGAATAACTTAATAATAATAATAATAATAATAATAAAATTAATAAAAATAAAAATAATTAATAAAAATAATAATTATAATTAAAAACCAAACATATTTTTGTTTTTAATTTTTATATTGCAAATTTCAATCAAACATGTTTTTATTTTTTAGAAAAAAAAATTAAAAACAAAAATCAAAAATCAAAAACAACAACAGAAAAATAAAAATGAAGCCAAACGGTCATATTTAACAAGTCAGTTGGCTCTTCCGGTACTCTCCCTGTATATTTTATAAAGCGAAAAATCTTGTGGACGGAAAAAATTTACTGTTTAAAGAATTTGTTTTTGGGTATTGACGGAGTCCTTAATTTTGGCAAACAATTGTCTATTCTTTTGTTTTAATAAATAAAATCTTCTGAAGCTGTTGAACACATGACATCTACTGCATGTCTTTCTTTTTGTGGTACGGGTACATGCATTTCATGCAAGTCTGATGACAAAATGGTGGTCTTAAATGAACCAGAGACGAATAATATATCAAACTATTAATAACTTTAAAAGAAATAAAATTTGATAATGAGACAACTAATTTAGAGCGTGAATCTTAAATCCAGAAGTAGTTTTAAGTTGTAAATAGTCTTACGGTAAGCATTAGCGAAGCTACATAGAAGGTTTGCCTACCCTCAATTTTTTTTTATAAAGAAGATATATATGTAATATAGAGGTTGCCTACCTTAAAAGAATGCCGTTGCCCATAATAGATTGGATTAAAAAAACTATATATATATACCTTGCCCGCCCACCCTCAATTTTTTTTATAAAGAAGTTATATATGTAATATAGAGGTTGCTCATCCTAAAAGAATGTCGTTGCTCATAATGGATTGGATTAAAAAAAAATTATATATATATACCTTACCCGCCCACCCTCAATTTTTTTTATAAAGAAGATATATATGTAATATAGAGGTTGCCCACCCTAAAAGAATGTCGTTGCCTATGGTGGATTGGATTAAAAAAAACTATATATATATACCTTGCCCCCCCTGAAACAAATTCCTGGCTTAGCCACTGATAATAAGCATAAATGCATCCACTAACTTTCAATGAATTCTTATATTTGGTTCTTATTCTAATTTGTCCCTTTCTTGGTGTGTTTTAAGAGCTTTATTCAAGAATTGCAAATAATTCCCAATTAATAGTGTTAGAAAATCATAATATTTGATCTTCTAAAAGATTTGAAACGGTTGTAAATAGCTTACTAATGATTATGATTTTGATTTACTAATTTAGGTTTATTGTAATAAAATATTTATTTAGGCTTATTATAATCTTCTTAGTCAATGACTAATGTGTAGGAATTATTTTGTTTCCAAAAATAGGATAAATGACAGTATATATTAGTGTATTTAATATATGGAGATATTAGAGAAGAATTTTAGTTTCTATTATTGGTATTAGAGATTCTTTAGGTGACTTTTAAATCTAAAAACCCTCCTCCAAAGTATTGGGTACTAGTTGTGAACTTCTTTCAATTCTTCTTTACTTAATTATGTTTTTGGCTTCTCATAATGTTATATTCATCAGAGAGTCAATATACTATTATTGGTACTAATAATGAGGCTGAAACATTAGTTCAATCAGAATAAGAATTGTAGAACATACAATCTTCTTATATACTCAACAACCAAAATTATCTTCATATGTCTCAAGTGGTTAAAATCTTTCTCCAAGGAAAGGGTACATTGAGCTATCTTATGAGAATTGGACCTTCCGCTGAAAATGACACGTTTGCAAAATGGAATGAAGAAGATTCTATTATCATGTCATGGTTGTGGAACTCTAAGACACCTAAAGTGAGTCGAACCTGTATGTTTTTAACAATTGCAAGAGAAATTTGAAAAATCGTTCATCAAACCTATTAAAAAATGGAAGATGTTGCGGTAATTTATGAGATCTGAAATAAAATCAACGCCACAAGGCAAGGTAATCTCTCGATCACATAGTACTATAGTACTATGACAAACTTGCGACTTGAATTGGATTACTATCAAGATGTTAAAATGAAATGTGGAGAATATGTTACAATGCTGCAAAAACTTGTGGAAAGAGAGAATCTTTGAATTTCTTGCAGGCTTCAACCTAGATTCTGATCAAGTTCGAGTCTAGGTTATCAGGAAAGAAGTTCTCCCATCCCTTAAGGGTGTTTTTTTTCTCTATAATATGGGTTGAGGAGAGTCATTGAGGAGTGATGATTGACAATCCAATAAATGAAGGATCAGCTATGAATTCCACAAAGGATGGTTATAATACGGAGGCCAATAAAAGGGCGAAACAACCTAACCAAGAAGGGGTCTAGTGCATTTGCTACAAGAAGGCCCATCACACAAAAATTACTTGCTGGAAACTCCATGGAAAGCCTTCCAATGTTGGGGGAAAGGGAGGTAATCGAGGTAGATAGCCTAGAGGACAAGTGCACATGACAAATACTAAAGATGTTCTTAGTGAACATCCAAATCAAGATGTTTCATGAGAGAGCCAGAAAAGCTGAAATCTATGTTAAAATCAACTGAGAAACCTGAAAGGTCTTACTTTTTGGCTATTCAGGTAAGTCCTCTAATTCTTATGCTCTTAATGCCTATTTTCTTGACCAATGATACTTTGATAATAGATTCAGGTGCTACCAACCGTATGGTTTTCTCATATCATCGTTTTACATGATATAAACCTTGTCATGGGAATAAAAAAATTCAAAATTGCAAATGAAAGTTTTATTACTAATGCAGGTTAGGGAACTATTTCTTTTATTTCCATAATTATGTAAAAAATGTTTTACATGCTCCTAAATTAGTTGTCAATCTTTTGTCCATAAAACAAATTACATGTGACCTAAATTGCAAAGTGATTTTCTATCCCACACATGATATTTTGAAGATCTGATCTTGGGGAAGACGATTATCCTTAAAACTAAGAAAGACAAAAACTACTCCCATTCAAAGTTTTATTTATTTTTATTCTATCAATAAAGAGGACATTTGGCTCCACCATTATCTTCTTGGTCATCCACCACTTAGTTTGCTCAAAACTATGTTACTATTGTTATTAAAAAATGTTGAAATAAGTAGTTTGCATTATGAAGTGTGTGAATTTGCTAAGTACAAGGCGTGGTTCTTATCCATTTAGTAATACTAGAAGTTTGGTTCCCTTTTCACTAATTCTTTATGATATATGGGGTCCTTCTACAATTATAAACATTAAAGGGGCAAGGTGGTTTGTTACCTTTATAGATGATTATACAAGAGTAACCTGGGTACATTTAATGAAAAACAAATCTAAAGTTGGGGAAATTTTCCAAGATTTTTCCAAATGATCAAAAACTAATTTGGAGTAAGAATAAAAAACTTACGGAGTGGTAATGCAAGAGATTACTTTAACCAAAATCTGTCATCTTTCCTTGAAAAAAATTGTTCATTATTCATCTTGTGTTAACACATCACAATAGAATAGGTAGTCGAGAGAAAAATAGACACCTCATAGAAATCACATAAACATTGTTATTTCAAAATAATGTTCCCTAATCTTATTGGGAGGAATTGCGTTTACTGTAGCCCACTTGATAAATAGGATGCCCTATAAAGTTCTTGGTTTCAAAGGTCCAATAAGTCTATTTCAAAGGATGATCCAAATTCATAAATAGATTCCAAATTACCCTCAAAAGTTTTTGGTTGCGTGATTTTTTTTCATTTTCATGACATTAACCAAGGAAAACTTGATCCAAGAGCATTAAAATGCATCTTTGTTGGTTACTTTTCCACAAAAAGGGCTACAAGTGTTATCATCCTATTTCTTGTAAAATTTTCATTTCAATGGATGTCACGTTTATTAAAAAAACAACCTTTATATTCATATTCTCATCTTTATGGGGAGAGTGTGAATGAAGATAAAAAGCATGAGCTATGTTTCCCTGATTTGCAGATTATTAGTTAACCTAAAACTGATCAATCTCAAACTGTTTAGCTTAAAAACTCACCACCTACATTGTCCCTTAATCAGTCACATGAACAACCTCTTAACATATCATAATCAACCCAAATTATACAACCAGTAGTCGAAAAACCTATCCTAATCAACTCAAGGAGAAAAGAGCGCAATTATACTCAATTGCAAGATCAAGATTTAACTCCTAAATTAGGTACACAGTCAAAATTATCCTCTCTATTAATTGATGATTTAGATGTTCCTATAGCTATTAGGAAAGGAATTAGAAATTGCACTTAATACCCTATTTTTCACTTTGTTTCTTCCAATAAAAATCTCACATAAAGACTGTTGTTTTCTCACTAATTTAGATACAATTCTTATTTCCCAAAACCTCAAGGAGGCACTTAGAGTGTGCCATGAATGAGGAAATGAGTATACTCAATAAAAATAATACATAGGAAATTGTTGATCATCCAAAAGACAAGAAATTAGTAGGATTTAAGTAGGAAATGAACATAGTCTGCATTCTTTTATCTTTAACCGCTAATTTCAATTGGTGTTTGCAATAATTTGATGTCAAAAATACTTTTTTACACGGTGATCTTGAAGAAGAGGTATATATGGAGCCTTCACTAGGTTTTGAGAAATATTTTAAAGATAACTAAATGTGCAAGTTGAGAAAAGCACTTTATGAGCTTAAGCAGTCACCACGGGCCTAATTTGGAAAGTTTGCAAAAGTGATGCTTAATATTGGCTACAAACAAAGCCAAGGGGGTCATACTCTCTTTTTAAGACACTCGACAGTAGGGAAAGTTACAGTTTTAATAATATATGTTGATGATAGCATTGTAACGGGTGATGACGATGAGAAAATTATAAAGATTGAGGCTAGACTTGCAAAAGAATTTGAAATTAAAAAGCTTAGGAAACTCAAATATTTTCTAGGAATTGAAGTGGCTCGGTCTAAAAGGCATATTTATTTCCCAAAAAAAGTATATTTTAAATCTTCTACGAGAGATAAGAATGATGAGATGTAAGCCCATTGATACGTCAATCGAAAAGAATCATCAATTGAATGAAGCAAAAGATGATGAAGAGGTTGATAAAGGAAGGTATCAAAAACTCGATGGGAAACTAATATGCTTGTCTCATACATGTCCCGATACTGCATATGTAGTGAGTGTGATAAGTCAATTTATGCATAATCCTAAGAAAGTTCATTTACAGGTTGCCTATAGAGTGATTCGATACCTGAAAGCTAATTCCGAAAAAGAATCATGTTTAGAAGAGGAGCATAATTAACTATAGAAGCCTACATAAATGCAGACTATGCTGGTTTACTATCAGATCGATGCTCAACAACTAGTTAATGTACTTTGATTAGAGGAAATTTAGTGACTTAGAGAAGCAAAAAACAAGCAGTAATATGTAGATCAAGTGCAGAATCTGAATTTCATACAATGGCTTGAGGAATTTGTGAACTCTTATGGATAAAGAAAATTTTCAAAGACTTGCAAGTTAAATGGCATGGACCTATAATTTTGTGTTGCGACGACAAATCTTCTATAAGTATTGCAAATAATCCAGTTCAACATGACAAAACAAAACATGTTGAGATAGTCTGACACTTCATCCAAAACAAGTTGAAAGTGAAATGATCTGTACACCTTATGTTCATATGAATGGTCAAATGGTAGACATGCTTACAAAAGGACTGGACGACTTAACTTTCCAAAACATTACTAGCAAGTTGGGAATGGAAAACATTTATTCTCCAGCTTTGAGGGGGAGTGTAAGAAAATTAGAATATTTGATCTACTAAAAGATTTGTTCAATATTATGAATACCGTACCGACCTTGGTGCGGAGTTAAGTTTTAGTACAGTACTATACCGGTATTGATCAATACCGGATACTGTTTTGGACAAAAATTTAAATTTATGAAATAGTCCTTGAATTTTTTTTAAAATTACAAAATAGTCCATTGGTATATTCTAGTGTATACTTTATAATTTTACATCAACCATGTCTCCAAATATCATAATAACAACGATTTAAAATAACAACAATTTATTTATTTTTATTAACATCAATTTTCAAATATTTCACATATCAATAATAGCCACAACTAATATGAAAAAAAGACCATTTAAGCATCATACAAATATAAAATTAAGAACAATATAGTATCTAAAATATAACAATTTTATCATATAATAAATAATAATTACATCAAACCATCAAAAAAAATAATTTTTTTACAGATATATTATTAACAATAGCTTGATATTGGAGTTTAACAATTTGAGCTTTATTATTAGATAAAAAGTTTGTCATACACTCAATAGGATTTAAGATGCAACACTAATCATTCAAATTATTTATTAAAGTTTAAATCATTTAATTTTGTGATTTAACTTACGGGAGTAAATAAGTTGGTTAATTTATATATGTTTAGCCAATACAATTTCAATATTAGTGTATTCAGTATGTAGAGAAATTAGAGAAGATTTTCAGTTTCTTTTCACATAGTGTTACGATAGTCCAAAAACCATATAGAACAGGAAATTATGAATTCCGAAGAAAATGATAAAACATTCATCAAAGCAGTGCTGTATCAACCACTTGTGACCTTTCCATTGTTACAGAAACACGAAGCAAAACCTTCGATCAATATCAAGTACAAACGTTTTAGCAAAAGAAAAATGAAATGTCTGTAACTAGTAAGTTGCTCCAAGCATCCTCTGGCAAACAAAAGGATACAATTACCGACTTATAATCAACAAGGAAAAATGTAAGGAAGGTAATCTTTTTATCCTATTCTATAGAGCTGTAAACTAAAAATTCGGCTCAAATGATGTTAATCTAAACCACAGTTTCTATCTGACCCTTAATGTGCCAAAGGACCTAATACTAAGTGCGCCCCATTTACCTCTAAACAAAATCTGCATCTAACCAATGAAAGAATTAAATACCATAACTGGGCTTCTTACAGTTATTTCCAGTGTTCATATTGTACACATCCAACCAATACCCATGAACACCATCCAAGGGTTGGATGAAGGAGGTATATAAAGGTGCAGAAGAGATGCCGTGACGAAGAGGCGTTGCACACAGACGTGGCCATCTGAAAATGCAAACAGTTGCAATGGAAAACAGTTTACGTACGATGTATCCACAGTTTGGTATTTGCAACTAAAACATTCCCTTGAAAACAGGATTTGAGCGGCAAATGCTCGCCCCATGTTCCTCGTATTCTGCTTTTGTATGGCAAGCCTACGCATACAAATGATGTTTCAGTCTAGGGCCAAAACACGGTCATACAATTACAGCATAAGGTATGAGTTATTTCTGTAATGTAAGGCACATGAGATGGTAAAATCTTGCAGGTCAATCAATAGTTGACTAATAAGAGACATCAAGAGGCACCACCCCAATATAAAGATACTCTGAGATTTGACATAAAAAAAAGTCAAATCTAAAAAGTTTCCTTAAATTTAAATTTAACCAATATAAAGATACTCTGAGATCATGAGGACATAGACACAAGCAGATTGGAGATATAAAAGTTACCAAAAGGAAAGTAAGTTAAGAATACACTAGGACTGCAATAGACTCATTCTAGCACCATCATGTGAAAAAGCAGAGCACAAACAACGAATTTTGAGCTAAGAAAGGAACATATACCGCAAAAAATTCAGGTGTTGATGCAAGTACTGAACCTCCAAACCAAACTGCAAATCTCTGGATAGGATGGCTGACTACATTTACTTCAACAGGGTGAGCCTAAGGACCCAAATAAACAAAAAATTCAGGCATCTTAATTAATGCATCCATACTTTAAAAGACAGTTGACAAACTTAAAAACTTACTTTGATTTCCCCTCCATGTCTGGCTTCAGATGCAAGAACACGTGCATCAACAATCTTCTTCAGATCCCTCTGCAACCTTCTGCCAAAGTCTTTGAACATGGTTGATCCTCCAGACAACACTATATTCTGAAACAAAATGAACACCAACTGGAGTTGTTAGGAAAACTTAAATACACATGCAGAGAATGATGCAAAAGGGCTGAGAGTTTATAAACAAAATAAAAAGTGGGCAAATTAGTCAACCACAAGCTTTAATTTGGGGGAACGAAGAATGGGAAATTGAAGTGACAGCAAGGACAACAGGAGCCGAGAAAGTTCCTTTATACTAAGTTGTCTATGTTAGATACGGAATAATAATTAGATTTATTGTCTTAATTTGTTTAGGACTTAAAGCTTATTTAAGAATAAAGAATCCTTATTAGAATATGATTCAATTTTGATATTTTAGCTAGAAACCCTTTCGTACTAGAATAAGGATTCTAAGAACTTCTATAAATATGTACGTACTCAACCTGTCAATAACAACATATCCTAAATTTTTTTTTACAAATTTGAGTTTTCAATTAGAAAGCGTGATGCTTGCTTCTAAGAGCAATTCTTAGACTCTAGGAGTGATTTAGTTTCTTACCCTCTATTATTTGTGTTCTTCACTAAATTCCAGCAATTCTAACCTAAAGTTCCAGCAATCAAAACCCTAAATTCAAGCCATATCAAACCTAATTCCAGCCATTTTAATCCTTAAATCCTAGCCTAAAATTTCCAGCAATCAAACCCTAAAAACCCAGCTATACTAAAACAGAAATTTCAGCATTCCAAGGTAAAATCTAAACCTGAAACTTGATATTCCATTAGCCTAACATCAGCCATGTTTCCTAATTTTGTGAGTTTTAACTACTATTTAATGCTTCTATTTGTCCTACATCACAGAAGAAAAGCAAAATGACCAGACAATTGCAGTCAAATGATTCAGCTTACAAAATGATGGACTTTATGAAAAAATATTTCACGGAAATGTTTGAACAAAAACAAGAACCCATGTTTAAGTTAAAAACGCACGTCAGAAGGTGATTAGATGATGTGTTAAACAGTAGCAAGCAGCAAATCTACAAAATTCTTAGGATCACAAAATAATTCAACTCCTCTTTCGGTGGAAGAAATTTCATTAACATTTAATTATTGCCAATCTAAATATGGGCCAACAAAGTAAACAATCTGCTGTTTCATTAAAATGTATCACATCTATTGGTATGGTTCAAACAATTGTCATATCGTACACATACACTACCTTATACAAAGCCCTTCTTGTGTCAATCGGTGCTGACTGAATACACTTGTCTATTACAGCTGGTAACGGAGTGGTGAAGTCACTGCTATAGATCTCAGGATTGAAGAAAACCTGGTAAAAATTAAGAAACAGTGAAAAAAAAAAGGCAGCTTTGACAGTATATTTTGAATGCAAAGAAGAAATATCCAGAGTTATCCATGTGGTTCTTAGAGTATAAACTCACACGCTACTTAAGGCATAAGTTTGAGTATTGTTTGGTAATTGGTCATGGAGAAAATGGGGAAGTAGGGGTGAATAATTCTAGTTACAGAAAAAGATGTGTCTGCAAACACCAAGAAGTTGTTTCACAAGACTGTGAACAAGACAAACTTCACAGGTTAAGTGCAAGAAAACTAGATAAGAAACAGAGTTTGTGGTCTAGAAGTGGACATAATAGCAACTGAAAGGAATGTCACCAAATGGACTAATTAAAGAACATAATGTTTCTTGTGCGCTGTCAAATAGAAAGTATCAAGAGATATTTCAGATTTTGTATATCAGATTAGAAGAGCTTTAAAAGCAATTCAAATGGGAATCCTATAAGAAAAAGTAAGGCGGTCACTTTATCATCTAATAACAAGTTATCTGCCTTGCATATATAATTCCAGCTCTACTTTTAATATAGTATGCAAGAATGGCTCCCACTTAAAAGAATTTCATAAACAAAGCAAAGAACGGACCTCAGGGCCAAGAAAGCGCTCATAGCCAACATCACAGGAGTATGGCGCCCCTGTTTTTGGTTTAATACCCTTCCAGTGCTTTATGAATTTTGTTGGTTCTTTGTCATGCTTATTAAACTCCTGGAATCATTTGAGACTAAGAGTTACGATTACATTCTATATAATAGCAAGCATACAATAGAACGGCAGAAAAACATCAACTCTCAGTTGAATTTTTAAGCCATCTATTCAAGAACTGGGGTGCTGCTAATCTTTAAATTGTTGTTTGAAGGAAGGAAAATTGACCTTGACAATGTCGGAACAAGTGTAACAATATGTTTCTTTCACTTTCCGAGCTACTTCAAATGAATCTTCTGGTGGTATATTTTCTCCCCTTTCCTACAAGTAATCAAAAATTAAATAAGCACACTATTTTTGGACCATTAATGACTTCTCTGAGAAATCTTCCAAAGGATTCAACAAGAAGAATAACCCAGTACAAAATTGGTCTCTATAACCACAAGCTTGCAAACAACATCAATGCACATAGCATCTAATCTGTGTCATCCCCATGCTTTCTTGTTAACATAAAAATTTAACCTCAAAATATGCAGGATACCAACAATATCAGGAAGCACAGTTAATAGCGCCTGTTGCTACAGAATTTCTAAAGAGTGTATGGCATACCCGCATAAGCTGCTGGATAAAGAGAGTAACATCCCTCCCCGCAACAGGAACTGACTTGATGCTGCTCCCAATGACATAACCTTCTGCAACAGGTACAATATGGGTAGCTCCATCTCCAACATCTACAACAACCCCTGTCATCTCACACTAATGATAAAGATAAAAGATATGTCAACCAAAAGGAAAAATATTATATTGTTAACAATAAGCATAAGATAAAATGGTCTGCAGTCTTAGAAAAGGTGAGGGTCTATTAAAAGATCAACAGCACTTGATGGATTTTTAATCATAGCACCTCACATACAATGTCCTCGGTGACATAAAGTGGAAGATAAGAAGTCATATCGACAAAATTTGAGAGTAGATCCCCAGCTCATAACTCATCACAACTTTCGTGAAACATCCTACCAATACAAACTTGTAAGGGAATACTTCCAAAATGCACTGAACGATTCCAAACTCAAATAAATTCATAAAAGATACTAATTATTTATAATTTTCATTAAAACCACACTCCTCAAACTGTCATCCACATAATTCAATCCCCTCTTTACTCAAAATGCCAATTCCAAACCTATTTTGATTGATGTGGAACATTGTTCAATAAGACATTCCTCAGAACAAGTTGAAGTAAATAAAGAAACAGATTAGAGAGCAAACAGTTCACTCAAGTCAGCTGCTTCACCCACACACAAATATAAAGATATATATATATATATATAGGAAAGTTATGGGCAATCTCCAATTTATAAGGGATTCTCGTTTCTACAGTAAAGCAAATTCAATTGCAGGATTAACAGCTAAAATAACAACCTTCAAGGTAAGATCCTAACTAATCAGGAGAAGTCAAACTTAAATTGATCAAAACTGCCTATATCAAACAACCCATTTGTGAAAACCAACCTTCGATGTGGTGTACCCAGCCGCAAGAGCAAGCACAGAATTGACAGCGATGTAAAGCCCAGGAACATTAAACGTCTCAAACATAATCTCACCACTGTACTCCCGACTCTCCGGTGCAGTGAGCGGACTTTCAGTTAAAAGAAAGTAATGATCTTCCGGATCGCACCGCAAGTAATTGAATATACACTGTTGCCAATACCTTTCCATTGCGTCCCAATTGTAAACTTGGCCGTGCTTAATTGGGTAACTGAGATTGTACACATTGCTGGATCTCGATTTAGCAAGCGCCTCCTCTCCTATAAAAAAATCCAGATCGGCCATAACACCGGCACTGTGCTGAGCCAACCAATTGGCTTTAGAAGAGCTCCGAGATTGGTTCACAAAAGACTCGTTAACAGCTACTACTGTAGGCAAAATAAAACAAGGCTCTACATTTCCCGCAAATCCCATTTTGGAGTACCTGTAAAACCCAACAAAAATTAACACAAACAAAGAAGCAGAATTTCCTAAACGCATTTCAACAAACAGGTTTGGTGTAATCACCCAGTGCCATTGTCAATAACGACTGCGGGGCGAGAGGTCGCGTCCATGGGAAGCGGGAGACAAAGGACGACAGAAAAAACGACGGTAGTGGATCTACGACGACGATAAAAGAGAGGGTTTAAGCAATAGGGTCATGGTGCGAGAGACTTGGATCCTAAGTGAAAACAGCGACCCAACAACAATAACAACGACGATGGTAGTTTCAAGTAGTTGGTGTATAATTTAAACATCTCATCATCATCGACAACAACAACGACCCATAAGATCATCACTTCTTCTTCTTCTTCTTCTCATCATCAACGTTTCCATATTTTCCTCTTCTTATCTCTCGCTCTCGATAGATAACTTTATTGGCAATCAACGGTTCACCCAGAAAATCCAACGCCGACTCTGGCTCGTATCTTTCTTCTTATTCGTGGGTCTGTTTCCAAATGTTTACTTTTGTCAGTAAACGGAGGGTTCTTATCCATCCGATTGCTAATTTATGCGGGACCCACTTGATTGTTGAAATCGAGTGGTTCTGATAGGATGGTGGGGTTTATATGTGAATATTTCTCGCAGTCGACCACAGCTCCAATAGAGTGGCGTTTCGTTTTCGCCCAACGTGCGACTTGCCGTTTAGGATCGCTTTTGCCTACATGTCGGTGCACTCTAGCTTGCGGGATCAATTTCCTTTTTCTTTTTCTGATCGTTTGGGACCTAGAAAATCACCTGGTGGCTTAGCAATTATGGTCACATCATACCATATCATAATGTCTCTGCAATTCCTGCCATCGCCTTTTAGAAATTATTTCTTAAAATATGAAGAAGCAGCTGCCCCTAAGTTTCTGTTTTCTGTTTTCTTCCCCTAGAGATGAATCCAACTAAAGGAACTCAATTTGTCCTGTCTACTAGCTTTTGGACATAATCAATTTCAAGTATTATGATGGATCAATCAAAATGCTTGGAATCCTATGTTATTTCTTCTTATAAAATTCCTTAAACCATCATCTTTGCAAAACCAACTTTACAAGCAGCCTTGTGAAACATCATGGGGGCTTTCCTGTGTATCCGGAATTGGATCTCTCGAGACCAAATCTATAGACCCTGCTATGACAATACTTTGTGTTATTTTGGTTTTGACAGGAACTGAAGTTCTCCAATGGAGTCTTGCTCTTTTAATACTTTTTGTGAGAAGTTATATAATTCCTGCAAGGACGTAAAATTTGATACCGTGAATATATGAGCTTTGTAATGATTGTTGGATTTTATGTTCTTGGCATCTCTATCTTGTTGACATTGGTGAGAAGGACTACAGGTCGGCCCGTCCATCTTCATTCTTGAAGACAATAGAATGTTAAAACAATTCAGTAATTGCATTGTCTGACCATCCCTACTTCGAATGAAGAAGCTTTGAGTTCAACATGGACAGTGTGTGAAGGGTTTCCACAATTTGATGAATTTGTTGGCTAACTCTCTCAATGCGTTTAATAAGCTCTTAAAGTTCTTTTTCCCTAAAAAGTGCAGGGGGCTGAGGACTTGCTTTGTTTGTACAACAACAAACCACAAATTCTTCTGATCCATCTCCATTGATTACTCAGATTTTGATAAAGATAGCTGCTCTAGTAATCAAGTAGGTGATTATAAATATGGTGGTCGAGGTAGCCTCTGTTATTACTGTGGGGCAACTAATCGTATCATAAAAGAATTTCGCTGAAGTTACATGGCACAACTACTGACAGAGTTCTTAGTATAGTGTTTGATAAGCAATTGATTAACTGATAAGGACCACAATTTCCATTTCCCCTTATATTCTAATATAAACAAGTACACCTATTGCTTCGCTTTCCTCCTCTTACCGCCCTTGGGTGTTTTTCTTTCTTCCTCTTACTTGTTTGCCTTTCCTCTTATGTCTTACCTTGGATTAGTGACTAATGTCCAGATCCTCTATCTAATATAACCATGTCTTATTCTGTCTAACTAAAAAACATTGTCGTGCTTCTTAAATTAAACACTTTGTTACTCTTTCCAAAATTCGTGGCTTATGATCCAAGTCGACCTAGCCGATGTCCTCTGTTACCTTCTTCGTATCACTACAGAAGTCGCCCTCTCTTCTCTTCGCCACCATCCTACCCCTTGTAAGATCCAACCCAGTTCTTCAACCACATCAAATTATGCGACATTTTTGGACAATTACCTTCTGTAAATTTATCACAGAATTAGGGAGAACGATGGAGCATGAAAGACGAAGAAGCATTGGTAGTGCCAACATCCTCTGTCATTTTCTTTATAACACTATAGAAGTCACCCTCTTATTGTCTCACTATGAGCCTCTTTGCCCCTTTCCCCCTTCCTACACCTTGTAAAACCCAACTCAAATCTCCTAATCTCAACCGCATCAAATTATGTGACATTTAGGAGGATTTCTTTCTATAAATTTATCACATAATTAGGGACGAAGATGGAGTAGGAATGACATCCTCTGTCATTTGGAGAATATAACAATCTCACTAAATAAATTTACAGAAGGCACGGCCGTGCAACTACTGCACGGTCGTGTAAGTGCTTGCACGACTGTGCAGGCTAACTCACGGCCGTGCTAGCTAACTACTTGCACGACCGTGAGTTTTCAATTAATATGGAAGAACAATCATTACATTTTGGATTAATTAATACAATTATACTACTAATGTAAAGTTAACATCAAATGCAATAATTGAAATTAAGAAATAAATGTAAAAAAGAGTGGATATTAGCGATAAATTAACAAATAAATGTTCACAAATAAATTATAAAAAAGTCATGATTATTTTAAATTCATTGTCCTTTATTAACAAAATTTTAAAAAAAGTTAATAGGTCTAACAATTTGTAGATCATAGGAAAAAGAGATTAATTCGATCATAAATAGAGAAAGTTAAAACAGTTGAATATAATTTATGTCTTCATTCATTCAATATTACAAATGGATGTTTAAAGAAACAATTAATTGTAAGGCAGATTACGTATCTGTAGGTGTTTTTGACACAATACACATTGTTTCTTTGCTTTCCACCATTCCT
>JAOSBP010000003.1:8756588-8772678 GCA_027563825.1 Erythroxylum mucronatum
GCATTTATATAAATTTATTAAAATGAGTGAAAGAATGAGTAACATTATCTAGGAGTAACATATAATATGCATATAGTGAAAGATAACAGTAGAGAAATAGTCCACAAATAATTGTCTCACCTAGTGACATATTAATTAAAGATCATTTACACAAACAAGTCATGCCTTTTGCATATTCAACTTTGAAAAAGCTTCCACATCAAAAGATATAATAGCCATATATCCATGCTTATCTACAAATGGAAGCTTTTTGCACATCAAATATTTGAATCTCTACAACATTGTAAGAACTAATCTTCGAGAGATGTGCCTTATTTGTGTTTACATGTTGAAGGGGTAGGAATTAATCATTCTGCAGGAGTAGCAAGCCTTTTTCTTAGCTTATATGAGAAATAAGATACTCACTTTCCTTTAGAAGATTCCAACTTACTGCTTTCCTAAACATTTCAAGAACATACACTCAAAATTCTAACCTGATCCAAGTTATGTGCATTAATGTTACAACTTTTTCATAAACTTCCAAATTCATATATTTTTAATAACTAAGCAAAGTGAAGATTGTAAGCTCAATTTTTAATGGGGTAGGAATATAAGGAGAACAATTCTTGGAATATTACATCTTACCTAAATATTACAATGTTGCATTATAAATCTCTCTTATATATAAGTTCCTTTTCATTCTAAATCTCCTTTTGATATCGAATAAATATTTTCTTAAGACAACATAACTGTTCTTTCAGTCAAGTACTGCTTCATTAAGAACCTTAACAATCACATAAGTTATAAAGTAAAATATATACTTAACAAATGCCTCAAATTAATTACATTTTAAGTTAAATTAAATACCAAAGATGTGTAATTGAAAGCATGCAAGTGTACATCCCATCTAGGCATTTTATCAAACACCTTATGTTCATCAAATTATCATCCCATTATACCAACCAAATTCACATTTTCCCCTACTAGCACATACATATCGTCATTCCACGTCGTTATTCATTCACAAAACACTAGAATATTGCACAAAACATGAAGAAAAAAGAACAAAACCCACGGTCTATATTTGTGGCATGTTCAAACAAAAACCACCTTACCTTGTCGGAGAAGACCACCGAAAGCTTCACGTCATCACTGGATGAAGGACGGACGACAAACACCTTTACGCTAGAGGAGGAACGTCGACAGCCGGAGGAGGAAAATCGACAGACGCAGAGGAGAGGAGCAACGTCGAGGAGAAGAGGAAGGGAGGGTATTTCGACGTTTTAACCTACAACAAGACGGCGTCGTTTTGTTTTAGTGAAATAGAGGGGATACCGATGGTTAATGTCGTCCCTAATAACCGTCGGTGAAGCTTAATTCCGTCGCCAAATCCAAATTTGAATTTCTGGATTCGCCGACGACTACTCTTTTCCATCGCCAATAATTAATAATTCACGACATTTTCACTGACCGAGAACATGATTCCGTAGTAGTATACCAACGCATGGTATTACGCCGGTAAAATTCCTCCATGTTTGGCAACGGATATTTACACCGTCGCTATTTTATGACAAATACCGATGGAAATGTTCTATCCGTCGCAAATTACATACGGAAACTATTCCGTGGGTAAATTTCCGTCGCCACATGACAATTTCCTTATAGTGGCTGCAATCAACACCAAACCGAAAAACAATCACAAAATTACTCACATGTGTAGTCCAGAAGCAGGGTCATGCACATAAGGAAAACAATACTTAGAATCACACACGCAAGGAAAATAATACTTAGAAGTATTACTTATTTACACCACCTCTTGAATTGGATTTTTAATTATTAGCTCGAAGTCCCAATAATAAAAAATGACAAAATTAAATAATGAGATATAATAAATATCTTTACACTATGCATATACAACTTCTCTTATAGGAGCCCACTTAGCTTATAGGTTAGAGCATCGTATTTGTAATGTGATGGTCATTAGTTCGACTCCGATTCGTTTGAATTTAGTATGCACACTAAACTTCACTTTGTTATGAATTCCTAATGTTGTCCAATAAAATGTATTATTAATCAATTCAAAAGAACCAATATTTTGATATAACAGAATTCTTTTATTTCGAAATCCTAATTTGAAGTAGCTCTTTCGTTCATTCATTGGAAAGAGGGAATTTCAAATTTCAGAAATTGAGACATCTAGAAGTAATATAAAAAAGACTCATATATTTATCCATCAACATTACAAGTAAATACCAAGCAAGAGATTCTTTGTAATTATAACACAACTAAAAGAAAATTTGTTGCTAGCTATGTTTGGAGATATTCCTCTCAACAATTATCTGACAAAAGAACATATTATCAAGACAGAGAACCTCTTTGATCGGAATAAAAATTCCGTCAAGATGCTATTTTCTTGTTCCTAAATGAGTTTTTCAGTTATTCTTAGGTTTGTGCTCTACTCCGAGTAAAGATTCGCCTAATTGTTATTTACACATATAGGGCAAATGCCCTGAATACCATACCATTTTGCTATAATTTTTTTGTTGTTGCAATTCCTTACACATCTTCCACCAACGATTGATTATGAATTAATTTAAAATTACTATTGTTTATAACATTATAGTGAAATGCCTAGAAAGAAATCGTGGTTGGGAAGGTTATAGTAAAGATGGGTGATATTTTAGTTGGTAATTAAATTAACGCCTTAACTGGCGAAAGAATGTGGTTGACAGTATACTTTGGATAGGAATCGGGGGAAATACTACCTGATCGTTTCTACCAACTTTTTGCCCCAATTTATATTCTTTTTATAATTAAAATTTGAATTTAAAAGAAAATTAACATTCTTTTTTTATATTTTATATATTCAAATTCAATATTTATATATATTAAATTTCAATATTATGCAAAAATTTTCTTTTCAATAAATTAAAGAACCTATATTACTAATCCATTGCGTATCTTAGTCTTCCTATTCATCTACTCATTATATTATTTCTTAATCGTTCGTTAAACTTAAAGTAATATTATTCCTAGAATACATTACTCTAGTCGAATTAGTCGAATTCAATATAATTTATAAATTGAATTCAATTCAATTTGAATGGTTAAATTCAAAAGTCTTTACAGAAAGATCTATAAAAAAACTGATACAGTTTGATTTCTCAACTCACTTAGTAGTCCTTATAAAGTCCACTTTTGTCCTATACTACGAGTGAAAGGGAAAATAAAAAGAAATATAAAATTTCTTTTTTCAATTTATCAAAAGAAAGAAAAAATTGGGTCATAAAAATGTTCTTTATAAAATAAATAATAAATGAACTTTCACAATAAAAAAGAAATCCAATTCTATTATTTCGATTTAGAGACATATATGACTTCAATAAAACTAAAACTAAAACTAAAAAAGAACAAGATTCGATAATCAAGAATCAGATAATTCATGCAATTTATAGCCAAATTGCATCTATGGAGTAGACAAATTATTCACTGACTAGGATTGAAAATCGTGTATTTTACATAACCATACAATTGAGTCATTGGGTTTTCGAAAAATGTGTAAAGAAGTGCTTTGAATTATTTCTATTTGACTAGGACCTGTTCTAAAAGTAAAAAAATCGAGGCATTTTGAATTTTTTATGTACTCTACGGATAGAGGAATACATACAGCTGAACATAGTAAAATAAGAAAATGAAAGATTTATTTGAAATTGTTCATTTGACAATTTTCCGAAAAGCTAATCATAGGTTCTTCTTTCCATCGGAATAATAGGGTCATGATACTCATTGCTAAACTTGTTGAAGAGATAAAATATAATTAAGGTATACTTTTTTGATCAGAGGTTAAGTGGATCATCAAAAGAAGAATTAGGTAAAAAATTAGGATACATTCAAGGAAAATTTGATATTCTATCCAAGACTCTCTCAATTATAAGTCTAAGTTAAGTGGAATTTTTGAATTGCTTTTCAGTTGTATCTGCTGCAAATTCAAATATGAGTATAAATTTATCTTTATTCCACCATTCATACCTAATTTATACATTCCATATCCACGTATGGAGTTAAATACAATTTTATGTGATTTTGTAACTTGTAAATAGAATATTAAAAAAATTCCATCATTGTTAAATCAATCCATATAATAGGATATTCCTTCTCTTTAAAATCAAAACCTTAATTCCTTTCACTGATTAAAAAGACTCATGCAATGAGCTAAAATATAAATGTATTTATTTATAAAAAGCCTTTAAAATATCAAAGTGATTAAGTAGGAAGAATACATTATATATTCATTTATAACTTTGTTATGCTTGTTCTTGATTTTGTTCTTATTCAAGTTGAACTTCAATGGTTGTTCTTCCATATGAATTGAAAACTCACAGCCACTTCAATGGTTGTTCTTCCATATTAATTGAAAACTCACGACCGTTAAGTTAGCTATCACGGCCATGCAATTGTTGCAATACCGTGAGTTAGCCTACACAGCAGTGGAAGCACTTGCACGGTCGTGCCTTCTGTAAATTTGTTTAGCGAGGTTGTTATATCCTCCAAATGACAGAGGACGTCATTCCTGCTCCATCTTCGTCCCTAATTCTGTGATAAATTTACAGAAGGAAATCTTCCTAAATGTCACATAATTTGATGTGGTTGAGATTAGAGGATCTGAGTTGGATTTTACAAGGTGTAAGAAGGGGGAAGGGGGCGAAGAGACTCATAGTGATATGGTGAGAGGGCGACTTTTGTAGTGTTACAAAGAAAACGATAGAGGATGGCACTGCCAATGCTTCATCGTCATTCATACTCCATCGTCCTCCCTAATTCTGTGATAAATTTACAGAAGGCAATCATCCGAAAATATCACATAATTTGATGTGGTTGAGGATATGGGTTGGGTCTTACAAGGGGTAGGAAGGTGGCGAAGAGAAGAGAGGGCAATTGCCGTCCCTAGACATCAGCCGGGTCGGCTTGGCTCATAAACCACAAATTTTGGGAAGAGTAAAAGTGTTTAAAATTTAAGAAGAACGACGACATTTTTCAGTTAGACAAAATAAGACAAGGTTATATTAGACAGAGGATCTAGACTCGTGCAATCTATGCCTTGTCAACTTTAAAGATTCTTTGACTTTGTTATTTAAGTTTATTTTGTATTATGGCATGCATAATCATTGTTAGTGTTTTCTTTCCTGAGAAAAAAAGGAATCCCATGCACGTACTGTTAATGAATAATTTTTCTCTCTTTGAGGAGTAAATTGCACCAATTAGAACTGGAAGCTACTGTAGTGGATGAAACAAAAGAACATGAAGCGAATAGAAGATTTAGTGGTTAGTTGTGCTTCAAATCTTCATCGTCGTTGTATTGTTGGCGCACTTTCTGTTTACCTATAAATTAAAGTTGGATATTCAGTAAACCTATTGTAAAGTAGAACATTTATGTAAAACTATATATATAAAACCTATAAAGAAAATTAAATCTTTGTTGTTTCGTTACATATATAATATTAACTAACCTAGTTTATCATTGTAGAATGTGGCTATTGGTATATGATATCATTTTATTTAATACTCTTTGGAGTACTATATTTTTCTTATCATAGGACATATATATAGCATATCTATTTCTTGGCATTAGGTGGCATATTTTTATGCATTAGATGTCAAGTGTTTCTTCCAGCATTCAACCATCAGCTGTAATTTTGTTCTGGGTTTAGATTTAAGTTTGATGATACATGGCATCCTCCTATATCTGTCTCTATACATAGAAATAGATCAGTTGTTTTGAAAATTAGTCTTTTTCGGCGAAGTCTGGGGCTTTACTCATTTTCCTGTTACTGGTTTACTGATATTCATATCGTTTAATGTCACAGATTTCTATTCTGTCATCTCAGAGGGTAGTGCCAGTGAATCTGATGCTGATTACGACAGTCAAGGTGGAGTGGATGTTGAAACAGATGAAGATGAAGCCGAATTTTTTGATACAAATGATTTCTTGTCACCTGATGCTTTAAGAAGTGCCTCCTATCGAAGTAGGGACTACGTGGAAAGTGCTTCTGTTTATGATAAAGATCTCTTTCTTTCTGGTCATATGTTGGGGAAAAATGGGGTTGTGAATGCTATCAGAATCGTGCAACATCCATATGTTGAAAGAAGAGATAATCTTCCGGAGCCGAAGGAGATAGACAAGTCTATTGGCTTATGGTCAATTATTAAGGACAAGTTTGTCTTCCTGTTTATTTCAACGAACCACTCTCTTCATTGCAGAAGTGCTTCGAGGATTTAGAGTAATCGTACTTGGTTGATCAAGCATTGGAATGGGGCAAGCAGGTCAGACCTCAGTGTTCTTCTTTAGCATCGTATGCTTGCGCCAATATAGTCCATGCAGCTGATAGGCTCCTATAGCGTCAAGAAACTATATCATTGTGCTTTGGGGATTTACATCATATGTGGCCCAGATGTATGTGATTAGACTTCTTGAGTAGGGTTAATCCATGTCAAATGAGTTGGAAAAAGACAAGGTCATCCTAAATTGATGTTTTAGGTTCCAAGAATTTAATTATGGTCTGATTCTTAGAGAAATCTGATAATAAAGTATTGTAGAAATAAATCAAGCACCAACGGAAGGTCATTGAGAACTGTTTCCAATTATTTGTTCATGTTTACCAACATCCATCGTGTGGAGTTTCAATCAAACATCATATGTGGAATGAGCTTATACTCACTACAACAAGGTAGTTTATGAACACTACAACAAGGAATGAGCTTATACTCACTACAACAAGGTATATTTTTCATGCTTGTTGGAGGCATTGCCTCCCACAGACTCAAGGCTGAGGCCAGATCAGAAACATCTAGAAAGTGGAGAATACGAATTGGCTAATGCAGAGAAGTTGAGACTCGAGCGGATACAAAGACAGGTATTCAGTTCTAACTTTTCTATCACTTAGGGTTTATGATTTGGGGATAGAAACAGTTACTGCTATCAAGAATTGAGTAAACGGAAAGAATAGAAGCAAGAGAGGGAGAAAATTAAGCAGCAGAAAGAAGACTTGGTTAATTCGTTGAGTTCATTATCAGAAGCTGTATTATTTACTCGTAGACAATTCTTAACGAGATCATTCCATTAATCTTTCCCTTTGATAATTATTTACTCGTAGACAATTCTTAACGAGATCATTCCATTAATCTTTCCCTTTGATACAATTCATCATTACTTCATCTTTTATCCTATAGCTCATTTGAGTCGTTTCCCTTATTCCTCTTCTTTGTCCCGCTCCTTCAGCAGGATTATGAACTGTAGCAGATAGATTATGGGCAAATATACAAACAGAGCTCAGAACAACAGATGGTGAGTGTAACATCCATTATTCCAAAGATCATCATGGTAAAGAGAAACAAGCAACCTCTTAAAAATATCAAAGCTCTTATACATCATGATGTTGCTGAATCTTTGTCACATCGAGTTCTTATGATTTTAAATTTTTGAATATTTTCTCTATTTTGGTTGCAGTTTTACTCAATAAACTAAGATGGATTCTCTTTGAATCATTCTATTGTGATAAGCTTTTCTGCAAAAACTTCTGGCCTCGTATTAGCTTTCTCATTATTGTGATCGTCTTATGTTCATATACAGAAGTATAAGGCTTATGGATTCACATCCGTTGAGCAATATTGATATGGAGTGCGTTGAGAACTCCTTAATTGGTATTTGTATATGTTTACAACAAATGTCTTTATGTACCTTGTTTTCTTATTCTCCTTTCATTTGTTGAGCTTTTTTTAATATAAACATATACTTTCACGTGGATGGCAAGGTTATCAAGGCCTGGATAGCATACAACCTACCGCTGGCTTCTCAGAGGTAGGTTGTATGCGAGTCCAGATCCTCTGTCAAATATTATGGTGTCTTATTGTATCTAATAAATCTCAGTCATTTATTTATGTGGGCTTCGCATGGGGCCCGCGTGGGTCCCGTAAAATAAATAGCTGAGATTCTATGAGACAGAATAAGACAAAGTAATATTGGATAGAAGATCTGAACCGTTATATGCTACACTTACCTGGAGAAGAATTACTATGTGATGCACTGCTTACGAGATATTCATTTTTAACAAAGTAGCCTTAAAAGTTTACTTTAAAGATTTCACTGTAAGGTGAAGATTCATTGAAAAGATTGCAGCATATGCAAGTATAGTAGAACTAGAATTCATATGCCTATCTCTAAACACCTAGGTTTTGGGAGGATATATAAAAGATTCTTATTTCTTCCTTATATTGGTTTCTATTTCATGTCATATTGAAGATTCTCAAAGCAATGTGTAACTATTAATATATAAAATACCCCCTAAACCTTTTTTATGGTAAATTTCCACGAGCATTCTCTGAGACAACCCCCGATCTAAAAGTAAGTCTCATTTTATCTATTGCCACATGTATACAATCAATACAAGTTAATTCACAAGACAAATTAGAAATCATGAACAGGCAACTATATGCATGTTAGTTTTTAACTGCCAGACCTGAATTAAAAAGATAATTTGCCCAAAAAGACTCAACTCTTAAGTTTTGCCCCTTGCTATGACTGTTAAGGGTTTGCATAACCAAAACAGGAGATAAAATAAACACATAAAAAGAGTTTCAACACTAAAGAAATTTTATGATTATAGAACTCTTGTCATTTCTTTTCATCCCTCTCTCGATCATAAGTTAGTAATCGTTCTTGTTATACATATTTTAAACTATTTTGACTATCTTGATAATTAGATTATAAACTATTTTCTCATGTTTTCAAGTTAAAATTATAATAGAAAATATAAAATTATCAGAAAAAGATTCTATGAACTTAACATCCTCTATTTATGGTAAAGTTGATCCAACATGGAATCAATTTTCTTTTTCTCAATATATAATAAAAATATTCAATATAACTATATATTTTGAAATAAAATATTTTTTAAGGAAGGAATTTATGGAATGAACATCTTACTGGTGCTAAAAGTAATATTCATTCTTGCAAAATAGTACCATTTGATGTATGCGAGAAGATTGAAAATTATGGGTAGCAATAAGTAAAAAAGAGAAAATAAAGAGAGCTACAATGTCCTTCTATAGATGATGAAGCACAACAAGTATTAGATAAAGATAACAGGAAAGTTATTATTAACATATATTCTTATTTTCCTCCAAGAATCACTCATAGTTCCCAGCTTAGTTTAAAAAGTGTTTTGAACAATAAGGTTATTGTTTTGCAATGTAAAAGAGATTAGGTTAGATGGTTTTATTTTTCATTTATTCCTTTAAAAATTTTATATTAACCTTATTCTCAAGAAGTAATAGTTGATACAACAATGATAGGTCTATAAATTAAGGCACCTTCTTAGTATGAGATTCATGTGTCTTTACTTCAAGATTTTAAAAAGAAATATCAGTTGATTGTAGATACATATAATTGAGAAACAATATGATGCATTATTATTACAAATGAATAGACTAATCAAAGACAAGGAACTTTGATTAATTTATTTTCTTTTGTAACGTTGTAACAACTTTTATCAAGTCTATTAATGCTTCTGATATGGTAAAAAGTGCTCATATTTTTTAATTTTTTTAAATTGTCTAGCGGGTTGGACCAAAAATTATTAAACACTTCGTTATATATAATGCAACCAATTATGTATCACTTGGGTACGTGTTATAATCAAAGTATGAGCATATTTATTGATCTTTATGCATTGTTCATCGTATGAATTTCATTTTAAAAAATATTAATTTTATGTTTCATATTTCTAATTTTGTTTCACGTGCATCTAAGATCATAATTTTTATGTATACTTATATTGCATTTTTATCTTAATTAAGAAAGTAAGAAGAATGAGTTAAGATTATCCGTCCTACTACTTCTAAATTTGCAACTACATAATTTTGGAAAGTATTTATGACCATAAACAGGTTCTCAAAATTTAGTGACAAGTAAATACTTTTCAAGTCATAAGTATCAAAAGGTGCAAAAGGATTTATTAACTTTGGAAAGTATTTACTGATAAGTCATCTTTTACTTATTAATAATATTTTATTTTTATAACTATTAAAATATAAATGAGTAGCGATTATTAGTTGTTAAAAATGCTCTAACATTGAGAAAAACTTGCTATTATATTACTTAGTCAAAAGACTTTTGCATCATATTGTCAATTCAATTAAAGTGTTTTTAGACATATTCATATAAGAAAATGAAATTGTTCAGAGCATCAAAGATTCAATGCCCTTATTTATAATACTTATAATACGAGGATAAACAATAAATATTTTATTGATTAAATTTCTCTATTATATTTTCAGAGCACTTAATAAATATGATTCAGTTAATATTGCTTACATTGACCATCTTCATTTTTTTATCGAAGAAAAATAACCATCATTTGATTTTAATTGTAGTGAACTTGAAAAGGCAATTTATGAATAAAGTGCATTTGTCGTAATAAATGAATTAAGAATATCTTCTAATCATCAATTGGTATCTTATTTTTATATATATTTAAAATTAAAAGTATAATGCATTACAATGAAAGCAATTTCATACACCACCAATTTATAATTTATTTAAATATAATAAAAGATGTTAATGCAAATACTTTGGATGAAAACAAAGTTTAAGAGTGTTTCAATAGTCTTGAAAATTTTAAAATTTTTGACAATTATGAGACATAATCTCCTTCAAAAACATTATAATGTTTTTTTTAATGCAAAATGTGACAATGAGGTGTCATAATTTAGGTGGAAGCACTTTATGATTCAAAATGTTGTTATGAGTGCTTATATCTACAACAACAACAACAAAAATCTCACTACTATGCGGAGTATAGGAAGGAACAATAGTAGGCAATCTTACCTCTAACTAGTAGAGAGACTGTTTCCAAATAACCCATATAAAAATAGAGGAAGCGAGAGAAAGAGAGAGAGAGAGTTAGAGAGAGAAAGGAAAGAAAAGAAAAGAAAATAAGTCTTATTATTATTATTATTATTATTAATTCAAGCTAAATTCCTAAGATGTAAGTATTGCCTATTTACAAGTTTAGGCTAACTACGAGAAGAATTACAAAAATCTCTTTACGAGGGATCCTTTATCTAGATCTTAGTACGCCAAAGTTTTCTATTTCAAGTTATGTCCTCAATAAGTTTCAACATAGCTATATTATTTTTTATTACCTTTCCCCAATTCTTCTTAGGCATCTCTTTTCTTCTCTTATAGTCGCTAAGTACGATCTCCTCACATCTTTTTACTAGAGCATCTGAGTGTCTCCTCTTAATATGTCCAAATCACCTAAGTCTTATTTCTCTTAATTGGACAATTACGAGTGCTTATATCTTTGAATGCAAAATGAAATTATTGTCTTTCTTGATCAAAATAGAGATTCAATATGATAACAATTTACATAGAAAAAATTCGTATATGATGGCAATCATATGCCTCTTCAATATATGACAGTTCTAAAATAGAATCATAATGGTCACCGTATTCATTGATAGCTAACAAAGCCTTAGAAGTATAATTTTTGTCTAATAAAACAATTAGTTCAAGGTCAAGATTATTAAAATTCACAACGGATTAAATTAACTGGATATTTGTTTTAATTCTTTTTTATTGTTCTTCTTTGGCATTTTTTTTGTAAAATATCCTTTTTGGTTATAAAAGTAGTATATGTTAGTTTTTTTTCACATTTACTTTTATATGTTCTTTCGTATTTAAAAAATGAGAAATTTTTATCTTATGACAACAAAGATAAGAAGATTTAGGAGATTTGTTAAGGAAAATTGGATTTTGGCAAACCTTTACAAGTTTTATTTTATAATCCATAAACAATTACAAGAATTGTAAGTTCCTTTACTTGTTCCAACTTTTGATTGATAAGTTGATAAGTCTCTTGAATAAGGTGCTCTAAGACAAAGTGATGTAACACCCCACTACCATATATTACATACAGGAATACCCTGTGGACGTTCCAGTACATAACTTATAATAATGGCATGTTAGAGCAAATACGTATCCAACTTAATGATGGCATCATCTATTATACATAAAAGTCAACAAATTTTAAAACCAAACTGCATTCCTCATTTCATTTCATAAAAACCAAACTTACATTGTAGCTTTACAAACCATCCAAATATATACATTATTAAAATTAAGTACATTACATGAGAAATTTTACAAAAACTTATATCTAATCCTTAAGTCTCAACTGACCAACCTTTGAGCCATTTCCTAACAAAAGTACAAGAATTAATCTTCATGTAGCGTCTCTCTTTCACTAGTGTCCTCTCTCGGACCTGAAAAATCAATGTTGCAATTTTGATAAGTTTTGTGAACTCAGTGATGTACCATCCTCGATGGTTCACCCAATTCATACCACATAACAAATCATATAAGCAGCTAATTTCACATCTTTTCATTTAACAAATTGCACCACATATCATTCACTTCACATACCCATTTTCATACAAATACATGGCCATATTATAATTCAATCAGTCAAACACACTCAATAAGTGTATATGCAATGTTCGTATGACCCACTTTCAATTATTATGTTGTTGTGACTAAATGCCTAAATTGTCCTGTATCTATTATGGATGCCAGGCTCATTGATATTGTCCCTTACCCGTTGCAGATATAGGGCTCATTGTACATATCAAGCCTTTGGCTTTATACCACATTTTGAAGCTTTAAGCTCATATTTAGTGGCTACTCATGTCACAACTATCATTATCTAATCATACATTCGTGTATGAAATGCATCACATTCATATTCAATCATTCATTGTTTCAAACATTCCCATTCACAATCCCATTCAAACACATTTACAGTCTCATTTCCATTTATCACCAGACCTTAGTCCGGCATTTAATAAACATGTTGAGAAACATTTATTTCACTAAATTCACATTCAAGGAACACTTCAATATCACATTCATTAATTAGAATCTTCGGACCTTCATGTCCAGAATCAGTACAAACAATCTACATTCAAAACAAAATTTCACAAAATTTCACACTTAAAGAACACTTCAATATCACATTCATAAATCAGAATCTTCATACCTTTATGTCCGGAATCAGTATAAACAATCTACACATAATTTCACCAAATTCACATTCAAGGAATACTTCAATATTACATTTATAAATCAGAATCTTCGGACCTTCATGTCCGGAATCAGTATAAACAATCCACATTCAGAACACAATATATAATAGAAAAATATTAAGTGAGACCGTCTAGGTTACTCATAGTATGCTCCAGATAGCTATTGCCTAGTCCCGGTAATGTTTGGATGATGGCGCTCAATGTGCTCCTCTATATCATACAATACATACACATATCACTATTTTGCACAATGATATACGTATTCAATTACATACATATGTGTATACAAAATACGTACAATGCATGTTCATGACAATCCCAAGTTCCTTATCATTATTCTTGTCACAATATTCATTCATATATCAATACTCAATTGATCAATCCAGATTTGTCTAAAAACGTACTTTCGGGTCCACTTTGCATGATTATTCTCATAAGGAAAGTGAAGTAATTTGATAACACTTCCTTCTAGAAAATTGTTCTCTCATGTCTTAAGTTTATAATGATACTGAGATCATACAATTTGATTCAGTATTCCAGAAGTTATACTCAATATACTACAGACTGAGTACATTTGAAATTTTGGCTAGTGCATAATCATGCACTCAAATTTGTATAACTTATATCTCTTAATTCTAGTATCAAAAAATTACAATCTTTATACCAATTGAAAGATAAGAGAATAAGCTACAACTGTTGTGAAGACAACTTTGTCTAATTTGGCCTACATCAATACATTTTATTCAATACCAACAAGACATGATTTCTGTCACGGATAGTGCTACAGCCTAAACCAAAACTTAATTTCAAGCTAAATTTCAAGACCCTTAAGGACAGAATTCAAATTCAATTTCTTCTTAAAAATTGTATCCAAATGTCTCTAGTTCAATTTAAATCAAGAATAATCTCATTTCTAAATCTAAAAATCAAAATATAGCCAAAATACCGAAGCATGATCAGTGAAATCATTCTAGTTAACAAGATTCTATCACACTCACCATTTTCATCCTAAATTTATCACTCAGTCTTTTCCGAATGGATTCAGATGTTTATAAATTTTGGTGAAGATGAAAAACAATGTGGTATAAGCCTATTGGTTCAAGTCTCATGTCATTTGGATTTCAGGAGAAGAAGTTATAACAAGAAGAACAAAGGATGTTCAAAGAAAACACTATAGCTAACTTATTCCAGTAATTCTTCTTCACCAATGCCACATGCATTTCAGTCCAATTAAAATATCATTCTTATACCATTTAACATGCCTTAAAACTCATATTGTTACTTACCTATTATATTTCCAATTGAACACAAAACTTTAGATTAAACCAAGTCTCCAATCGTGCAAGATCAATCACGAACTCTAGGTGAAAATAGATTGTGGACGACATTATGAAGACCACTTTCAGCTGGTTCTTAACTATTGTATGAAGGATAGATGTCTAGCTTTAATGTAGCAATTAAGCAAGGATTAGATCAAAATGCATAGTTAGGAGATGGATGCAGATTTCGGTGGAGAGAAACAAGAAAGAAGAGAAAACTCAGCAGAAACTTGTTTTTCTAGCACTTGCTTAATTCAACTAGGTGCAAGGTGTCATCAACTTGGATTAACATGTGTCCATAAGCATGCTGGCCACTTATCATCTTCCTAAGCCACCAAATGTCACCATTAAGCTAGGTCATTTGTCTCCCACTAATTGTTGCCATTTGTCAATTAATTAGCTATGTCATTTGTCACTTAATTTTCCATGCCAAATGTCACTAAGTCATAGGCTTAGTCATCTTATTTTTCGTGTATCCATTTGTTTTGCCATTTGGCATTTTTTCCAGGACCAAATGTACATTTTAATTCATCAATTTCCCAATCCATAACATTAAATTCTAAATTTTCTAATTATAATCCAATCATACTAAAATTTAAGACATATCAAAACACAATTCACATTTATAGTTCAATTTTACATGGAAAAATGCCAATGAATGTATGTACAATCATATGAATGTGCAAAAATCAATATTCTTGTATATGTGTATGCCATATTATGCATAAGTATAAAATACCCTTTCTAATTTCTCATTAACCTCTTATAAATACTATTTTAGCCTTATCATGGGTAACATGATGTTATAAGTGACATATGATTACTTTAAATTAGGATCATCATATCTCTTAATAGTTTAATAACAATGATTTATAGTTTTATAATAATTTATAGTTTTTGGATAGTGAAGGAGAGAAACCATGTTCAACTTTGACTTTTGTTTAAATGGATTAGCGAGATATAAATATGAGAACTAAATGGATTTGTCGTAAGTGTTGTAAAGAATGAATTTGAAATTATAGGATCAGATATGAAAAATATAACTTCTACAAAGGAAACATATGTAAAACTTCAAAAAGATTAGGGGATGGGTAAGTTCTTATTCTTCGCGTTTATTCATCTAGAGATCTCTATAATGACTTAATTTGTGGTTGTAGGTGTCTCATTCCAGCTTTTTTGTTATGAAAATACTAGATTTTGTCTGTTTGCTTATAAAAGTGAGAGTAATTTATGATGAATAAGTTTAATATGAGTTTCTAGAATTTGAATGATATTTTGTAGGTTTAAGATTCTCTAAGAGACTTGGCCTTCCAAATTATTTATGTGAAAAGGGATTTCATAAGTATTATATTCTAAGCAGTAACATTATTTGTTTTCCAGCCCCCCAGGGGGTGGTTAAGTTGGTGGAGAGGGGGGCATGTGAGCCAAAAAGTCCTGCATTCGAATCTCCCTACCTACACTCTCTCGATCGAGCCTGTTGTACAGGGCGTGCCTAGTGTGGAGTATCCGATTAGAGTAATTTGTAGGTTATTGCGTTAATCCAGAGGTTAACCCAGTATGCATTTAAAGGATAGGAAGTTCATCAACTCATCATCCATACTTAAATCCTCCATACACAATTCATTCAACACATTCCTATGACAAGCATCAAG
>JAOSBP010000003.1:8772778-8788674 GCA_027563825.1 Erythroxylum mucronatum
GGGATGGGTAAGTTCTTATTCTTCGCATTTATTCATCTAGAGATCTCTATAATGACTTAATTTGTGGTTGTAGGTGTCTCATTCCAGTTTTTTTGTTATGAAGATACTAGATTTTGTCTGTTTGCTTATAAAAGTGAGAGTAAGTTATGATGAATAAGTTTAATATGAGTTTCTAGAATTTGAATGATATTTTGTAGGCTTAAGATTCTCTAAGAGACTTGGCCTTCCAAATTATTTATGTGAAAAGGGATTTCATAAGTATTATATTATAAGCAATAACATTATTTGTTTTCCAGCCCCACAGGGGGTGGTTAAGTTGGTGAAGAGGGGGGCATGTGAGCCAAAAGGTCCTGTGTTCGAATCTCTTTACCTACACTCTCTCGATCGAGCTTGTCGTATAGGGCTTGCTTAGTGCGGAGTATCCGATTAGAGTGATTTGCAGGTTATTGCGTTAATCCAGAGGTTAACCCAGTATGTATTTAAAGGATAGCGACTGCGAGTTCCTCCGTTTCAAAAACAAATTATTTGTTTTCCAATTCGGAATTCTCTCAATGTTGCTTGACACTTTGCTTATACCATAAGAAGATATAATGGTTAATGTAGAAGTTTTAGGCTAATATTGAGAAGTTCTTTAATATAATTATAGAGTAGTGAAAAATCTTTTTTGAAATTAGAAATCATCACAAGGCATCTTTATTGACAAAATATTTTAGGGATCTAAATTTAGTTGGTTAATCTATATTGAGACGAGAATGATTTTTTCAGTGGATTGTATTGTAAAGGTATATCTTTATAGATTTTAAATCTTAAATACATGACATGATAGTAAAATTTACTTGATGATTCTCCTAATAGGTTAACCTATAGATCGATACATTGACAAGCACCTCTTTGTTAGGAAGATGAGTGCTTTGAATTTTATTATTTATTATTCTTAGAGTAATATAAACAATCACAAGTATCCCAATAGTAATGTTTATCTTTGTCTTAGAAGATAAAAATAAGTTATCCTTTAGTTATAAAAGCTTCAACTCATTTTACCATCATGATTAAAGTATGAAAAGCCTATAGTTGAGTATCTTCTTTAACTATTTTGAATATGAAATTTGTATTTGATATAGATAATGTCTTTTAAATTTCTCAATGAAAATATTCTTGTAACTTAATAAGTTCTTCTTGAAAGATATGTTGAGGGATTTAGACACAAATTTTTTCTATGAAAATGAATCTCTTATATCTCATTTGTGAATGCTACTAACTTATAAGATTGAACAAAATGTTGTACATAACAAACCAATTTTTTGAAAATTTTCTAGGAAAAATCATCGATCAAAAGCAACTTTTATAATAATCAATAAACAAAAATCTAAACCAAAAAAAACTTTTAAATTTGTATCCATAGGATCCATTTAATAGAACAAACAAATTAAAATTTAAGAGAAAGAAGAGTTTTTTTTTTTAACATTGTAGGCGGCGAATACACTCTTTTGTTACTTCTAAAACTCTAAACACAAAAATAACCTCATTCCTCTGTTTACAGGGGAGGATGGTTCGCAAATTAGATAGATCTGTATTGTTCCGAATGACATCACTAATTACATTAAGTAATTAATAGCATTCCTTAAGTTATAATTATATACGTTATTATTGCTTACATTGCAATTGCAAATGATATTATTGCTTACATAACATTTACATGATACCTCGATTCCAACATAATTAATAATATTTTAGTTCCTCTTATATTTGAATATGGACTCATATTTAAAGGACATTTTTTATTTTTAATATGCCTCAAAAAGAGGTTGTTAAATAAACACTGCTTAATTTAGTTTAGTTTATAAAAATTTATTAATTTATAAAAATAGACTGATTAATTAATAAATTAATCGATATTTAACAATAAAAATTATTAAAATAAATTAAACCTAAAAGTTGAAAACTGAACCTAAAGTTGAACAGTTTAATATTTTTATGGTTTAACCAACCGAACTAAATGATTTTTTAATTATTTAAAAATAGTATTATAAATACTTATGCTTAAAAAAACCTAAAAATGTCATAAATGACTATAGTTTTGCAAGTATACGATATGGAAAGTTACTTGGCGGCCAAGACTCCAAATCATAGCCCGAATTATCATTCACCATGGAGTTTGCATCTGGTCTGTAAGTCCTTTGAGAAAAGGGGATATTGGATTTTTAAATTTAGGTAGAGCGTAAAGTCTATTAATAAGAATTGAACTTGGGTCAACCATTGCCAAATAACTTAGAATTAGTTGGCTCTTATCACTTGTAAACCCTTTAACATTTTTATGTTTAGTCAATATGGAACACTCTAACACTCCCCCTCAAGTGCAACTGAAACTGGACATCTAGACGGACAATCGAGAAATTTATAATCTGGACCAAACTTGCCCTGATACCATATTGAATTTTTAAATATAGGTAAAGTGTAGAGCCTATTAACAAGAATCATGCTTGAGTTAATCATTGCCAAATAACTTTGAATAATTGACCTTCGCCACTTATAAATTCTTTAACATTTTTATATTTAGACAATATGAAATACTCTAATAGATAATGACCTTCTCAGTTAATAAGTTTTTAACTCTTTCAAGACTAGGGTAAGGATTGAAATATATACATGTATATATATTCTAATCCATGGCAGACAGCAGGCAACAGGCCTACCATTAAATAATCCTGATATAAGTGGCAATGGTATTATTTATTACTTCTCTTAGAAAGTAGAGAAGTGGATTTTATTTATTTATTGCATTGGTCACTTCACTAGACATTATTTTTATTTCTGAACATTCTTGGTGGCAGTGTTGATGTTCCTTTTTTTTATGGATTAAATTGAGTCATAAAGCTGCGTAGAATCTAAGTACTTGAATTATATAAGAAAAATAAGAACACCCTCCTACCAATTAACCATCCTCTCAACACTACATTGTGACAAAGTTATGGTTCGCCACAGTATCAGGACACGACATATTCCGGATTGCGCACGCATGTCCAAGGACTCCATTAGGTGTCTCTCATTAAAATAAGCTAAAAACGACTACATTAATAACAGTAGTAGGCCATTTGAAGAAAGGTAAGTAGCTAGGCAACACTCCGGGTAACAAGGAAAGCAAATAAGGATACGGTGTCATGGGACCATTGTGTTTTTTGTTAATACAACCCCAAATGCTACTTTTATGTATATACTAAAAACTTGGCCAATGGTTTCAAAACCATGCTGGTTTAAGACAGCATGTGTGTCCCTTTCTTTCTTTCTAGTGATATGTACGAGGAATTATTTTCATGAAACCGTAGGCTGACGAGAGTATTATTCGTTTCAAGTTGCTGATGATCGGATTTAAAAACTATATGTTTTAAGGATTTCTGTTGGAAAAGCGAAGGAGTGATGCAATTATTTTGCACACAAGACAATCCCAACCTTTGCATGGCTCCACAATTGCACACATCAAGGCACTTCCTCACAAGACCTGTAGCGTCATGGAAAAGGAATTTTCAACTCCAAACGAAAAGTGGGAAACACAGATTTGATTTTTATGCTCTTTCAACTTGATAAACAGTAGAACTTTTGAAAAGGTTGGTGTGGGCCTGGGAAAGGCACAGCATATAGAATGTCACCTAAATATTAGTATATGCTATTTTCAAGACTATGTGGTGCGGTGAGAACACAAACATCCCTGTCAATTGCTTTTTGTGGCCTGGAAAAGGAGGTTCTTTTTCACTAAATGGAAAGAGAAAGAGCCCATCAACTCTTGTGGAGGAAGTGGGGAACACAGGAAAACAAGCTAATATGCTGGTTACTCCGTAAACAGTTGTCCTTGTGGACATGACAGGCATTGGATGTCATTTCTATCCATAGTTCAAGTTTTAGAATAAATTGATAAAACAAAAAAACTTCTGTAGTCTTAACTTGTGCAAATTTTGCAGTTGGTTTAACTGATATACCATCCTTGTGAGGTTTAGTAACAGTTCAGGACAAGAAAATCTTGCAGGACTTCCGGTTGGATAGGCACCTGGTGAGTATACATCATTTGCAGAATTGGGAATCCAATGCAAGGTGCCTATGGATACAACATCAAGACAATAGTTTTCCAATACTTCATTTTCACCATATGAACATGTTTTATTTAAAGCCGAGAAAGGACATGGAGTGGGGGACAACACAAAGTGGGACAACTAACAGCTGCAAACTCTATTTAAGCCTCACTTGGTTTAAGGTGGTGGTATGACATTGGAAATCTCATGTTGAGGACAGACATATAAACCTCAACTGAACTCTCACCTCCTGATGAAGTTGGTTTGATGGAATCCATGCAACTTGCCCATGCACATTGGCTCTTAATACGATATACTTAATGATTGTGACCATGTCCAGATGTTGGACAATTATTTTTATTTGTGTTATTATTCACCTGCTTGGTTATAATCTACGATGTATTAGCGATTCAAAAACATGATTCATCTCTAATTTTCATGAAATTTAAACTAGATGTGCACAACAAACATCATTATCACTTGACTCAACCCCACTATGTTATGACATTAACATCTTCTACTTGTTTATATTTGTCGATTGATGGTGAACTACGTGGTAGAGTTTATAGGTAGCTTTTAGCCTTTCATTGGCAAAGGTGAAGTTACTTTTAGGAAAAGCAATGGGGGATAAGATTTATGATCATTCCAATCTTCAAGTTTGAGTTTTGCAAATTTACTCAAGTCAATCCAGCCCATCATACCAACTGCATTCCCTTTTAAAACTCATGCCAAATTCCAAGAGTCCAAGCAAAATCCAGAATTCCCAGTAATAATACCGTATTTGGGAAATGACACTTTCTTTATTTGACTCTTCTGTGTCCAAGTTTACCTGCCTACAGAGGAAAATATATAATTTTGTAGATTATTATATTTATTAAAAATAAGAGACTTTGTTTTTATTAAACTATTCGGTATCTGACGTCACACGAGGAATCGACTAATTCGGATTCGAACAGGTAGGACCAGCAAAGCTCTCTTAGTAAATTTAGTAAAGTCTATTTCTTGTTTTAAAAAATCAAAATCCATAAAAACCAATTACGAACAAGCCAAATGGAGGGGCAATTAATTAACGAATGCTGTGAGCAAAAGAAAACAAAAGGAGAATCGAGGGAGTCAGAGCGCAAGGACAAGTTATTACCCTTCAGTTTTTTCCTTGTTCCACTTCATCCCCTAATCCTCATCACACCCGTCCCCGTCACCAAGTGTACGGTCCAGGCTCATTTATGGACCCACATCAAATCAGATCATCATGAACCCAATACACCCCAGTTACAAGAAGACTGGAAACAGCAAAACAATTGGGGCTATAAGAAGATCTGGAGTCTTTCAGTTTCCAAGGTCCTCCTGAAAGGGCATTGTGGTCATTCTCAATTAATTAGATGGTAAAGGACTTCTCTTTTCTGGCAACTTTGGCTTGATAAGAAAGTGGGGTAAAAAGAAACTCATTTATGCTCTCTTTTCCATTGATAGACACTTACAAAGACAGACACAGATATGTACTGTTGAAAACTCTCAAACTTTCCCCACCGTTGACCCGCCGGAACTAACTGCAACCCGGCGACTACCATGGGAGAAACAGGCGTCATCCGGGTTCCGGGGAGTTATTTGGACCCACAAGCCCGAGAGTTCAGGCCAAGCTGTAATAACAACGACGTTAACATGTCATCTGCTCATCAAATTTACTTCTTTGGACCACCACCGCAGCATGTCTACTACCCGACATACGCCGGTGAACCTCTGCCCTTTGAAGGCGGTGCAGTTGGGTTGTACCCCAACTATTCGTTACCGGCGGTTCCCCCTCCACCGTACGTCAACACCGTACCACCGTTGCCTCCTTCCTCAGTTGCCCCAACGAGGACTCTTCTGCTGAGTTCTGTGCCGAGAGACGTGAGCGAGACGGTGATTAGACGTGAATTGGAGGTTTTTGGAGAGGTTAGAGGTGTTCAAATGGAGAAAGTTTGTGATGGGGCGGTGACTGTTCATTTTTATGACTTGAGACATGCAGAAAGAGCTTTGAAGGAGATAAGAGAACAACACATGCAAGAGCAGAGTAGGGTTAGGAATGTTTTTAGTGCTTGGGTGCAAATTGAGGGTTTTGACGGAAGAAGCATGGTTGCACCGCCGCCTACGGCGGCTCGTGGACTTATAGCCGGTTATGCCGTGTGGGCACAGTTCATTATTCCTGCCTGTAACGCCGTCCCTGATGGCCATAACCAAGGGACTATTGTAGTTTTCAATTTGGACCCCAATGTTTCTAGCAGTTCACTTAAAGAACTCTTCAAAGCTTATGGTATGTTCCATAATTTCTTATAGCTATTCGCTTTGTTTCAATATGTGTTCTTTTGCTGTAGCACAATTGACATGTTACACCAGCCAAAGGAGCAATAGTTTGACTGCTTGGATTGCTAAAAATCCGATCTTTATTGGCTTTGAGTGTTCTTGCAGGTGCTGTTAAAGAACTGAGAGAGACACCTTTAAAGAAGCAACAAAGGTTTGTAGAGTTCTATGATGTAAGAGACGCAGCCAAGGCTCTCAGAGAGATGAATGGAAAGGAAATTCATGGCAAGCAGGTTGTTATTGAATTTAGTCGACCTGGTGGCTATGGTAGGAAATTCGTCAACGCCACCGCCAAAAGTTTCTGCGCTAACGATAATGCAATCATCAACTCCATTAACAGTAGCCACAAGAAAACTTCTAAATACATGACACAACATCCTCCACAGCCATCACCGTTGTCCAGTAGATTTTCTGTCCACTCACCGTTTAGGATTCCTTCCCGTTCACTGATGACTCAATCCCAATTCTCTACCTCAAAGAAAGCATCGAATTCAAGAAATGTTAGCCCTAAAGAGAATGTCCACGAGAAGGGTTCAATAGATGCATCCATGGACTGTTTGTCCTTGAGTGCTGTGGTTGGCGATGATAGCCCTGAGAAAATAACCGATGGGGCTTCAAAGAGAAGTGTGAGAAAAAGCCTAAATAACTCGCCGCAGCAACCTAGGAATAGGCCATGGAAAGGTAAACAGTCGAGGAAGCTTGATAGTCGGTTTCTAATTAATGAAGATGGGCAAGTTGAATCCAGTCGCAGTGATTCCAGGACCACTCTTATGATCAAGAACATTCCCAATAAGTACAGGTTAGCTAGGCAGCCTCCTACTCCAAAAGCTTTCCCAATCCTTTTTGCTTTTGCTTTTAGAGAATTGGGGTAGTAGTGTGTTGTCAACTTATGGTTGATTAACAGTTCCCTAATCCATTGGTTTTTGCAGCCAGAAATTGCTGTTAAATATGCTGGACAACCACTGCATTCACTGCAACGAGCAGATAGCCAACGGAGATGACCAGCTATTGTCTTCCTACGACTTTGTCTATCTTCCCATTGATTTCAAGTAATTATCTTTCCTATATTTCTTCATTACTATTCCCATTCCTTTCCCTTTTTGCCGTGGTTTTCTTCTTTGAATCTCCGCTATCGAATAGGTAATAGCCAGACAGAATAACTTAATCTTCATCACTGTTGAACTGGCGTCCATTTCCTCTTGGTTCACAGCAACAAGTGCAATGTGGGATACGGATTCGTAAACATGACCTCGCCTCAAGCAGCATGGCGGCTTTACAAGGCTTTTCACCATCAACATTGGGAGGTCTTCAACTCCAGGAAAATCTGTGAAGTTACATATGCCAGAGTTCAGGTTTTCATTTTAATAACCCCCACTTCAACGCTGTTTTTTTGGTGATACCTATGTCTTAGCATATGTAGTTGAATCCAGGGATTGGAAGCACTGAAAGAGCACTTCAAGAACTCCAAGTTCCCGTGTGAAATGGACCACTATCTGCCAGTGGTTTTTGAACCTCCTCGAGACGGGAGGATAATGTCTGAGCCACTCCCCATTGTTGGCCACAAACAACACATGATTATTCTTGATCATCCCATGAAATGCACACCAGACCGAAACGAAATGGACGGTGGAGATATCCTCAAAAACGACGACGACCATCAAGAAGAAGAGAGAAACCTGAACCATGGCAGAAACGGCGGCGATGCAACTGATGACGATGACAAATTAGACAGAAGCAACAGCGGTAGCAGAATGATGTCTGGAAGTTAAAAAGTCAAACGGAGGCTAAAGAGAACATATTTGATCGTCAAATCAAATATTTATTGCCAGCCAAAGCTATGTGTTTTCATGGCCTATACCAGCTATAGAACAGCTATTTATAACACCAACCAGCGAGAGTGGTCGTTGAGCACCGAGCCCCAAGCCGTTTCACTTGTACAACCCTACTGCTTCTAAAAACTGTCTATGCTGTATCTCTTCAACCTAATAACCCTTTTTCCTGACAAAAACTCTGATGAGTTTATAGCTTTAGGTGCAGAAGCATGAGACTGACCACCATCACCACCATCACCTCCATTAATTCCATCTTTTTCTGTAATTTTTAGCTCTCTTTTTTCCCTCTTCTTTCTTTGGGTTTTGTTCTTCTGTATAAAAATGATATCTTTCTGACTCAGATATCATCAACCATGCATGGAGTCTTTGTTTAACATGAAAAGTTTAGCCTTTTTTAGAAGGTATTCGAGATTAGGTTATGATTATTTCTTCTCTTTCTGGTTAACTCTGTTATAAGTTATGATATAATGCCACGCATACATCTGGACATCGGAAGATCGAGTCTCGGGTGTCTATAATTTGAACGTTCAAAGGACAGAGGAGGGTGGAGGAAGAGGAGAGACCAGCGGGCAAAAGGATGTAACCTCTCGATCATTCTTTAATGGTGGGCAGCCAGCTGATGGCTCACTGGCAACTTGTGCCAACTTACTTTTACCTGTCACCCTTCGCCTATCCTCCTCAGCCCTCCCTCGCAAAGCAGTTGTATGTTATTTTCACCAACGCAAGAGTACTTGTTCATCTAAGACTTTCCAGGACTTTTCGTTTTTTCCAAAGAACATAATGTGTTTTGGGACGTAATGTGTAATCATTTCGAATCACCTTAAAATGATACTATTATGTGAGTGTTCTTTTTCATTAACTTAAAATGGAACATTTCATGTTTATCGTTATGAAGTGTCTGGCAGAGATGTCTCATATAAATCGAAATCCTAAGTGTGAGTGTCCAAAAGGTTCATTAATGGTGTGCTCAAGTCATTAAAAGAACAGGAACTAAACTACAATTTATTTTATTGCATGTAACAATTTTTTGTTAAATTGCTTATTACATGATGTTAGAAAAGCAGTAAAATCGTTCTGCTACTAAGCTGGGCGGGTGGTGGTGGCTAAAGGAGAGGGTCACGTGATACAGCAGACAAGTCAGAACTTAAGTCACGTGTGAAGGAGCATGGGGTGACTGGCGTTATTTTGAAGGGTAAAAGAGTCATTTAAGCTTTTCCTCCGTACCGCATTGGCAGATCGCTGACGTAACCCTAACCTCTATCCTCCTACGTCCTAAACCCTAAATGGCTGTATCTCTCTGTCATCTACATAGATCAGACAAAAACAGATACTTATATCAAATATTGTATTCAATTTTAAAATAATGATTTTATTATAACAAAATTAACTACGGGTATTACCGTATTAGCATTAAACCGAAATTGTAGACTCAGAGTTCCCTCTAATCCCTGTCCATGATTTCACAGTTCCCGACACTTTCTTCGTACCTATTAATAGTAGTTGCCTATACTTTTAGCTGTCTTTAGATCATGGTCTGAGGTGCTGGGGTTCTGACACGTGGACCACCTGATTCCTGCCACAGCTCCCCAGGGTGCTCTCCAGGTCAAGTTCCTGTGGTGCCGTTTTGATCCCCCAAAGATTGTCTTGTCTTTAACCTCGTATTTATACATGTCTGGACACTGGCGTGTCAATTTGCTGTGCTGCCACAGTTGGGCTACTATACATGTATTATTTAAGTTTATTGGTGTATACCTCCTCCTTTGATGTCAAACTCCGATTCCAGCTGTCCCCTTATGATGAATATGTATGGTATGGTACTTCTTGACTTGTTCCATGGAAACTTGATCTATTTCCATCAGTAACGAACCAGCCCCAGATCGAAGCAAGTGATTTCTTTTGGTTTGACCAACTTATACTAGAAGTAGCCGTTCGATCTTTTTTCACGAATTGGATTTGGTGTAAAGTAGGTTCTTCTCTGAATGCATACTTATCATGAATCTATGTAAAACTAGGAGATTTCTATAGCTGCGCGCGTTTCTAACATCAGGATGGTTGTTTCGTTAAAGAGGAAAAAAAAGGATTCCTTCAGTGTAACACGCATAAATATAAAAAACACCAAGCGTACACCATGGTAAACCAGAAGTTTCTCTCCCTCTCTCGTCACCTTCTCTACTGAACTGTGTTCTCTTCTTGGCTGTTTTTTCTTTTGACTTTTTCTTTTTTTGCATATAATGAATCTAACGAACGGAAAGGAAAACATCACTTCTAAGTTTTACGATAGATGTGAGGAGTAGTGGAACACCTGTTTACAGGACGCAACATTGGATTCCTTCGCTTACGAGCTTGTGGCCTATGTCTCGGTAACAAAAGGAGAAAAGACACGCATGTGGTTTGAGAGGACAAAGATGCAAGCGTTGGTTCATTAAGACCAGCTTTAAAGTGTGGTTTAAGGTGTCAGATTAAAAAAATAGGACTCATTATCAACTCCAAAGCATTTATGCGGTGGCCGAGAGTGCTATAGGTTACAAATGAATGCCCATTTTGGCTCCTCCTAACATGGGCGTACTTCTTGTCTTCTTGTCGATTGTGGGTAGTGATAAAAATGCGATGGTCAAAGATTTGGAGGTGGGCATGGAAACTGTGGCATGCGTGCATGGCCAAGCCTCTCTTTTTTAGATAATCAAGGCCACACGGTTGGTCATTTTGGACTCTTTTTTTAATTTTAGTTATCAATTCTTGCTCTAAACCCCATTAAAATATTAACCTTCCATTATTGATTGCTTTCTTGGTTGGGATAAAGCTTTGGAAAAATACATTTGCACGGATGCATGTGCTACCCAATCTTCACCACGTTATTATTATCCCAAATATATCACATAAATTATAAATATAGAGATGAAGATGATATCTTATAAGATCTTTAGTCTTGGGCCCATCGTCTAGATAAGTAACCATGATAATGGATTCCCAAGTTCAACAACAAGATAATTCCTTTGAGGCCTCAGCCCATTTAGGATTTGTTTTCCAAGATTTTAAGGATGAATCTTTGTTCAATGCTTGTAACGTCTTGCATCCAAATATTGAATCAGTGGAAGCACACACGTTTTCAACCGTATTGTAGTTCCTAATAAAGTGGTATACAACCTTGAAGAACTAGGCATCAAAGTTGAATATTATTAGTTCTTAATCTACTATACTACTGATGATAATGCTCCACCAAAGCTCGTCCCTGAGTGATGAAGATTTGGTTTTATTGTCCGAGCTTGTCTTGATGGGGTAGGAAGCCTCCAAAGTTATACCACAAAGTCCCTCTACTGTGCTAACCCCACGTTCCATTCTTATGTAGCCCTTCTCCCCCCAGTCAACTCCCCATGAATTCCTCCCAATTCAGTATTTGGTCCCATCCAACGCAGCCCCATAGCCTACAAGTGCCACCCCATGGTTCAGTTCTGTGCCACAGTCTTCAGTAAACACTCACTGCAATGATAGTCATTTTAGAAACATTGATGGGTTAGTTCTTGTACAGAGGCCAACTCATGCACAAATCGTCATCATTCACTACATTAAAAGGAATGCTTTCTGTGACCCAGAGGCTCTTCTAACCAAAATGTGCAAGGAACTGAAAGCTCCTACCATACCACTAAACTACATTTAAGTTCTTACACCCCTTAAATTTTGACCACTTATTTTTATTAAACTTGATTTCACTTACCTCTGAATAGAATTGCAGGTCCTTGCCACCAGCATCGATTGCAACTAATATGTGTTGGTTTGCGACAACTTTCATGAGTACATTCTCATTATTCTCGGGAAACATTTCATATCCATTGACGGTCACGGTGGGAGCATTCATCTGCAGCAAGAATACAAATATAAATTTGACAAGTACCTAACATGAAATCTCCTGTGACAAATTAAATTACCTTAGCAGAGTCGCAGGAACCATCCTTTACTCTCTATTGTCAATCCACCGGTTTGCTCAATGAACTTAAATGCTTCTTCCATCAATCCCCCATTACAGTCACCATTGACAGAGTTGCAGTCCACCAACTATTGCTCATATAAGGAGATAAGCTGGCCGTTCTAATTTTATTGAAACCTTCTACTGCAGCAACAATTGAAAATGCCTAGCAGCTACCTGTAACAACATCAATATTAATAATTAATATGGTTACGACTGCACTTATTTTTATTCAACTTGATTTCACTTACCTCTGAATAGAATTACAGGTCCTTGCCACCAGCATCTATTGCAATTGATATAGGTTGGTTTGCAACAGCTTTCATGAGTGCATTCTCATCATTCTCGGGAACCATTTCATATCCATTGATGATCATGGTGGGAGAATTCATCTGCAGTAGGAATATAAATATAAATTTGACAAGCATCTAACATGAAATCCCCTTGTGATTAATTAAATTACTTTGGCAGAGTCGCAGGAACCATTCTTTACTCTCTGTTGTCAATCCACCGGTTTGCTCATTGAACCTAAATGCTTCTTCCATCAATTCTCCATTACAGCGACTATTGACAGAGTTGCAGTCCACTAACTCTTGCTCAGATAAGGAGACTAGCTGACCTGTTTTAATTTTATTGATAACTTCTACTGTAGCGACAATTGAAAATGTCCAGCAGCTACCTACAACAATATCAATATTAATAACAAGTATAGTTATGACTGCACTTATTTTTATTCAACTTGATTTCACTTACCTCTGAATACAATTGCAGATCCTTGCCACCAACATCTATTGCAATTGATATGGGTTGGTTTGCAATAGCTTTCATGAGTGCATTCTCATCATTCTCGGGAACCATTTCATATCCATTGATGGCACGGTGGGAGCATGCATTTGTAGCAGGAATAGAAATATAAATTTGACAAGTACCTAACATGAAATCTCCTGGTGATTAATTAAATTACCTTGGCAGAGTCGCAGGAACCACCTTTTACTCTCTATTGTCAATCCACCGGTTTGCTCAATGAACTTAAATGCTTCTTCCATCAATCCTCCATTACAGTCACTATTGATAGAGTTATAGTCCACCAACTATTGCTCAGATAACGAGACTAGCTGGCCCGTTCTAATTTTATTGTTACCTTCTACTGCAGCAACAGTTGAAAATGTCCAGCAGCTACTTGCAACAATATCAATATTAACAATTAGTATGGTTATGACTGCGCTTATTTTTATTCAACTTGATTTCACTTACCCTTGAATAGAATTGCAGGTCCTTGCCACCATCATCTATTGTGGCAATTGATATGAGTTGGTTTGCAACAGCTTTCATGAGTGCATTCTCATCATTCTTGGGAACCATTTCATATCTATTGATGGTCACGATGGGATAATTCATCTGCAGTAGGAATAGAAATATAAAATTGACAAGTAACTAACATGAAATATCCTGGTGATTAATTAAATTACTTAGGCAGAGTCGCAGGAACCATCCTTTACTCTTTGTTCTCAATCCACCGGTTTGCTCATTGAACCTAAATGCTTCTTCCATCAATCCTCCATTACAGCGACTATTGACAGAGATGCAGTCCACCAACTCTTGCTCAGATAAGGAGACTAGCTGGCCCGTTTTAATTTTATTGATACCTTCTACTGCAGCTACAATTGAAAAGGTCCAGCAGTTACCTGCAACAATATCAATATTAAAAATTAATATGGTTATGACTGTACTTATTTTTATTCAACTTGATTTGATTTCACTTACCTCTGAATAAAATTGTAGGTCCTTGCCACCAGCATCTATTACAATTGATATGGGTTGGTTTGCAACAACTTTCATGAGTGCGTTCTCATCATTCTCAGGAACCACTCCATATCCATTGATTGTCACGGTGGGAGCATTCATCTGCAGCAGGAACAGAAATATAAATTTGACAAGTACCTAACATGAAATCTCCTAGTGATTAATTAAATTACCTTGGCAGAGTTGCAGGAACCATCCTTTACTTTCTGTTGTCAATCCACCGGTTTGCTCAATGAACTTAAACGCTTCTTCCATCAATCCTCCATTACAGCAACTATTGACAGAGTTACAGTCCACCAACTCTTGCTTAGATAAGGAGACTAGCTGGCCCGTTTTAATTTTATTGATAACTTCTACTGTAGCAACAGTTGAAAATGCCTATCAATATTGATAATTAGTATGGTTACCACTGCATTTATTTTTATTCAACTAGATTTCACTTACCTATGAATAGAATTGCGGGTCTTTGCCACCAGCATCTATTGCAACTGATATGGGTTGGTTTGCAACAGCTTTTATGAGTGCATTCTCATCATTCTCGGGAACCATTTCATATCCATTGATGGTCACGGTGGGAGAATTCATCTGCAGTAGGAACAGAAATATAAATTTTACAAGTACCTAACCTGAAATCTCTTGGTGATTAATTAGATTACCTTGCCAGAGTAGCAGGAACCATCCTTTACTCTCTATTGTCAATCCACCGATTTGCTCAATAAACTTAAATGCTTCTTCCATCAATCCTCCATTACATCAACTATTGACAAAGTTGCAATCCACCAACTCTTGCTCAGATAAGGAGACTAGCTGATCCGTTTTAATTTTATTGATTCCTTCTACTGCAGCTACAATTCAAAATGTCCAGTAGCTACCTGCAACAATATCAATATTAATAATTAGTATGGTTATGGCTACACTTATTTTTATTCAACTAGATTTCACTTGCCTCTGAATAGAATTGCAGGTCCTTGCCACCAGCATCTATTGCAATTGATATGGGTTGGTTTGCAACAGCTTTCATGAGTACGTTCTCATCATTCTCGGGAACCATTTCATATTCATTGACGGTCACGCTGGGAGCATTCATCTGCAGCAGGAATAGAAATATAAATTTGACAAGTACCTAACGAGAAATCTCCGGGTGATTAATTAAGTTACCTTGGTAGAGTCGCAGGAATCATCCTTTGCTCTCTGTTGTCAATCCACCGGTTTGCTCATTGATCCTAAATGCTTCTTCCATCAATCCTCCAATACATCGACTATTGACAGAGTTGCAGTTCACCAACTCTTGCTCAGACATGAAGACTAGCTGGCCCGTTTTAATTTTATTGATACCTTCTATTGCAATAACAGTTGAAAATGCCCAGCAACTACCAGCAACAATATTAATATTAATAATTAGTACGTTTATGACTGCACATTTTTTTATTCAACTTCATTTCACTTACCTCTAAATAGAATTGTAGGTCCTTGCCACTAGCATCAATTGCAATTGACATAGGTTGGTTTGCAACAGCATTCATGAGTGCATTCTCATCATTCTCGAGAACCATTTCATATCCATTGATGGTCAAGGTGGGAGCATTCATCTGCAGCAAGAATAGAAATATACATTTAACAAGTACCTAACATGAAATCTCCTGGTGATTAATTAAATTACTTTGGTAGAGTCGCAGAAACCATCCTTTACTCTCTGTTGTCAATCCACTGGTTTGCTCAATGAACTCAAATGCTTCTTCCATCAATCCTCCATTACAACCACTATTGACAGAGCTGCAGTCCACCAACTCTTGCTCAGATAAGGAGAGCTATAACACGCAAATACCCCCTAGGAGGATACATGGATGCCACCCAAGACAGAACAAACAATCACACTGATATTTATTTTATTTAGTAACTCAA
>JAOSBP010000003.1:8827232-8848138 GCA_027563825.1 Erythroxylum mucronatum
ATTACCTTGGCAGAGTCGCAGGAACCATTCTTTACTCCCTGTTGTCAATCCACCGGTTTCCTCAATGAACTTAAATGCTTCTTCCATCAATCCTCCGTTACAGCCACCATTGACAGAATTGCAGTTCACCAACTCTTGCTCTGATAAGGAGACTAGCTGGCCCGTTTTAATTTTATTGATACCTTCTACTGTAGCAACAGTTGAAAATGTCTAGCAGCTACCTGCAGCAATATCAATATTAATAATTAGAATGGTTATGATTGCACTTATTCTTATTCAACTAGATTTCACTTACCTCTGAATAGAATAACAGGTCCTTGCCACCAGCATCTATTGCAATTGATATGGGCTGGTTTGCAACAACTTTCATGAGTGCATTTTCATTATTCTCGGGAACCATTTCGTATCCATTGATGGTCACTATGGGAGAATTCATCTGTAGTAGGAATATAAATGTAAATTTGACAAGTACCTAACATGAAATCTCCTGGTGATTAATTAAATTACTTTGGCAGATTCGCAGGAACCATCCTTTACTCTCTATTGTCAATCCAACGGTTTCCTCAATGAACCTAAATGCTTCTTCCATCAATCCTCCATTACAGCAACTATTGACAGAGTTGCAGTCCACCAACTCTTGCTCAGATAAAGAGACTAGCTGGCCCGTTTTAATTTTATTGATACCTTCTACTGCAGCTACTATTGAAAATGTCCAGCAACTACCTGCAACAATATCAATATTAATAATTAGTATGGTTATGACTGCACTTATTTTTATTCAACTTGATTTCACTTACATCTGAAAAGAATTGTAGGTCCTTGTTACCAGCATCTATTGCAATTGATATGGGTTTGTTTGCAACAACATTCATGAGTGCGTTCTCATCACTCTTGGGAGCCAATTCATATCCATTGATCGTCTCGGTGGGAACATTCATCTGCAGCAGGAACATAAATTTAAAATTGGCAACTACCTAACATGAAAACTCCTGGCGATTAATTAAATTACCTTGGTCTTATTGAACCTAAATGCTTCTTCCATCAATCCTCCATTACAGCGATTGCTGACATAGTTGCAGTTCACTAACTCTTGCTCAAATAAGTAGACTATCTGGCCCGTTTTAATTTTGTTAATACCATCTACTGCAGCTACAATTGAAATTGTCTAGCAGCTATATGAAACAATATCAATATTAACAATTAGTATGGTTATGATTGCACTTATTTAAATTCAAGTTGATTTCTCTTACCTCTGAATAGAATTGCGGATCCTTGCCACCAACATGTTTTGCAATTGATATGGGTTGGTTTGCAACAGCTTTCATGAGTGCATTCTCATCATTCTTGGGAACCATTTCATATCCATTGATGGTCACGGTGGGAGCATTCATCTGCAGCAGGAATAGTACCTAAAATGAAATCTCCTTTTGATTAATTAAATTTCCTTGGTAGAGTCGCAGGAACCATCCTTTACTCTCTACTGTCAATCTATCGGTTTGCTCAATGAACTTAAATGCTTCTTCCATCAATCCTCCATTATAGCCACTATTGACAGAGTTACAGTCCACCAACTTTTGCTCAGATAAGGAGACTAGCTGGCCCATTTTAATTTTATCGATACCTTCTACTGCAGCAATAGTTGAAAATGCCTAACAGTTACTTGCAACAATATCAATATTAATAATTAGTATGGTTGTGACTGCACTTTTTTTGATTCAACTTGATTTCACTTACCTCTGAATAGAATTGCAAGTCCTTGCCACTAGCATCTATTGCAATTGATATGGGTTGGTTTGCAACAACTTTCATGAGTGCATTCTCATCATTTTAGGGAAACATTTCATATCCATTGATGGTCACGGTGGGAGCATTCATCTGCAGTAGGAATAGAAATATAAATTTGACAAGTACCTAACATGAAATCTCTTGGTGATTAATTAAATTACATTGGCAGGGTCGCAGGAAACATCCTTTACTCTCTGTTATCAATCCACTGGTTTGCTCAATGAACTTAAATGCTTCTTCCATCAATCCTCCATTACAACCACTTTTGACAGAGTTGCAGTCCACTAACTCTTGCTCAGATGAGGAGACTAGCTGGCCCGTTTTAATTTTATTGATACCTTCTACTTCAGCAACAGTTGAAAATGCCCAACAGCTACCTGCAACAATATCATTATTAATAATTAGTGTGGTTATGGCTGCCCCTTATTTTTTATTCAACTTGATTTCACTTTCCTCTAAATAGAATTGTAGGTCCTTTCCACCAGCATCTATTGCAATTGATATAGGTTGGTTTGCAACAGCTTTCATGAGTGTATTCTCATCATTCTCGGGAATCATTTCGTATCCATTGATGGTCACAGTGGGAGTATTCATCTGCAGCAGGAATACAAATATAAATTTGATAAGTACCTAACATGAAATCTCCTAGTGATTAATTAAATTACCTTGGCAGAGTTGCAGGAACCATCCTTTACTCTGTGTTGTTAATCCACCGGTTTGCTTAATGAACTTAAATGCTTCTTTCGTCAATCCTCCATTACAGCCATTATTTAAAATGTTGCAGTCCACCAACTCTTGCTCAGATAAGGAGATTAGCTGGCCCGTTTTAATTTTATTGATACTTTCTACTACAACAACTGTTGAAAATGGCCAGCAGCTACCTGCAACAATATCAATATTAATAATTAGTATGATTATGACTGCACGTAAGTGAAGCAAATAGTTACATATATATGATTTCAAGAACTATATTCTTCCTAAACGAAGGAATATGGAACTAGCAACAAGTCAAATGAAGATTATCAAGCTTGTCATTAGGTTCATAGAAATCATACGTACCACATTTTCCTTGGTTCTTAATATCATTGACGACTCCATTTTTCCTCCAATCAACTGAGGCAGGATGATTTTTGTATCCTTCGATGCGTAAAAGGGGTTTCCTGACGATGGTCGTGGAGCATCCTGTGGTAACTAACCTTTGAGCCTCCATAATGTTGCATGAACTCATGGTTAGTCATATCAACAAACCCGTTTAGTTTCAACTTGTAAGGCTTGCCCATCTGGTTCACTTTGTGAATATGCTCTAAATTCTCCTTAAACACATTGAAACATTGTTGTTTCTTAGTCAGGCTCCGAGAAATTGTGTGATGGCTCCTCCATATTTCGTACAAGTCCTAGAGTCTCTCCTCTAAAGCCAAGTCCTCCTCTTTGTAATCAAAACACAGTGCCAGCCTGAAAACAAGAACCAACCAAAAAGAAAGCAAGACAATCCTTCTGGTATCCATAAGACCACAATTTGGATTCTATAAAGTAAAGAATGTGTTATTAAAGTTGATAAAAGGTTCACACATGGCCTTAGGAAGAAGCCGCATTCCATGCAGCAGTAGCAGCGCAACAGTAGCAGGATTGGTTTTCTCGTTTTTTATTTACTTATTTTATGTGACAGTTAGTCAGTTGTTCATGTTCCTAACTTTATGCAGTGCAATGATCATGTTTGTTTATGGTCCCCTAAGTTGTAGGGGAAGTTGTTTTTTCCACAGAACTATTTATTTGACTTTCACATAACTATTTATTTGACTTTCGATGAATGGAAAAAGGGAGGTAGAAAAATTTCTCAAGTCTTTGAGTACTTCAAAATCAAGAGGTCTCAGGTTCTCTCTGACGAGCCTGAAAGTAGCAACCATAGGTCGTACAATAAATAATCGTGACATTTTGACCACTGAAAGTCCAAAAAACTGCACCTATAGACCCATAACTAGATCCATTGCTGGGGACCATAACAATTTGGTATCAGAGCCACACATTATGGGCGACTCAGTGCAGCAACAGTTCGACAGAATATTGCAGATGCTACAGGAGCAGTGTTTAGAAAACAGTGCACGTCAAGATGCCATGAATTCTAGATTGTAGGAACTTAATTTGCAGCCACCAAGTTAGACTCTTCAACAGTAGAAGAGGATAATAGAGCTCGAAAAGGAAGGGACTTGCAGGGGAATCGGGAACAGAATCTTCCGGAGGCCATACAGTTCCACGATTTACAAAACTTGATTTTCCACGTTTCAGTGGACAAGAAGATCCCCTTGGCTGGATTAGTCGCTGTGAACATTTTTTCCGGCACTAACAAACTCCAATAGAAGAGAGGGGTCAGTTTAGCTTCATTCCATTTGGAAGGTGCAGCCTAATTATGGTTCCTTCAAATGGAAAATGACAATCCTACTCCTTCTTTGGATGCGTTCAAGCGCCAATGTCATTTGAGGTTTGGTCCACCAATTCGGAGTAACAAATTAGGGGAATTAGCCAAACTAAAGCAAGTTGGAACTATTGAAGATTATCATAATAGCTTTGAGCTTTTGGTTTCGCGGGCTGGATCACTGATACAAGAGCAAAAGGTTCAGTTATATATCAGTGGCTTACAAGAGGCTATTGCTGTTGAGGTAGAATTACATCACCCTGCTGATTTAGTCACTACAATGAGCATGTCTCGCCTTTATGAATGTAAAGGAAAGGTGTTCAAACCTTTTTCAATAGTCGATCATCGGAAGGGTTTCCAAAAAAATCCTCCTGCACAATTTTCGCAGCCTCCAAAATTTGCAAAACGTTTGAGCTGAGTTGAGATGGAAGAAAGGCAGCCCAAAGGTTTGTGCTTTAATTGTGACGAGTCATTTGTTCAGGGACATCAGTGTAAGCGACTTTTCAGGATTGGAATTGGGGAAGATGATTGCTCAGAAGGGGAGGATTTAAATCTAACAACAGATATTCAGTCTCTAGAAATATCGCTCAATGCAATTACATGAGTCCAGGCCCCACAAACGATGCGGTTGAAAGGCAGCTGGCAAGGTAATCCTATTCTGGTCCTAATTGATTCTGGTAGCACCCACATTTTTATCAACTCCAAAATTGTGTCCCACTTTAATGCTACAATAGAAAAAGGTGATAATCTTAATGTGGTGGTAGCAAATGGGGAGACACTCACTAGTCCTGGCACTTGTCGTGGTATTTTACTTCGACTGGACTCCTATATTTTTAACACTAATCTGTTTGTGCTTCCTTTAACTGAATTTGATGTTGTGTTGGGAGTTAATTGGCTAAGAACCTTGGGACCCATCTTATGGGATTTCTCTAACATGCACATGAGTTTCACACAGCAGGGCAAAGCGTTTAACTTATGCGGCCTCTCCAACCATCCACGTACTCCATCACCAAATCTTTATTTTGTGTCTGTGGTATCTTCATTGGATATTCAAAAATTGTTGCTGGAGTTGTCTCCCTTGTTTGCCGATCCTAAAGGTCTTCCTCCATCTTGCGACTGTGACCACCGCATCACCTTAGAGCCAGGCACTAGTCCAATTATAGTGAGACTCCAATTGTAGTGAGACCTTTTCGATACCCACATGCTAAGAAGAATGAAATTGAAAAACAATGTTCTGAGATGTTGGTTAGGGAATCATCAAATCCAGCCAGTCACCTTTCTCCTCCCCAGCCCTCTTAGTCCCAAAAGCTGACAACTCATGGCGTCTATGTGTTGATTATAGAGCTCTGAATGCCAAAACTGTCAAGCATAAGTTTCCCATCCCTATGATTGATCAACTTTTGGAATAATTGACGGGTGCTAAATACTTTACGAAGTTGGATCTTCGATCAGGCTACCATCAGGTCCGAATGAATGCTAATGATATTGAGAAAACGGCTTTTCGGAAACATCATGGCCATTTTGAATTTTTGGTTATACCATTTGGCCTCACAAATGCTCCTTCAACATTTCAGTCTCTCATGAATGAGGTATTCTCTCCTTACTTAAGGAGATTTATCCTTGTATTTTTTGACGATATTTTGGTGTACAGTCGCACATGGGTGTAGCATCTTCATCATTTGAGACTTACTTTTCAATTGTTTCGAGATCACCGACTTTATCTCAAGAAGGCAAAATGTTCTTTTGGACAGACAGAAATTGCTTATTTAGGCCACATTGATTCTCAACAGTGAGTTACAACCGATGCTAGTAAAGTCGCAGCTATGGCTGGCTGGCCCAAACCAACAACCATCAGAGCTCTTCGTGGTTTTCTTGGTCTTACCGGATATTATCGTAAATTTTTTCCCAATTATGGGCTAATAGCAGCTCCTCTTACTTCTATGTTGAAGAAAAATTCTTTTCAATGGTCTAAACAGTCTTCCATTGCTTTTGAACAACTCAAATCTGCTATGACAAGTCCTTTTGTCTTAGCTCTTCCCGATTTTTCTCAATTATTTGTGGTATAATGTGATGTTTCAGATGCTAGTATTGGTGCAGTGTTACTTCAGAATGGAAACCCTATAGCCTTTTTCATTCAACAGATGCCTCAACGACACAGGAGCCTGCCTGCTTATGAAAAAGAACTGATTGGTTTGGTCAAGGCCATCAAACATTGGCGCTCTTATTTGTGGGGCCAACAATTTCTTGTTCGGGCGGACCATTATAGTATGAAATTTCTACTGGAGCAAAGCTTTTTATGCCCACCTCAACAACATCGTCTTGGTAAGCTTTTGGGCTATTCTTTCACTGTTGAATATAAATCTGGTCGCCAGAATAAAGTAGCTGATGTCTTATCTAGGCGTGATGAAGCAAACTCTACCTTAATGGCTATTTCCATGCCCCAGCTAAGTTTATTCGATGCCATTCGCCATGAGCAACAAGCTTCCACTGAAATCCAGAATATTATTTCAGATATTCAGCAACAGACTGCTGAAATTCAGTGTGATTTCTGTCAAGGTTTGCATTTTTACAAGAGCCACGTCTATCTTCCTTCCACATCTCCTTCAATTCAGATGGTTGTTTCTGCTCTGCACAATCAGGGTCATGAGGGTTACCAGAAGACCCTACACCACATATCAAAAGATTTCTTTTGGGCAGGCATGAAAAAACAAATTCAGGACTTTGTTCGCAATTGTGGAATCTGTCAGCGTCATAAATCTGAATCTCTTCGACCAACAGGTTTACTCTTTCCTTTAACAGTCCCCTCCCAGATTTGGACTGATATTTCTCTTGATTTTATTGATAGTTTGCCTACGTCTCATGGGAAGAATGTCATTCTGGTGGTGGTCGATCGTTTTTCAAAATACAGTCACTTTTGTCAGCTCTCCCATCCTTACACAGCAGTGACAATTGCTCGCATTTTCTTCGATAATATTTTCAAATTACATGGGCTGCCTGTATCAATTGTAAGTGATCGTGATGACACTTTTACTAGTGCTTTTTGTAAGGAGTTGTTCCATCTTCAGGGTAATATCTCTTTCAATTTCGCATACCATCCTCAAACAGACGGTCAAACTAAGGTGATAAATCGGATGATTGAGATGTATCTTCGTTGCTTCATTAGTGATCGTCCAACAAAGTGGATGGATTGGCTTTCATGGGCTGAATACTGTTATAATATTAGTTTTCATTCCGCTTTGAAAACAACTCCTTTCGAAGTGGTATATAGCAAGCCTCCTCCACTGCTACTTTCTTATTATCCTGGTCTTGCTAAACTCGATGTCGTTGATCAAGCCCTCAAGACTAGAGATGAGCTACTGTTTTCTTTAAGAGACAATCTCCTTCGTGCCCAACAACGGATGAAGCATGCCTACGACTCTCATCGCCGAGATGTAAGTTTTTAGATTGGTGATCAGGTTTTACTCAAACTCCAGCCTTATCGGCAGCTTATGGTTACCCAACGCAAACACTAGAAACTTTTGCCTAAGTTCTATGGCCCTTTCCGAATCTTGGCTAAAATTGGTGCTATGGCCTACAAGCTCAACCTATTAGCCAATTCGAAGGTCCATCGTGTTCCATGTTTCTAAACTTAAGGCGTTTCATGCGGGTTCTTATCCCATTGAGGCTTCTTTGCCTCCTACGATTAATGAGGTTACTGAACACCAGCCTTTGGCTATTTTGGACCACAGGGTTCATAATTCAGTTCCAGAGGTCCTAGTGCATTGGCAAGATTCATCTCCTACGGATGCTTCTTGGGAAGCTGTCAATTCTATACAACAACGATTCCCTCAGTTTCCGCTTGAGGACAAGCGTCGTTTGGAGCGGGAGAGTAATGTTATTAACGTTTATAAAAGGTTCGCACATGAACTTAGGAAGAAGCCGCATTCCATGTAGTAGTAGTAGCGCAACAGTAGCAGAATTGGTTTTCTTATAGCTTTTCGTTTTTTATTTACTTATTTTATGTGACAATTAGTCAGTTGTTCATGTTCCTAATTTTATGCAGTGCAATGATCATGTTTGTTTATGGTCCCCTAAGTTGCAAGGGAAGTTGTTTTTTCCACATAACTATTTATTTAACTTTCGATGAATGGAGAAGAGAGGTAGAAAGTCTTTGAGTACTTCAAACTCAAGAGGTCTCAGGTTCTCTCTGACGAGCTTGAAAGTAGCAACCATAGGTCGTAGTAAAAGAAATAATCATGTCATTTTGACCACCGAAAGTCCAAAATACTCCACCTATAGACCCGTAACTAGATCCATTGCTAGGGACCATAACAGAGTGTTATGAAACCAAACTTTTGGGCATTAATGATTGTAAATATTCGCAATAACGGAGACAGAAATTTAAGATAAGAGATTAAAAAATATTTAATTTTTTTAAATCTTGGGGGCCCAGTGCACCGCAAGCCACAAGTACCTCCGTCCCTGAATATTCAGTCGAAAACCTGAAGAAATTCCGAAGTTTAGTGATGCAAGTATAGCCTTTAATACCCGATATTGATCAAAGGGGCACTATCTTTTCACAACTTTAACCAAAAATGTGGGGAAAAGATTAAAAAGGAAGTGGCTGCGAAGAATTATATACAAAGAACCAGCGAAATCGGCAAAAGGGCATACATAGATAGAAACTTGATTTCATTGTTATAGTATTGAAAGAATACCGTTGCAGCCGGGGCATAACACTGAGCTTTTAGAGCTTCAACCAAAAGTTTATGGGAACATGTCATTATTCTCGTGGCTGTATCTCTATTTATAGAGGTGAGATGGCCATACATGGTATGTTTAGGAGAGAGCCATCACCCCAATCACGTTCATTTCTTAGCCCATCTTACAGAAGAAGACTATTTTTGTTGGATCTGTTGCCGTCATTGAGCACGATTTTCTTGCAAGTGTTTTAGAATGACTAATCCCGCCAATAATGCTTAGCTCAAAAAGTGGAATATAATAGTGGCTTTAAAATGGGTTCGGATAATATCGGCATCCTAAGGATGGATTCCGTTGATACAATTGGGAAGTTTCATAACGATACAATCTCTACTATTACCATTCTTTGCCAACAAAATGAACTTAAAGAGAATTCCAGGGACTAACATGGAGTTCTATCATTTCATTATTGTTTAGGATGCCATCTACTAAATTCCCATAGCAGAACAATTCCCAGGATTCTAGTAAAATAATTTGCAAGGAGTGGTCATATCATTAAGCAACTATCCAAAAGGGGCCTTTGGAAAGCATGATGCTACATAGCACAGGTATTGAATTTGAAATGCCTCTGGTTCCAAGTTAAAATATACTACCACAATGCATGTAGAACTGCCAGTGAACATCATGGAATAGTTCTTTACAATGCATGAAGTCCATGGAGTAATATGATCGTATCTCCACTAAAAAATCCACGCTATTACATGAGAAGTCCATAGAGAGGATAAATCTTCAAATTTACTACCATGTAAACTATCAGAGCAGCTTATAAGGTAAACACTGCATAGGGCAATAGTAGTAAGGTATGCAAGCCGATGCTGGTACAAATTAGACCAAATAATATGAAGTGGGAGCTCTTTGCTACTATGTAAGGTTTTCTATTTTGTGTGTGTGCTTGCATGGGTGACAGACAGAGGCCGAGGTTTTGAAACTTAAGTACATAAGATAGCACAGTAAACTCAATCAGTGGTAGCACTTCAAGGCAATGGAACAAGGTATAGTCTCATAACATCAGCATTTGAACAAAGCAAAAAGAAATTGAGAATCTGATTCAAATCACGAAGCCATCAATTCAAAGTAACAAGTTTTGAGTATAATCAGCTAACTCAAAAAACTTATTCCACCAAGTCCAAAAAGGAAAATTCAGAGAAAACCCAACAAAGAGCGACAGCCGACAGGAGCTTTGAATGTTAAACAAGGGTCTCCTTCTCTTTGGCTTGTCGGATAAGCTCTGCTCTAACTCTCCTAATCTCTGCTTCTCTCTCCAACCTCTCTTGCTGTCACAAGTTAACAAATAAATCAATAAATTGAAACCGATATAAATCTAAAACAGAGACATCCAAATTATCTAGGGTTTCGTAAAACTGGGGACAGAAATTTGAGACCTTCTCGTCTTGATGGAGGGCGATCCAAACATGAACCTTGTCCAGGGTTTGCCAGAACATGAAGGCTCCCAAAGTCATCGCGAAGTAAGTCGCAACCTTAACCATTTTCTTCTTTCTCCTTTGTCTAGTTGTGATCGAGAGCCAGAGAGAGATAATGCTGAGAGGTCAGTCGATTTTGGTTTGGGAGAGGGACGACAGTGCGAATCAAATGGTGGGGTGCGGAGCGTTGAGAGGGCATAAGAAGGCGATCTTGAGTTTGATCTGCGCCTCTGATTTGTTGTTTAGTGGGTCCTCTGATCGGACGGTGAGGATTTGGCAGAAAGGGCATGATGGTAATTATTGCTGTTTGGCAGTTTTTGAGGGACACCAGGACGGAGACGACAGTGTCGTTTCGGTCTACAGTGGGCCTCTACCTGTACCCTCGCTTTCCCAATTCCCACCGTACAATTTGAATGGTCATGCCATCTATAATTAATACAAAATTACTAACAGGTTCAGATCGTCTCTCTCATTTATTCGTCCTAAAACAACATCACAGACGTAAAACGAAGTCATCAGAACTGCAACAAGGTTGAAACAGGTTATTTAGAACAGAGATCTGATGCACACCGCTCGAGAATCCTTTACTTATACTAGAGTGCATGTATAATTTTGGAACTGCTTCGGAGGATCTGATGCACGCCGCATGAGAATCATATTTTTACTAGAGCGCATCTATAACTCCGTAATTCAGATGTGTATGTCAAGTCTCAGTCCTGATATAATGGCAGACTGAACTCTTAAAATGAGCCTTGACGTCCAAGAATATGGGCTTAGGACTGCACTATGTAATGAGACAGAGCAGAATGAGGTCCGATGTAGTTTGCCGTCAGTTTTGTCTTTCATACTTGTCCCATGTACAACAACTGAGTGCGACTTTGGCAGTCGTTGTAAGGCCTTGCTACGTTCTGATTACTTGGTCTACTTTCTCATTAAATTGCACCATTTGATGGCATTTTCCAACACTTGCACTCAAGTATAACGACACTAGAAACAACATCATTGGCCGATTGGCTAGTTGACAAAACAATCGACACCCGGAATCTGGAAGGAAATTGGTGACGCGTTACTGGCGCTATGTAGAGTTCTAATTCTCTTTTACTGCTGAAGATAGTTTATACGAGGCCTCACAGAAAGGAACTGTCGTTATTGGAATCGCTGGCCATGATTATACAAAATGGACATAGATGGTATATTCAGTTATTCTTGGAATATATGAAGTTTGGGTGTCAAATCAAATTCGGGACTAACAGGACCTTGGTGTGGTTGAAGACTCTTCAAGATGTTATTAATAAATAGCTTTGGTTTCGAAAAAAGGTAGCTTTACATGAAGCTACTGTGATGGGTGCCAAAGGAAGTCTTTTTAGGTATACAGATTGGGTAGACAAGTTGTTGATGTTCTTTGGGGTTTTGGGAAGCTTTGGAGATGGTTTGATGACCCCTCTTACCATGTATGTTCTAAGTGGTGTAATAAATGAATATGGAGGAGTTTCTGATCTATCGTCCTTCACTGCGACAGTGAACAAGGTACATGCAATGACAATGCTTACAGTGATCTTTTACTTTTCATGGTTGCTAACCAGCGATCTCGTTTTTTTTCTAATACAGTATACCCTGAGGCTGCTTTATGTTGCCTGTTTCGTGGGGGTTTCTGCTTTTATTGGTATATGTTCTTTTGAATATGTCTTATCACCTCACAACATCTGGTCATTTTGATGCTAACTGGGGCTAGGGGCACGTCTGATATAGTCTGTGCTTTTATTTGCTAAACTATGGCCTATATCTTCGCTCTTCCAGAAGGAGTTTGTTGGACAAGAACAGCAGAAAGACAGACATCTTGCATCAGAACAGAGTACCTTAAATCAATCTTAAGGCAAGATGTCGGTTTCTTTGACAATGAATCTGGTTCCAGCAATACCTTCGAAGTAATTTCTGCCATTACTTCGGATGCGCTTTCAATCCAGGACACCATCGCTGAGAAGGTCTTGAATTCTGTCATACCTTTTCACTTCAGCTACTGTTACTTGCATTATTTTGCTATAGTGATTTGGATTCATTCCTTTTGCAGATACCTAACTTCTTGGCTCAATTAACATCATTCCTCTTTAGCATTGTGGCTGCCTTCCTGCTTTCTTGGAGACTTACCGTAGCCATTTTGCCACTCTCAATCCTGTTTTTGATTCCAGCTGTTGGGTTTGGGTTAGTCATGCAGAAACTAGGCGTGAAGATGAAAGAAGCCTATGGAAGAGCTGGAGGCGTTGCTGAACAAGCAATTTCATCAATTCGTACTGTTTATTCATACGTAGGTGAGCTTCAAACTCTGGATAGATTCAGTGAAGCACTTCAGGAGAGTATGGTGTTTGGTATAAAGCAAGGCTTTGTGAAGGGTTTGCTTATAGGAACCGCAGCAATGATTTATGTAGCTTGGGGGTATCAGGCCTGGGTTGGAACAGTTCTTATCACTCAAAGAGGAGAAAAAGGTGGTGCTATTTTTGTCTCAGGTGTTTTGGTCATGTTGGGAGGAGTGTAAGTTCTCTGCCGAAAGTCTTTTATTCTGTGCTTTTCCCACTTCTCTGTACTTCCAATTCGCATGCAGTAATCGGTTGTAGAATACTTGTTTTTCAGGTCCCTAATGCAAGCCCTGCCAAATGTTTCTTTTCTAACGGAGGCATCAACTGCTGCCACAAGGATTTATAAGAAGATTGACCAAGTTCCAATTATAGATTCCGACAGTGAAAAGGGGAAAATTCTGCCACGAGTTAGAGGAGAAATTGAATTTAGGAATGTTGGTTTTAGCTATCCTTCAAGGCCAGATACTCCAGTACTTCAAGGATTCAATCTTAAACTGCGGGCAAGTAAGACAGTAGGTCTAGTTGGAGGCAGTGGTTCAGGTAAGTCTACAATCATTTCTTTGCTTGAAAGATTCTATGATCCTGAGAGTGGAAACATCTTCCTTGATGGGCACAAGTTAAAGAGACTTCAGCTTCCTTGGTTGAGATCCCAAATGGGATTGGTTAATCAAGAGCCTCTTCTATTTGCAACTTCAGTAAAGGAGAACATACTGTTTGGTAAAGAAGGAGCTTCCATGGAATTCGTTGTAAATGCAGCCAAAGCTGCAAACGCTCATGACTTCATCCTTAAGTTACCTGATGGATATGATACACAGGTATGCCAAGATCTTATATTTGTTTCTATTCCAATCAGTGACTATACAATGTGCAAGAGTTTAACTTGGTGAAGTTTAACATATGACTCAGGTAGGGCAATTTGGAATTCAATTGTCTGGTGGGCAGAAGCAAAGGATTGCCATAGCAAGGGCTTTAATTAGAGATCCGAAGATTCTTTTGCTTGACGAGGCCACGAGCGCTCTGGATGCAGAGTCTGAAAGAATAGTACAGGAAGCTCTGGACAAAGCTTCAGTAGGAAGGACAACAATTATTGTTGCTCACCGCCTATCAACAATTCAGAGGGCAGATTTGATAGTGGTCCTAGAAGCAGGAAAAGTAGTTGAATCTGGTTCTCATTATGAACTGATGCAAATAAACAGTGGAGAAGGTGGAGCCTACAAAAAATTGGTGCAGTTGCAGCAAACAGCTACACAAAATGAAGTATCTTTCTCTCCAAAATCTACAACAGGAGACAATAAGCAGTATAGAATGCAGAGTCCTGGAACTCACAAGCTCCATATCAATGAGATATCAAGCTATCAAGGCAGTCCTACCTACTCCTTTACCCCCGTGTTCTCCATCAGTATGACACACTCCCCCAAAATGAACTTCTATGATGAAGGAAGTAACTATTCTTCGTCGAGCTCACTTCATTCTCCCCCTTCTCAATGGCGCTTATTAAGATTGAATGGACCTGAATGGAAGAGAGTGTTGCTTGGTTGCATAGGTGCTGCTAGTTCTGGAATAATTCAACCAGCTGCTTCCTATTCTTTAGGAGTGCTCGTTTCAGTTTACTTCCTCAACGACGTATCAGCCATCAAAAGAAAAGGCAAGGTCTTCGGCTTCATATTCTTAGGCTTAGGAGTCCTAGCTTTCATTAGTAATGTCATTCAGCATCATAATTTTGCATTCATGGGAGAACGTTTAATCAAAAGGGTGAGAATGCAGATGCTTGAGAAATTATTGACTTTTGAGATTGGTTGGTTTGATAAAGATGAGAACACCAGTGCAGCAATTTGTTCCCGGTTAGCCACAGACGCTCAGTTGGTTAGATCTGTTATTGCAGAACGTATTTCCCTGATGATTCAGGTTGTCATTAGTGCTTCAATTGCATTTCTACTTAGCCTGTTGATTTCATGGAGAGTAGCCATTGTTATAATTGCTATCCAACCATTTGTAATAGGAAGCTTCTATTCAAGGAGTGTTCTGATGAAAAATATGTCTGCAAAAGCTCAGAAAGCCCAAAATGAAGGAAGCCAATTAGCAAGTGAAGCTATTTTTAATCATAGGACCATCACTGCATTTTCATCTCAAAAGAAGATGTTGAGTCTTTTTGTACAGACTATGAAAGATACCAAGAAAGAAACTGTCAAGCTTTCATGGTTCACAGCTGTTGTCCTGTTCAGCTCTCAATTCCTGACTACCATGTCTTCTGCTATTGGTTTCTGGTATGGCGGGAAGCTGATGAGTCAAGGACTCGTCTCCTCAAAGCAGCTTTTTCAAGTGTTCTTCCTCTTGATGAGCACAGCAAGAGCAATAGCAGATGCAGGAAGCATGAGCTCTGATTTGGCCCGAGGTGCAAATGCCCTTAGATCAGTTTTCGAGATTCTTGACAAAGAAACTGAGATCAATCCTGATGAACCACAAGGGATTAAAGTCAATAAGACTCCAAGGGGCTGCATTGAACTAAATGAAGTAGTCTTCTCCTACCCCAACAGGCCTAGCCAAATGATTTTTACAGGCCTAACTCTCAAAATTGAAGCAGGAAAAACGGTGACACTTGTAGGACAAAGTGGTTCAGGCAAATCCACCATTATTGGGTTGATAGAGAGATTTTATGAACCAGAGAGTGGGTCGATCCTGATCGATGGGCACGACATCAGAAGATACAACCTAAGAGACTTGAGGTCTCATATTGCATTAGTGAGTCAGGAGCCTACCCTTTTCTCAGGAACTATAAGGGAGAATATTGCGTATGGCAAAGAGAATGTGAGGGAAGCTGAAATAAGAAAAGCTGCAACACTGGCCAATGCTCATGAGTTTATAAGGTAAAACTATTCAATAATCATAACAGAATACAAACATTCAAAGCAAACAAACTTGACTGACTAAAACTTCTTTCTTTTATAGTTCCTTGAAAGATGGGTATGACACCTACTGTGGTGAAAGAGGAGCGCAGTTGTCAGGAGGCCAAAAGCAGAGAATTGCGCTGGCAAGGGCAATTCTGAAGAAGCCAACAATTCTTCTTCTGGACGAGGCAACGAGTGCTCTGGACAGTGTGTCAGAAAGCTTAGTACAAGAAGCATTGGAGAAGTTGATGGTTGGTAGGACGTGTGTGGTAGTTGCTCACCGCTTGTCTACCATACAGAGGTCAGACTCCATAGCTGTGATTAAGAATGGAAAAGTTGTTGAAGAAGGGTCACATTATGATCTTCTGGGTATTGGACGTGCGGGGGCTTACTACTCTCTAATTAACGTACAAAGAGGTCAATCCTATTACAGGTGAACAAAATACCACTTTCAGATTCAAACATAGACTTAAATGCAGTTGTCATGTAAAACTTGTCACCGAATTTCATGTCCCTGATGAGGGAGGAACCTTTGTATGAAATGGTTTGTTTTCTTACTGCTGAGGGAGGAACCTTTGGATGAAATGGTTTGTGTTCTTACTCTACGCATGTTTAGGTGAACACACTTTTTAACCAATAAAATTCTAGTATGTCCAAAATGGTTGGAAATCAAATACAACCAAGGCCATTGGTACAATCATACTTGGTCTTTGTGCCAAACATATGGGTGTCAATTTTATAAAATATGTGAAAAATAAGTAAGTAGTGATTATTCATCCTTAAAATTTTCAAACAATTCAAATAAAATTTTAAATATTCATGAATTGATCCTTTAACTTAATATTCATTCACATAATAGATCTTCTTATATTATACTTTAATAAAGTTTTGTGCAATAAAAAGTAAATTTTATTTACATTATAGAAAAAAAATTTAGTTTCATAATTATGTTCATTTAAATAAGATTTGTTCTTAATATTAAGAGTTAATATATAAAAATAAAAGACTAAGAGTTTATTTCAATTTTAACAAAAACCTTATAAGTAAAATTACATAGGCCTGTTTGGCAATAAGCTGATTGTATTAGCTGTTGGTAGTTGATAGTTGATTATACCAGCTGATTTGACCAACAAATTGTATTAGCTGTTTATCATTTGATGTTTGGTAAAATTAACTATTTAGTATTATTTGTTTATGTATAAAATAACTTATAAAGTCATAGCTTAAAAAAATACTTTAGTTATTAAATTCCCAATTCGCTGGGTTTCTGTCGTACACAGAGCAACAACGCAATATAGAATGGAACAAGAAGTCCAAAACACAAATTAGAGGGGCCTTGGCCTATTCAGGAACTATACACGTATATTCTATTCTATAATTCTATCTCCTTTTTCTTTGGATTTGCGTTTGCCCTTCACTATACATGTTAACCAACCGCAATCACCACATACTAATTTTATTACCTGACGTCCTTTTTCACGTTTTTTGTTTTTACGTTGAAGTCTTAATGATAATCTAATACAAGCAACTTTCAGTTGATGTAGAAAGAATTGCCATCAACTTAACTATAAATTAACTACCTGTTGCAAGCGCACTTCCAATTATAATCCTCGTGTAACCATGACATATAAGAGAACCAATCAGCCAACCAGGATCTTGAATATATCATTGGTGGCAACGAGTGTATGAAAGCTGGATACACCTTCAACAACCTCTCCTTGCAACTTAATCTTACTAGATACAAACAACTATATAGTCTCTCTCTTTTTCTACCGCTGGTATTGTAACTTGCAACCATGAGAGCTCCGTCCTGGCTCTTCACGTGCTCCACTTCCAGCTCCACCTCCGCCTCCGCCCCCGCCCCTCATCCTAACTACAGTCTTTCTGACTCTACAACCTCCACGTCGTCCTCCTCGCTGTCATCATCGGATTCCAGCAGCATCGGCAGTCTCCAGACCAACCTTTCTCTCCAAACACTCCCTTCTGTTCCTTCCCTCCAAAACCTCTCTCCCCAATCCCTAAACCTTTATGTCTCTCACACCTCCACCTCCTCTCTCCACCACCAACCCCTCCCCGTCACCTCCCTTTCCGTCCAACATAACCTCCTCTACGTCGCCTCCGCTCATCGAATCAACGTCTATGATCGCGACACCTTCGCTCTTCTAGATGTTGTCAATGACGCTGGGTCGTCCTCCGGCTACGTTAAGTCTCTTTCATCCTGTGACGGCAAGATCTTCACCGCTCACCAAGACTGTAAAATCCGCGTCTGGAAGATGTCGGAAGCGAAACGGCACAAGCTCTCTACTGTTCTCCCCACAGTCGACGACCGTCTACGTCGGTTCTTGCTCCCGAAGAACTACGTTGCCATCCGACGTCACAAGAAGCTTCTCTGGATTGAGCACGCCGACGCCATAACTGGACTTGCCGTTAGTAACGGTTTCATTTACTCGGTCTCGTGGGATAAGTACTTTAAGATGTGGAGTGCAGAGGATCTTCGGTGTTTGGAGTCAGTCAAAGCGCACGACGACGCGATCAACGCCGTGGTTGTGTCCGCTGACGGTACGGTTTACACCGGGTCAGCGGACTGTAGGATTCGGGTTTGGGCCAAACGGGTGAGGGACAAGAGACATTTATTGATTGCCACGTTGGAGAAGCATAAATCGGCGGTTAACGCTTTGGCGCTAAACGATGACGGATCGGTGTTGTTCTCTGGGGCTTGTGACCGTTCGATTTTGGTTTGGGAGAGGGAAGACAGTGCGAATCACATGGCGGTGAGCGGAGCGTTGAGAGGGCATAGGAAGGCGATCTTGAGTTTGATCCATGTCTCTGATTTGTTGTTTAGTGGGTCCTCTGATCGGACGGTGAGGATTTGGCAGAGAGGGTATGATGGTAATTATTGTTGTTTGGCAGTTTTGGAAGGACACCATAAGCCAGTGAAATCGTTGGCTGCAGTAAGGGAGGACGGAGACGACAGTGTCGTTTGGGTCTACAGTGGGTCTCTAGACGGTGAAGTCAAGGCTTGGCGGGTTACAATATCCAGGGCTTGTAGTCCCGTCCCTTGCACTCCAATTGAATTTGTTAAAAGTTAATACTAATAACTTAACAGAAATTTTAGGATTTTTTTAGTTATTATTTGTAATTGGGAAAAAGTGAGTTATTATGTAATTGGAATGAAGAGTTAGTTTGTTCTGTACCACGAGAGTATACATTAATTTAAAATGGAGTGCCTCAAATTACAACTAATGTATAAGATTGGGTGCCTCAATTATCATAAAGTATACAAATAAGAAATCTGAACATTATAAAGTAGTGTGGAACTATACTAATTTTTGGCCAAATTTGTTTAAATCGTAACTAATTTGCTACTTTAGTTGAGGTTTTTGTTTATTTATTTTTAATTTTAAAAAATTTATAATTACTTGTAGTTAAGCATTTTTTTCACTTAAAACACTCAATCTGTAGTCATTTGACATGGGACAACGCAAATGCCAATATTATGACAGGATTCTCTTTGTTTACGCCTAATTACATAGTCACATTTCTTAAAACAAGAGAGAGTATAACGCAAGAAAAGATACATAATTAGTTAGTGAAGTGTGGTTCTAAATAAGAGAAGTTTATAGTTTTGGTCATCGTCTTTGTTTTAGCTATGTAACTATGGATGTAGTTATATGAAACCCAGTGGTACATTAGGTCTCTTAAAATTTTAAAAAAGTAAATATTATATATATATATATACATATATAAGGATAAAGTTATTTGAGGGCTAGTAGTGTATTGAGCCCCTCAAAATTTTAAAAAATTAAATATTTGAACCCCTTATTATAAATTTCTAGCTTCGTCTGTATATGTAACACTCGGCATTATAAAAGCGAACACATGAAGCTGTCTTAAGAGGCAATCTCCTAGAAATTAGGTTGGATTACTAAATCTTAAGAGGCAGTCTCCATGAAATTAGGTTGGATTACTAAATCTTATAATAGGATAAGTCAAGACATAAGGAGTGCCAATCACAAAGCTTTAGATCCTGAAATGCTTATAATAAGGAAGCAGGAAGAAAGAGACATGTTATTAAAATTTGCTAAAAACGTTAAAGACGACTTAGAAAATTGGCATCATGACAAGATAGAACTCTCTGGTTAGGTCGGGAAACCTGCATTGCATGTAAGAGAGTGCAAGATTTTTGCAAAGTGAAACACACCACAACTAGTCATGCACATGTCACTTTTTATTTATTTTTGCAATGTTCTTGGAATGGACTCCATGAGTGAAATATATAAGAAATTCGCCATGACTCTTCAATATGACTGGCACTGCTTCCTCCAACTTGCCCACTTGCTCCTTCCTCAGTTCCTTCTCTCCTCCACGGCATGCAACCGCGTCCTAAAGAAGTAACTGACTCTGTCTTCGAACATATAGTATACAATTTAATATTAAGATGACGAAAAACTCGGATCCAACTCCTATTTAATCCAAAATTAATAATTTAAATCACTAATAAGTTTGGAAAAAAAGTTGATTATTAAGTTGGTCTTTACTCTTTACTATTATTTTTAATATTATCAAAATGGTAATAACAACACCCTAAATCTTAATTGAGTTAATTTTTTAGCAACTTTTGATATATGAATTGTAAATTTAGGGGCTGTTTGTTTTTTTTTCTTCCATTGTTTGTTTCTGTTTTTGTAAAAAGAAAAACAGGTAAGTTAAACGTGTTTGGTTTACTCTGTTGTGATTTTTTGTTTCTGAAAAAAAAAACCACAACAGTTTTACAGAAACCAGAAAACATCGTTTCGTATAATTTTGACAACATGCTTTCGTCGACAGAAAAACAATATATCTCTATTTTCTATCTCGATTAATAATAATAATAATAATAATAATAATAATGATAATAATAATACAAAATTTATAATAATTAATAATAATAATAATAATAAGATAATTAATTTGGTATAATAAAATTAATAATAGTAAGTAGAAAATTTATAACAATAATTAATAAAAATAAAAATAAAAATGATAATAATAAATAATAATATTATTAATAAATAATAATAATAATAACTTATTAAAAATTAATAATAATAATAATAAAATTAATAATAGTACTAATAATAATAATACTAAATTAATAATAATAATAATAATAACTTATTAAAAATTAAAATTAATAATAATAATAATAAATATATATAAATAAAATTAATAATAATAAGAATAACTTAATAATAATAATAATAATAAATTAATGATCATAATAATAACTTTTTAAAAATTAATAATAATAAAAATAACTTATTAAAAATTAAAA
>JAOSBP010000003.1:8851230-8861651 GCA_027563825.1 Erythroxylum mucronatum
CTGCAGCATGCTCTCAAGTCTAAGCCAAAAGAACCATATTAAAGTCAAGTTTTGTAGATAATGGCTTAGGTTTTCTTTTGCAATGATGTAATTGTTTCTTTGCACTTTGTCCCTTGGTTTGCTCTTTCCTACATACAGCATCTCAAGCTGGATTCCTGCAGCTTCTGCGACTGCTTTTGCGCTCTCGGTGAAATCTCGAATCCATTCCATGTTCTCTCCACCGTACAGGCATATGAATTTCCCTTCCACTGCCTGCAATACCAATCAGGAAACATGATTGTTGAGCTATACGACAACGTAAAACTGGAAGAAATGAAAGGTGGTAAAATCATACCGATTTTAACACTTGTAAATGGATGCCACCTAGTAAAAATTCAGTTCTCCATGTTTCGTCTCTCCAGAGTGCTTCTTCTTTCTCGTGGGTGAAAGGATAAGCAACACTTCCCCAAATCCATATCATGTGGATTGCGTTCCGGTTCACTACTCTCCCTTGGGTGTCCAAGACCACAAGCAACGGCTCTTTGTTGAAGTTCCAGTCCTCCTTGATGTACCTGATGACCGCTGGATCCAACAGGGAAGGGTGATGCACTGAGTACCAAGGCATTTCCAATTTCAGGTCTTCGAACTGTTTGAGCTTTGTGTCATCGAATGGGGTCGATCTGTCCACAATTGGAAACCATACTAACTCGTACTGACTCTCTGGCCTTCCTGGATGCTGCTTTGCCTCGGAGTATGTTTGAACAAGCTTTGAAAGCAAGTGACTTCGAAGGTCAAGGTCTGAAATCAATAGTAGTACATTCTTCCTTCTTAAAACGTCAAGGCTAACCTGTAGCAAATGTCAGAGAAAACGATCGTCAATTACTACCAGTCAACAACCGGAGAATCTGAATCTTAATTAAGTTATTTTAAGGTTTCTCGTGGTGCCCACACCACCAAGTATACTTTCAGCGTAACAACGCAAAACGTGACCAGGAATTCTGCAACTTTCAATTTCTGTCCATTATGATTCTGCCCTCGAGAGCAATTCTGTGAATATACTAAATTACAAGTAACGTTTGTGAGACACTCATAATAAAGATGCGAAGCTAACCCTTTTCTTGGAGGCACCGTCATACAGTGGTTGTTGATCTTCCGTAGCATGAATCAAAGCCCTGATAATCTTCAAGTTATCAATGTGGGATCCTTGCAACAGGCGTTTGAGCCTCTGATATGCTTCAAAGTGTATTTTCTCATCTGAATCATATAAAGCTCATTTGTCACTTGCAGCGAGAATAATCGATCAAACAGAACGAAGAATTCCTCCAAGTGAAGTCAGTAGGACTTACCTACGAGTTGATTACAAATAATGAGCTGCTTCATCAGATGACTGTGGATGCTGCCAACCTTATGGGCCAAACCTGATAGCTCCCAAGCATCTCTTGTTGATTCTATGTACCTGTAAGAAGAAATGAGACTCATAACTCAAACCGTAACGATCGGATTTGTCCACTATCCAAAACGTAGCAAGTAAGCCATATAAACATACTCGTGACCCATGCCAGTAAGGCCAATAATCTGGGATGCACAAGCAAATATGCTCCTGATACTCCAATAAGCAGCAGTAGGTATAAGAGCAATGGCTGCTGCCATTTCTGGAGTCTCAGGGGTGATATATTCAGATGGAAGCTCGTTGAACTTAACAATGCATCTTGCTACATCTATTATGGCAGTAATGAGGCTGGCAAGTGCCTCAACCTTCTGTTTCAAAGCATCAGAATGTTCAAGTATGTTAGGTAATTGCTTCAATAGTACGATCCCTTTGGCCAGTGGGTTTGTAAGGCAATACTCCATGACAAGCCAGAACTCGCCATAGTTCACTGCCAGTGCTGCCAAGGCCAATGCGACCTTTGCATCCCATGAGTACTTGGAAAGAATCCTGAACACAGCCAAAGTTGCGGTGTCGGCATCAGCTCCGATTGAACACTTGAACGTAATCTGTCAGAAGTATAATTGGTGTAGTGAAGACAAAAAGAAGCGAAATAAGGCTGAATTCATACTCTTGGAATTATTTATGTTCTACTAACGAGCCTTGAGCTAGCTAATGTTTCTCGGTGACCTATACTTGAGTTACTGTAAATGATTTGACGTAAATATCTAGTTCAATCAAGTTTTAAACTTCGATTAACGTTGACGGCTGTAAGTGGAGTAATTTCAGTTGGTGATATTGCCAAGATAATAGTTTTTTTCATAAATTTTCTCGTGAAGATCAAATTAACCTCGCAGCAAATGTTTCTGATAGTGATGGACAAAGGTTCAAGCATTTCAGTGAAGCCATTTTGGAGAGATTTCTCAGCCAATGCATCAGGTTGTGCATGAGGGTCTCCCTGCATCAAATGTCCATGGTGATCAACGGCTGAATTGAGCAGATAAATATGCTTCTACACCTGTACTACACGTACCTGTTCTTGGTGAACAATGCTTGCGACATCGCCAAGAATGGCATTGTGAAAAATTTCTTCAACAATATCAAGAAAAGGCTTCACTGCAAATGGAAAACCATCAGGAGCATGAGTGGCATGAACTTGATTCATTATGGCACTGTCGTCCCGTGCTGAGAGGATCTGTCTCTCCCTATTGGAAAACTCCATCTTTGGATGAGGACCATGAGGTACTAGTGACATGGCGTTTCAGTTAAAGGGGAAAAGGAACTCCGAAGGATTGAGAAAAAGTTAGTACAGAAGAACAGCTTTGTGTGCTGTTGTTCAATTCGGTTCAACTCTTGAACGCAATATATAGCTCACGCAAAATGGAATAACGACTGCTACCTTGCTTCGTTTGGGGGCTTAAGTGATAAATCACCACGAGAAAAGAGATACCTACGAATATTTAATAAATACCTGCCTATATTCTGTGTTGTTCATGACTACTGATTTCTTAGAATCACTTATCATCTTCTATTATTATCAACCATGTCAAACACGTCGACGATGAGTTTGGCTCCTTTATTGTTTCATATTGGTCGTGGACAATAATTGAGGCAAAGCTCTTACGTATATAAGGAGATTGCTACCTTCTTAGTTAGTGCACCAAAACAAAGTCAAAGATTTGTATGACAAATTTAACTCTAGTTAAATTCCTCTTTTGAGGTGAGAATTGGAGAGTTTGTCTTGGGTATTTCTTTGTTAGTGTATTGGTGTATTAAGGGATTGGGTGAGAGGAAAATTGTGTGATTGTAAGAATTTTTCACATAGTGGATTTTCTTCTTGTTGCCAGTGGTTTTTCTCTGGTTTGGAAGTTTCCACGTAAATTCTCTTTTTTATTATTTTCTGATATTTTTGTCTATTAAATATCCTTGGGTGTGAGTTTAGGAGTTCTAAATTCCTAACAAGTGGTATCAGAGCCAAGGTATGTTTTTCTTGAAAATTCTGAGTATGTTCTCTGGTCGTAGTTTTAACTGATCTTCCACATTAGAAAAGAGTTTTTTTAGAAAGGTTCATTTGGTGTGGTGGAGTTTTGGTGTGGTAGTGTGGTAGTACATGTCTAGGAAAGTTCTGGCTAAGGAAAGATTTGGTATTTAAGTGTGTCCGTTGTGACTCACCTCTCTTTCATGGGAACTTTCCTGGTGTATTATTCATTTCTACGGTAAAATTCATCAAGGCAGAAGAGCACAAGAAAAATGTCAAGAAATAGGGCTTCGAATCCTCTTAGATTTGATGTGGAAAAATTCGACGGAAGAATCAATTTTGGCTTGTGGCAAGTGCAAGTCAGGGACATTTTGATTCAGTCGGAGTTACACAAGGCATTGAAAGGCAGACAAATCCCTGATATCAGTACAGGCAAATCTAGTATGAGCGATGAAAATTGGGAGAATCTGGATTTGAGAGCAGCAAGTGGGATACGATTGTGTTTGGCTAAGAATGTCCTTTCAAATATGCATGAAATATCTACAGCAAATGAGCTTTAGAAAAAGCTCGAGGAGTTGTATCAAACAAAGGGCGTCTCAAATCGGGTGTACCTAAAAGAGCAGTTTCATACACTGCAGATGAGGGAAAGTACTACAATTTTAGATCATTTAAGTGTTATCAATGGGATCGTCTCTGAACTAGAGGCAATTGGAGTTCGTATAGATGATGAGGATCAAGCTTTGAGATTCATCTGATCTCTTCCACCTTCATATGAACACATGAAACCGATTTTAATTCATGGGAAGGAGAAGATAGTTTTTTCAGAAGTTACCGGAAAACTTTTTTCAGAAGAGAGAAGATTGAGTGGTGGAAGAAATGTTCCTCCTTAAAACTCAACTTTGGTGGTAGCTGGATATTGAAAGAAGAACTCCATGAAGAAAAAAGCAGTATGCTGGACATGTGGACAATCTGGACACGTGAAGAAAAATTGTCCAAGAGATGGAGCGAGTTCGGCAAAAGGCTCTGGGTCAGTTAATGGAAAGACTGACAATGTTGCTAACATTGTCTCCATGGATGATGATCTTACTTTCTAAAAAGGAGGGCATGTACATCTTCATGGCATGTCGCTAATCCCAAAGTTGTCATGATAAAGGATGTGTTACTGTTAGAGGGTCCACAAGTTTGCACACGGGCATTGGTTTGGCATTAATGCAAGGTGTGTGGTAGAATTTATGTGGATGACTGATGAACTTCCAGGAAAGCCAAACATGAGAGTTGCATCATAATTTTTCAGCAAGGTTATTTTCGACATGTGCCGAGTAAAAGGCTTAGAGTTAGTTTATTACGAGTGGGTATGATTTTATGGTGGAGCATGATGCTATGAAGCATGATAATTCTCTACATTGAGAGTTATGGTATTTTTTAGGAGATCTTCAATGAGGTGGAGTGTGGTTGTAAGATCAACCTAAGTCGCCAAGGTGAAGATTATTAAGTTTGGCTCCTTTGTTGTCCCATATTGGTTGTGGACAACAATTGGGGGAATGCTCTTGCGTATATAAGGAGATTGCTACCTCCTTAGTTAGTACACCAAAACAAAGTCAAAGATTTGCATGATAAATTTGACTATAGTTAAATTCCTCTTTTGAGGTGAGAGTTGGAGAATTTATCTTGGGTATTTATTTGTGAGTATATTGGTGTATTAGGAAATTGGGTGAGAGAAAAAATTGTATGATTGTAAGAATTTTTCACATAGTAGATTTTCTTCTTGTTGCCCGTGATTTTTCTTCGGTTTAGGAGTTTCCACGTAAATTTTCTTGTGTTATTATTTTTTGATATTTTTATTTATTAAATATCCTTAGGCGTGAGTTTGAGAGTTCTAAATTCCTAACAGTTGATAAAGAGCATGTATAGTTGACATCTTCACAGTTTCAGTATGATCCAAGAGTTTTTCTTTCCCTCTTTCTTTCTTTCTTTTGCCCTTTCGATGCTGTGTCTGGATCCTAAACACAATCTGCCTGTAAAAACTTGGCAACAATATGCCAAGAAATGCAGATAAACCTATTAATACTGTAGAACAACGCGAATAAATTTCTTGTTGAAAGACCTGTTTAGGAACGAAACCTTCTGTTTTCCAATGCTAAACTATTTTTAAGCGTACGATTTCAGCCCTTTTTGGCTTATTCAGTTCTACAAGAATTAATCTGAGGTCAGTGTCAGTGTTTCCTTCATGGATGGATTGGAAAAAAAAAAGATAAAGAAGCTGCAGAAGAATCTGAGAACTTTGTGAAACAAGCAAGCCTTGCGTCACTAAAGTGAAAAGTGAAGGCTGCAATTCGTCCTATTTTTCCAACTTTCAATTCCATTCTTTTGTTGGGAATGTGGCCCTGAAACGATCTAAGATTAGTTCTTAAAGAACTTTAAATTTAGCAAACATTCTCATAACAGCATCAACCTACCTGGCTGGACCTTGTTGCCTATAAAGTACATCAACCTTTTCCACTTTATATCTTATCTGATCGAGCTAAAGACTGAGGCATTGAATCGTAAGGCTCCTGAGTTTCTATGTTTTTTGGAAATTGTGCTGAACAAAAAAAAAAATTTATATGAGCAGACTTCTGATATAAATATTACAAAAGAACCTTGATAAGTATATATATCAGTAGAAGAAAAGTAACAGTCTGCTAAGTTTCTAAAAGAAGGATAAGGTTGATTATGTTCTCTCCAGCTTTCCATGCCATGATGATCATCGACCCAACCAAGCATAGACTTTCTGTTGTTAAATGAATTGAGATCCGACCAAGAGAATTTTCCTTTGGAAAATATATCGCAACTTATAAACTTTTGACTAATTTTATGAGCCCACAGAATAGAGCTTTTTTCACTTTTTTTTCTTCGTTTCCAATGACTCCATGGACACCTGAGATACAGCAGCAATTCATCATTTGTTAGGCTACTAATTCTTTTCACTTTATAATGAAGATGGTTGAACTCAAATCCATGTGTGAACGAGAAAATGCATCTCATTCAAGCTGGATTTCATTGACAGTCCACCAAAATAGTGAAAGTAAAAGTTTATAATCCTTATTAAGAGTAAATGAAAAAGGGCTTTACTTTGAAATGTAATATGTTTTTAATATTTAAAAGAACTCGACTAAATCTCCAAAATCTGAGAAAAATCAATAGTTAATCTTTGTTTAAATTGATTGCTTGTTGAAATAGTATTAAATTATTCACTTTCATGTACTAGGATCTTGTTTAGGAGTCTGAAACTCTGAATATTAATAGTTACGTCATTTCTCAAATGAAGAAGACAGAATTAACCTTTTTTTTCCTCAAAAGAGAAAAGCAACAGTTATATCTTCTTTACAAAAAAATTATCCGAGATATATAATATTAGTGGGCTCATGTGCATCGTACTCAGATGAAGAGGTTCGAATCTCTTGGTCCAAAACTTATCACTGAGCTCCAAAAAGACGAGTTCAGATTCTTTGTTTAATATTACGGTGTTTTATTGTGTCCAATAAATTTTAACCATTTATTTATGTGAGTTTTGCATAGGTCTCGCAAAATAAATAGCTAAAATAATATTGGACAGAAGATTTAGATTAGCTAAAATAATACTGAACAGAAGATTTAGATTCCCAGGCAATTTTGATGCAGCGATACAAATTGTTTCATTCTTAAATTGTTCTTCTGGATTCGAACCAGCGACGTGAACGACCTAAGCTAAAATCTGGTAGCTCTGATACCACTAAGCCTCCAAAAGGACTTGCAGAAAGTTAGCATACGAAATCACTTAACAACATATTTATGATTTGGTTTCATATCTTCTTGTGAGGGCTTATGGGGGGTTCACTAGTATCAAAACTACCAGGTTCGACTTAGAATTGACCAACATCACGTGTTCGAATTTCAGAAAAACAACGTAGGAATAGAACTAGTTAAAAAGTACCCGTGAGCTCCATCTGCTGACGCAGGTTGGAAGGGGGTATATTTAGGAAGAAGTTAATTGCCACCCAACAAGATACTGGCCTCTTTACTCTGAAATTTTCAGTTAATCTGAATTTACATCACCGATCCAAAGTAATAAACTAACAAAGGTTCTTAGTTCATCTTTTATTTATACAACACATACTTCTTCATGGGGTGTTTACATTTGCTGCATTCCACATATTCTTCAATGAGGTCTTCTTTGTAAGGAGTTTCATAGGAATAGTAGCAAGGCCCTGCAAGTGATGCCGGTCTAATTGCTACTCTTAGGGCTCCAACCAATCCTAATTTTATAACATTCTGTGACCACTCGTTGTACTTACTCAAGCATTCCAGGGCTTCGCTTCCTTGGAGCTTTACAATGTCTTGTGTACTACGGCCTCTACCTATTATTGCCCATCCCTTGTCTTTGGTATCTAGCAATGCTGACAACTCTTGCAGGATTTTATCAGAATTAGTCTCCTTTCCTGTTTTAAGTATCGATCTTCTGATACTCTTGAGCCGACCCCAGAAGAAAGACAACTTTGTGAAGGTGAGCAAACTATGATGCATCTCCATATTGATGGTTACTAGAACATGCTTTATATGTTCACTAAGGTTGCTATCACCAACATACACCATCTCAAACCGAAGACCTTGGCTCGTAATTTGCTTGACTTGTGCATTCAGTTCTCTTATCCAATCCAGGTCGTCACTTCCATAAATGCAGATGGTTCTACGTTGCTTTACCTGACACAAAATGGTTCTGTGGAATTAGTAAAAGAGTTGAAACAAATAAAATTTAACTGCTAACTTGGAAACCATACCCAAAGTGTTAGTAAGGGATCAATACTATCAACCAGAAGTTGTATTGTCCATTTCTCCTCTTCCCAAAGTTGTTTTTCTTTTGCAGAAGAAAAGGGATATGCACTGCCAGCACCCCATGTCAATACCATATCAAACGCATTTGTATTTGTAACCATCCCTCGTGGATCCAACACTACCATAAGAGGGTCATCTTTGTAGTTCCATACTTGCTTTATAAAGTTTATTACAGCTGGGTTCAGTGCCCATGGTCGCCGAACAGAAAACCATGGCAAGCAGTTCGATACAAAATTGAATTTCTTCTCTTCAGCACTTGTCCATACATCACAAGATGAAATAGGAATCCAAACAATTCTGTAACTTTCTTCCGATGTCATTTCACTGAATTGCTCATATGCTTGGTGAACTAGCTGGAACAACCCCTCTAGTGGGAAAAGCTCTGGCTTTGAAACCATAAGTATTACTATCTTGTCTTTCAGTTCACCCACACCAATCTGTCAATCAACCAAGAGGAAAATGTTAGATTCTTTTGCTTTCCTTAGTACTCCAAATGGTGTATTCTCAACAATTTTCAACAAGTTTCTTCTAGGAAGAGCACACCTTTTCTTCTATGGAAGAATTCTTTAGTGGTAGGCTATCCTGCAAGGCTAATAGAATCCCCAGGATCTTTTGATTGTCAGCATGGGACTCCTGGAAAAGTTTTAGCAGCTTCTCATTCATCATTGTCCCTTCAAATTATGCAATGGACGAGGCCGTCAAGATTGTATGAAATCTAAGTTAAGATTGAATTTCTGAAGCTGAACACTAACCTATATGTTGATGATACAAATCAAATTGTTGTCTAAGGTGGTTGTGAATGTTGGTCAACTTGTTTGCTAGACTTAACAGCTCACATGTTGCACTTGTCACTGACTTTGAGGGCCTGAAGATAAAAATAAAAGATGTACCTCTTCAATGGCTGTTTTAGCGTTCTAATTCCAAGAACTTTTCTCAAAGTTTAATATTGTAAACGAAAAAAAGAAACGTTCTGTTGCATGAGAAAATGCTCCATATCAAAACAGTTGATCATGTAATTGATGGGACAGATTCATAAGCAAATAGAAGAGAAGGAACATGCACTTGCTCCAGCCTCATTGCTTTCAAGTCTGAGATAAAGGAATAGCATGCCAAAGTGCTTCTTGCGACCCAGTAAGCAGCTATGTACATGTAAGAATTTGAGATGGCTATCACTTTTCCTTCCAGCTCTGCTAGTCCAAATCGCATTCCTTCGAACTTTATCATGCACTTTGTTATATCTACGAGTATCCTGAGCAGCAAGCTTAATGCCTCAAAGCTAGGCCTCAACGTGCTTACGTTGGGGGGTATCCGTTTAAGCCTTGCAACTGATGCTGCCAATGGGTTACGGGAGTATAGATTCAGTATGAGCGAAACCTCACCATAACTTGTGGTGAATGCTGAAAGAATTATAACCAATTTGGCATCCCATCCATAATGCCTAAGCAAATCGAACAAGATCATGGTCCCTTCATGATATCCACTCTTACCCAGACATTTACTTAGCATCTGCAGTCACAAAATGAGTCCAAATATCCGTATGGAGTTACACACTTTAGAAAGAGCATGAAGCAGAGAAAATAATTACCTCACACGAAATTCTGGAGATAATCTGTCCCAATTTTTCTTGTGATCCAACTACCTCAACCTCGCATGTATCATCCTTTGCATTGGCATCAAACCAGAAACCACCAACCTGAAAACATGAAACAATTTTTATTGTTCATATGCTGTAGTTATTAAACATTCCTATATACTAACTAATTTGGCAATGATTAGAAGTTGTTAGTCTGGACAAGCAATGAGCAACTGCAGTTAATATATATGGTTCATGACAGGTCTAATCTTATCTGTCATCTAACTTTGCATCAGTTTTTAGTCATTCCAAAAATTACAGAACATTTGGAAACCTTTAAAAATGCATCTTTCCCCTTTTATTTCCCATTTTTAGTTTAACCAATGCTCAGAGAAAATTGAGGGAGAAGCCATATCCAGATATTTTATTCATTTGATAATAGTTCCAGGAAAAAAAATGACACTGAAAACATAAACATCCAGCACGAGTATGAAGGCAAATATTGGGAGGCTAGTACTTCTGATGTAGAAGCATAACATAACACATTCTCCATTGCGCGAAGCACCAATTCAGAATCTAAGCGTCGGCCATCCGGATCATGCATGAGAGAATAG
>JAOSBP010000003.1:8911360-8922290 GCA_027563825.1 Erythroxylum mucronatum
GAGTGATAAACACTATTGTATGCTCTCATTGTTATAGTGAAATACTCAGTCGTCTCCAAACTGGACGTAGGCATTGCTGAACCAGTATAAAAATATTGGTGTTCTTTTCTTTCCTTTGTTGCTATTTTATTTTCACTCCAAATTGAATCACATTTCCGCACAACAACAGGGCCGTTCTTATCGTTTTATAGGCTCGGAACGAAATTAAAAAAAGGCTCTAATAAAACGGACGAAATTAAAAAAGACCCTAATAAATCAACAGTATACTTAAGTTTATGTGTTTGTATGAAACATAAATGACTCAATTTATCAATGTACATACTTAACCAAATATTAAATCATCATAACATCAACTAATAATATCTTATAAATATCATTAACAATAAAATAACTAAAAATAACAACAGTAACAACAAAATAGTAATAACAACAATCAAAGAACAAATTTTCTACCTTTGTTTTCTTTGATTGCTATGTGGCTTTTGCTTAGTATAGCAAGTTGTGTGCATTTGTAAATGAACGCTATGTATATAATCTGGTCCATTAATTTATTCTTCTGATTTAAAAAAACAATATTAGATTGCAAAACACTAAGAAGATTATACTAATAAATACACCAAAGAACATAATTTATGAAAAATAATTTTTCTGTACATTTTTAATGTAAAATTATTAATAATATTATCAAAATTAATATTATTCCATATATCTTTCTCAATACATATCAGTCTCTTTTTTTCTTTCTAAATGTTCTTAGGAAAATGGTGGTGGTGTCAAAATAAAGATGGTAAAATTATATTTTCTCTGGATATCGAAAATGTAAATTTCTAAGCCGCTAGATGTACTGAAGAGGTTTAAAGGACCGTTTCGAACGTGAGTTCTTCACAAGTGGCTTATCTTCAATTTTTCTGTTGATTTTTTCTTTAATTTTCTAGGAAGTGAGAAAAAGAAGAGATCTTTGGATATATGCATACAAGTTTGTCACGTGGCATCTTTACAAAATCTATGCAGTTGATAGGAAATGCTACTTGATTGACTAATATGTTATTGAAAGAGTCTCTCAGCATGAGAAAGGGATGAGAATGGGGCCCCTTTCTTGTTAATAGCTCCTAAAGAAAGGACATGATAAATGCATCATTGATGGGCCCCATGTTACTCAATTATTGGGTTTGTGCTGTTATCTTGCTATGGGCAATTCTTTTGGAGCTTAACTGATTAATATTTTTTTATTTGTATCTTTAAAAATAATTTTTACCATGGAATCAAGGGCTATTTCTTATCATAGGTTCGGGCAGGTGTCCTGTTGGCCCTATTTAGGGTGGGCTTTTCTGGGATAGTGACGGTAATTGAAAAGGCGGTTTTTCCCAAAATCTTGGCTGATACACTTCATTCGCTGCGGAGCTCTGGGGTGCCTATACTGAGTTGACTTTGGTGTGGACTCTGGGGTACCGACGAATCGAGTTTGAAGTGGATTCCACCACGATGATCGATGTCCTCTCTCTCCCGGACAACAGGGCCAGATCTCTCAACTCTCTAGTTCGAGGCATCAACGAGCTATTCACTATGAACTGGACTGTTTTCATCGGTATGTCTATCGAGAGAGCAACAGATGCATCGATTGGCTTGCCAATTATGCGAGGCATTTTGCAGTCGGGGTCACTTATTTTGACACAGCACCTATTGAGTGCCACATGATCCTTTTGAAGGATTTATCGGAACCTGTCTCTCCCGACGGGCTGTATAATTTTAGTTTTTTTTTCCTTCAAAAAAATGGGAGTTTCCAATATATAAATAATTAATATGCTTGCGCATTGCATTGAAACATACATTGACTGCGTTTCCGCTGCAAGGAATAGCTTAAATCAACGGTTATGACAGCTTAATGGAGGCTAATAAGTAATTATGAGGTTAATGGGTTACCGGTGAATGGACCGGCCTGAGATTCTTTTTATTTAGTGGAGCCTGATTACATTTTATTTTCAATAATTGATTGTTAAAGTCATACATACATCATTAATTTAAGACTGGTGTGACAATGGAAGTTTTGTTGGCTTGTGGTAAATACTTATCTTGTTACAGGTTTATGATAACAATGGAAGGACTTGACGCTTGGACGGATATGTGGTAAGGATATGCTTGCATGCTCTTCCACTTCAAACGTCTTTATATTGGTTACGAAAGTTGAACTTTTACGTTGGTATTCTATGTGAAAATGGTATCTGAAGCCATTGAACTTGTCAAAAAAGAGCTTCCTCTTGATCTGGAAACAGTGATTTTGCCTGAAGATAGCGTGATTGGCCTTGTTCTTGTAGACATCATTAATGGCTTTTGCACTGTTGGAGCTGGAAATTTGGTATTTAACTTGTTCTCAATCTTTTAACTATTCTTAATATCATCTTTCACAAGCCTAAATAGCTTTCTTTCCTTCTCTGTTGAATATGATCATAAGAATCAGTACTCTGCAGAGCTCGAGTTCCTTCTTTTAGCTTCACTCATCATTTTATGATGGTTAAGAATTTGCTTATGTTGAGTGTAATTATTTGTTTTTCCAGGCTCCAAGAGAGCCAGATAGGCAGATTACAGGAATGATTAACGAATCAGCAAGGCTTGCCAAGCAGTTCTGTGAGAAGGGATGGCCTATAATGGCGTTTCTCGACTCTCATCATCCTGACAAGCCTGAGGACCCTTATCCTCCACACTGTATTGCTGGCACTGACGAATCTAATTTAGTTCCCGGTATTTTCTTAACTTCTCAAAGTAAAGTCTTTGTTGCTTCTTACGAGTTACTATCTCTAATCATGGGAGTACTTAGTTTCTCTGTTTCTCCCTCTGATGTTTGATTTTTTGTGTGTTTCTCCCTCTAATGTTGATTTCTTATCCCATGCAGCTTTGCAGTGGTTAGAACAAGAAGCGAACGTAACAATCAGGCGCAAAGACTGCTTCGACGGATTTTTGGGGTCGATCCAGGATGATGGTTCCAATGTTTTCGTGGATTGGTTGAAAAACAATCAAATAAAAACTGTAAGTGGACAATACCCATCTCTTCCGCTGGAAATACCAAACAATGGTCGTCGATCATCTGATATCTGATGACATAACTGCAGATAGTGGTTGTGGGTATATGCACAGACATTTGCGTGCTTGACTTCGTCTGTTCAACATTGTCGGCCAGAAATCTGGGACTTCTTACCCCTCTGAAGGAGGTGGTGGTGTATTCTGATGGTTGTGCTACCTTCGATGTTCCACTTCACGCCTCCAAAGGCGCTTTAACTCATCCCCAGGTAATCATCAATCAAACATCAGGCATCTTCATATATAGCCAAAAATCATCATCCCCAGGTAATCACTTTCATGGCATCTTTGATGTATGGACAAAAATCTTTCTTTAATTTTGATTTCTGACAGGATTTGATGCATCATGTTGGACTTTACATGGCAAAACAAAGAGGTGCTATCATAGCAAGCGAGGTTAGTTTCAATCGGTAGTTCATGTCCATAGACTGTACGTAGTTGTTAAGTTGATCGAATAAGCACCTTTGTCTACGGAAGAGTCGCGTGTTGGACCAAAATTAACTAAGACGACTGTAATTCCTTGTTGACTTGTTGCTGCCAAGGAACCTTATAAAGTTCAGTTACTTATTACACAAAATTTGACTACTATAGGATGACGTGAAATATAAATATGAAGGCCTCTTGCAGGGGAGAAAGTGACAGGGTTACGTTTTCCTTCTATAAAGAATGTAGTGTCGCAAAAGTATGCAAGTAAAATAAAAGTACAGTAAAGAAAAGAGGTAATAATAGAAACTTAACTTTGAAAGCAAAATTTGGCACAATCGTGATGTAATCAATGATGTCATTTGCTTCTTAAGGTTATCTCAACTAGTCCGATCCCTAAACTCAATACTTCAGACGAAAGATTTGGAACTCGTAGAATACAAGATCAAGAACAAGAAGTTGCCTTCAAAAAGAATAACCGGCAAACTAATACAGAGATACCAAATCAAAACGTGGGAGAAGAATTTGTGAGTGAGGTCAGAGACTGTGGAGACAAATTTGGAGAGCGTTAGCATCAGTCAGGGCCAGATCGAGCTGGCGGGTGGTGCCTACGAGGAGTTGGCTTTGGTCCAACCTCTCACTAATATACAAGGGACGAGCAACTCAAGTCTGGACTAATACTCCTCACAATATAAAGACTAAAACATGGTTAGTACCCAATGATGTAGCACAATTATACAACTTATGTGTGAAGAAAATGTTTTGGCCAAACAAGTTAAAGGAGGGGGCCTAAACGTTCATTTATCCAAAAACTTAATAAAATTTTTTAGCTAATGAACTCAATTTAACAACAATTAATATATAAGAATAAAAAATTGCTTAACATAAATCAATAAAAAAATTAAATAGTAATTCAAAAATGATAAGAAAGAGAGAATGTAAGCCACTTTATAGTAGTTCGACAAACAATGTGAATAACAACCTTTGTGCAATCATTTCTCAGCAAAGAAGAACTTGACAGGGTTGTCTGAAGTTCTCAAAATTAGTTATAATTCTTTAACTTCTTGTAATAGTAATAGAACTAGGTCAAATCCTAATAGAACTAAAAATTAAAAACTAGTTTCTTAACAAGTAACAAAACAAATTGGAAGTTTGTGATTAATTAGCTAATTAAATAAAATTAATAAGGAATCAAATTAAATCAACTGAATGTAAAAATAAGAAATTCAAGAGTACTTATCTTCGATTCAAGAGAAAAATCTCATTTAATTATAACTTTGATCATTAGTCTAAAAAGAATATTTTTCACAATTCAAGTAGTTAGTCCGAAACATATTATAATAGTTATAATATGTCTCAAATTTTCCTAGATTAATTGGTTCAAACCTATCATTCAAACTAAAACTTACCATCAATTGATTGGGTATGGTAGCAATCCATATCAATTAAATGATAGGAATAAGCTTAATACAAAAGACTAGATCCTAAATTAAATAATTGAGTAGCTACAACTATTTTACTTATTTTTCTTGTTCTCATGAGTTAAATATGCATATTCAAAAATAACCTATTTGTTACACATACCAATCTTTCACGACAATATCACTGCGTTGATATGAAGAACAACGGTATGAAAAGAATTAGAAAAAAAAGAAACGAAACCAGCGTTTGCACGCGCCTCACCTACCAAGCTAGACCAACGCAGGCACGTGTTGTGCACGCGCCCATCGTTTTAATATATATATATATATATATTGATTTTTTATTATTATGATTTTTTAATAAAATGATCTTATGGGTTTGAATATTGGTCCTACTTAAGGTATTTTATTTTGGGTCATAACTCATAATTCATTGATTAATTGATAATTAAATTAATTAATGAAGTAATCAATTTAGGTTTATATGCATAAAAGTTGCGCATATATTTGCTATGCATAATATAATTTTGTGTCATATTATGTTTTAATTGGTACTTTAACCATTTATATTATGCAATGCTTGGAATTACATTTCTAATTATATGTTAAATGCGCTACATGACATTAGTAATTTAGACTAGTTTGTTAGTCACCAAAGTGACCAAACTAATTAAATTAAATTTTGTCATCTATGATAATTGTCCAATTAAATGTTTATTGTATAGACAGTTTGTTAGTCACAAAAGTGGCCTAGCTTGAAAATATTAATCATTTAATTGTGATTGATTCAATTGTTCATTATGATATGATGCTAAAATGACATAAAGGTTGAGCTGAACAATTGAGATAATTAATTATAACGCTAGGAGGTTACCTAAAGGTGGACCATTGCTTATAATTAATGACATTAAAGGGACTTAATCAACATATTTGGTTAATATGATTGTATATCCAAAGATAACATGCATGTTGACTAGAATATGATTGATTGTCCATTATAGTAAACTATATATATGCATCATAATAGGTTACAACTATGTATTTAAATTTTACCCAAATGAGAATTTAAATGCATAATCAAAGTGCATTAGTTAGTTTGAATCTATTTAGGTTTACTCAAAGCATTAATATATGAGCTATGTGTTGTGTTTATAGCATCTACTAATTTGTTTTCTTTAGGAAATGGGCTAATCAAGTTCAATGGTCTGAACTATGCTGACTGGTCTGAACAAATCCAGTTCCAACTGGGTGTAATGGATTTAGACTTGGCCATAGTTTCAGATGCAAAGCTCGTAGCCATAACTGAGACTAGTTCTGAAGTTGACAATTTTTATTATAAGGCTTGGGAATGGTCTAACAAGCTGAGCTTGAATTTGATGCGAACAATGATCGCAGAAAATGTAAAGTCCTCAGTCCCTAAAATGGACAATGCAAAGGAGTTTATGTTGAATTTTAAAGAATACTCCTAATTTGATATAGTTGACAAGTCCATAGTAGGGACTTTAATGAGTGAACTGACAACCAAAAAGTTTAACTAGTCATAGCCTATTCATGATCATGTAACACATATGTCAAATATAGCCGCAAAGCTGAAATCCATGGGTATGATGTAAGTGAGTCTTTCCTTGTACAGTTTATTATCAACTTACTTCCTCTTGAGTTCGGCCAATTCCAGGTGAATTATAACACCATTAAAAAAATAGAACCTTCAAGAAATTAAGGCCGTGTTGGTTCAGGAGGAAGGGAGATTGAAGAAAATGAAGGAACACTTTGTTCATCTCACATTTCATCAAGGAGCTAGTAGTAGCAAGAACAAACCAGGAAAGAAAGGCAAAGATAAGGACAAAGCTCTCAACAAAGTTAATGAGGGTCAAATCCATAAAGATAAGAGGTGCCACTTCTGCAAAAAGTTTGGTCACTTCAAGAAGGATTGCCCTAAAAGAAAGGCTTGGTTTGAAAAGAAAGGTATATACTATATCTCAGTATGTTTTTAATCAAATTTTATTGAAGTGCCTAATAATTCCTGGTGACTAGATTTTGGTGTAACTACTCATGTGTCACATGTTAAATAGGGATTTCTTTCAATCAAGACCATAAACATAACTGAAAAGTTCTTATATATGGGAACATAATGAAGGTACGAATAGAGGGCATTGGGACATACAGATTGATCTTTGATACTAGGTGTTACCTTGATCTTAAAAATTGTCTTTATGTTCCTGACTGTGCTAGGAATTTAGTATCTGTTGCAAAGTTAGATGATGATGGTTTTAACTTTAAGATTAGAAACCGTGTGTTTTCTTTATATAAACACAAGTTCTATGATGGTTCTGGTACTTTAATTGATTATTTATATCGTTTCAATATTGATGTTGATTTTGCTAAATCTCCATTTCATGTTGCCCATATTATAGAAAATAAACGTAGTGCACATAATGAATGTTTTTCTTTTTTGTGGCATAAAAAATTAGGTCATATATCAAAAGAAAGAGTACAGAGGTTAGTGAAAAATGAAATCTTACCTCAACTGGATTTTGTAGATTGGGATATATGTGTGGATTGCATTAAAGGTAAGCAAACCAAACATATATCGAGGAATCCAACCACAAGAAGTAGCGAATTACTTGAATTAATATACACTGACATCTGTGGTCCTTTCGACGCTCCTTCTTGGGGCGGTGAAAAATATTTCATTACCTTTATTGATGACTTCTTATGATATAGTTATATTTATCTGCTACATAAGAAGTCTCAGTCAGTAGACATCCTAGAGGTGTTCGTTATGAGATAGAAAGACAGTTAGATAGAAAAGTAAAGATATTGAGGTCTGATAAAGGTGGTGAATATTATAGTAATTTTGATGAAAGTGGACAATGTCCAGGTCCATTTACAAAGTTTCTTGCAAGTCGAGGCATATGTGCACAATACACAATGTCTGGTACACCACAACAAAATGCTATAGCTGAAAGGTAGAATCGTACTCTTATGGATATAGTTAGGAGTATGTTAAGTTATAGTACCATACCTTCATCATTGTGGATGCATGCATTAAAGACCACTGCGTATCTGCTTAATAGGAATAAGGCAGTTCCTAGGATACCTTATAAACTGTGGACAGGAAGGAAACCTAGTTTACAACACCTTCACATTTGGGGTTGTCCAGCAGAAGTAAGGCTGTATAATCCACAGAAAAAGAAGCTTGATGCGAGAACATTTAGTGGTTATTTCATCAGCTAACCCAAAAAGTCGAAGGGGGTGTAGATTTTATTGTCCTAATCATAGTACGAGAATAGTTGAGTCTGGTAATGCTCGATTCATTGAGAATGGTCCAATCAGTGGGAGTGCAGAATTGCTAAAAGTGGATATTCACGAGAGTTGAGTAGAAACTGCTCTAAGTACGAGTAGAAACTACTACATCAAATGTGATCCCACCGGTGGTTATTCCTCTTATTACACCACGGATACGCAATATACTGGAACAACAAATTAATGTTCCAATTTCACAAATTGAACATATTAATGAAGAACCAGCTAATGATGTTCAAATTACAAATGATCAAGTGATGCCACTAGAAGTAGATTACGAAGGTCTGTAAGGTAAAGAAGATCAATTATTTCGAGTGACTATGAAATTTACTCACTTGAACATGAATGTGACTTGAGCATTGATCATGATCCAGTCTCATTCAAACAAGCCATAAAATGTAGCAATTTTGAAAAATGGTTCAATGCTATGAAAGAAGAGTTGAAATCAATGGATGTCAACAATGTCTGGAAATTAGTTAAGTTGCCGGAAGGTGCAAAACAAGTGGGTTATAAATGGGTTTTTAAGACCAAACGTGACTCACAAGGCAACATTGATCGGTATAAAGCCAGACTTATTGCCAAAGACTCTTTAAGAATTATTTTAGCCCTGGTGGCTCATTATAATTTAGAGCTTCATCAAATGGATGTAACGACCACTTTTCTAAATGGTGACTTGGAAGAAGTTTATATGGATCAATTGGAAGGTTTCGTGACTATAAGAAAGGAATGATTAGTGTGTAAATTAAAGAAAGTAATATATAGAGTGAAATAAGCTTCCCAACAATGGTATCTTAAGTTTAATGATATCGTTACGTCTTACAGTTTTGTAGAAAACACTGTTGATCAGTGAATCTATATGAAGGTTAGTAGGGGCAAGTTTATTATATTAGTCTTATATGTTGATGATATCTTTCTTGCTGCTAATAATATGGTTTTGTTACATGATGTAAAGAATTTTCGCTTTAATAATTTTGAAATGAAAGATATGGGTGAGGCACCCTATATGATAGGAATTGAATTATTCTGTGATAGATCACAAGGATTATTAGGATTGTCTTAGAAAGGTTATATCGAGAAAATATTAGAAAGATTTCAAATGAAAAAAATGCTCTATAGGGATAGTTTCAATTCAGAAAGGGGAAAATTTTAGTCAAATGCAACGTCCACGAAATGATTTGGAACTTAAGAAAATGGAGTCTATTCCTTATGCGTCAATAGTTGGGAGCTTAATATATGCTCAAACATGCACTCGGCCAGATATCAGTTTTGCTGTTAGAATGCTAGGCTGATATCAAAACAATCCTATAATGGACAACTGGAAAGCTATAAAGAAAGTTCTTAGATATTTATAAGGCTCAAAGGACTATATGCTCACATATAGAAAATTAACCTATCTCGAAGTGATAGGTTACTCGGATTCAGACTACGCCGGTTGTGTAGACTCACAGAAATCTACATTCGGTTATATATTCCTATTAGCTGGAGGAGTAGTTTCGTGAAAAAGTGGAAAGCAATCCGTCATTGCTACTTCCACTATGGAGGTTGAATTTGTGGTGTGCTTTGAGGCCACTCTTCATGGATTGTGGTTACGGAACTTTATCTTAGGTCTTGGTATGGTCGACAATATTAATAAACCGTTAAGAATTTATTTTGATAATTCCGTAGCTATTTTCTTCTCTAAGAATGACAAGTATTCAAAGGGTGCGAATCACATGGATTTGAAGTATTTGTCTATGAAAGAAGAAGTGCAAAAACATAAAGTGTCAATTAAGCATATTGGTACCGATCTCATGATAGCGGATCCGTTAACTAAAGGCTTACTGCCTAAAACATTTATTGGTCATGTTGAACGGATGAGCCTTATAGATAAGTTCTTGTTAGCATAGCGTTCTGACATGTATATATATATACATATAAGTGTTTTGCTCAAATTGTTATGACACTTGTTAATTCAATTACAATCATATGTTTTTGCTCACTTGTTATCCATATTATGTTGTATACATTAATTCTTTTTTGTGAGATAACAATTACAGAATTACCCACTTAACGTTTTATGAATTGAGTTGATTATGTGATACAAGGAAGGAATCATATTGTATAACTTGTGATCGCCATGATCTCATCATCTTAATTCAATTAAGGATGACTTGATCGATTCCATATATTATGTGCACTTAAAGTTTTATTATTGAATCACCAAGTCGTAACATGCGCTAAGTGGGAGATTGTTAGAATATATAATGGTCCATGCGACTTATAGTTTGAGTCCCATGAAAAGAAACCAAGATGATGGTTATTGGGTATTAAATAAAGGGAACTCAAATAGGTCAAAGATCTTTTCCCTCTCTATTTTAAAATGAACCAACATGATGGTTGGTGAAAGTATATATTGTTAAGTCAGAATTTTGACTTCCCGTATAAGAAGATTTTGATGACAAACAAACAAGAGACAGAATGAAAAAGAAGATAAAAAATAACACTTATGAAAAGCAGACGATGTAAAAAGCAGAAGATGCAAAAAAACCAGACGGAAGTTTGTGAAGAATAAAAAACAGACGATGCAAGAATAAAAAGCAGACGAAGCAAAGCAAAAAGCAGACGATGTAAAAAGCAGACGAAAGCGAAAAACAGACGGAAGCTACACTACAAAAGCAGAAGATAGAAAAGCAGACGAAGTAAGGCGGAAGTATCAGAATATGGAAGTT
>JAOSBP010000003.1:8936903-8949021 GCA_027563825.1 Erythroxylum mucronatum
AACCAAACACGGTAATAGTTAATAATTAAGAATAGAGGGGTAATAGAATAGCTATTACCCTCTACCAAACAGGCCATTAGTTTCTTCTACATTTCGCTAATTTTATCATCTCTTCAACATTCTTCACTTTCTCGTAGTTACTCGCTTGTTTTATTGTTTCTAAGCTGTATAAATTTCCTGATAACCATCATGATCATAACCCTGAGTTATAAATTGTTGTAAGCATAATCTTGATAATTGTTGGATATGTGTTTTATAGTACCTTTCTGTATTATGAAAATGCTTACTGCTCTTCAGGAATGGAGATTCATACTTAAATTTTTTTAGTAATTCAATAAAATTTATAAAAAATAAGAAGAGGTTATGTACATAATAAGGGATTTGCTAAACAGAAATCCCATACTTACCAAAGGAACCAGTCAAGACAAAATCATAAACAACCTAGCTCAACCTTGTAACGATACTGCCAACTACTCTCCTCCATAAACTTCCTACCAAGAAGCTGTATAAAGCTAGTTTTTAAAGCCCAAGCACCCCATTGCACCAGCATAAGCTATCAACACAAAAGGACCAACATACAAATTGAAAGCTACCCCTCATTACCAAAGCACTACTACTGATGTTGATACTTTTGAAATCATTGCAGATGAAATATCTAAAGAATTCATAGGAAAAGATATTATCTTATATAAACAAAAAAAAATATGTTAGCTAATAAACGACTAGCCTTACATTACTTAAATAATATGCATATTTGTGATATGCGTTATTTAGACAAATATATATGTGAATTCAGAAAATATTATTATCAATTAAGTAAGATAGAACAAGAAATGTATACACAAGTTTTTATTAAAAAATTACCTTATCCCATGAATATGAAAGTACAAGAATCTTTTCAGGACAGAATAGATAATCATACAATTGCCCATAATTTAGGAGGAGCTATATTAGTTACACGTGCCATCTTAACCGAACAATGTTTAGAATCTAGATTAAGAAAAACTTTAAAACATCAAAATATACAAGCTTGTTGCTAACAAAATGTAGAAGTACCACAACAGTATGGCTGTGAAAAACAAATACGAAAAAGAAAAACTTATTATAAAAGGTCAAGACCATTTCAAAGACGTTATCGATGGAGAAAATATCCTTCCAATTATTTTAGAAAACCTTTTAAACCCTTTAAAAAACCCTATCGTAAATATTTTAGACGAACTAAATATAGACAGTTCAAACCAAAACAAAAACATTGGTCAACTAAGAAGAAAAATTGTAGATGCTGGCTTTGCAAAGAAGAAGGTCATTATGCAAATCAATGCCCTAAAAAACAAGAAAAACAATTTAAAAATAATGTTCATATTTTATATTCAACATTTCAAAACCAATTAGAACCTATTGAATCTGAATATAGCACGGACTCCACTATTTCATCTCTTTATTTTTACGAAACTGAACATGGATCTGATACGGAAGGCAGCTCAGAATCCACAATTGAATCCCAACGCAACTTTTATTCAAGTAGTAATTCAGAAGACGAAGGTTAATGCTTATATAGATACAGGTGTAACTATTTGTATTGCATCCAAACAATTATCACTCCCTTGGAAAAAATTAGAAAAACCCTTACAAATTAGAATAGCCGATGGAAGTTTTAAATTTTTTTGATATGCAAGTTATTATACAAATATACTGATTGAAGGATATACATTTTCTATACCCTCTATTTATTAGCATGAATCAGGATTACCTTTAATCATTGGAAATAATTTTTAAGATTATATAATCCTTTTTGTCAATATTTACATTATATTACACTAAAAACTCCTTTTATACGATCTCTTAATCAAAATTCTATAACTATAAAAATTCCAATTTACCATACCTCTTATTATCAACAATTAAAAACTATTAGTGACAAGATCAATGGTTTACAATTCTATCTGCTCAACAATATCTCTCTCCAATCAGAAATAGAAACTTTGTTAGATGCAGTATGTAGTGAAAATCATTTATATCCTCTTAAAAATCATAATCATGAGTTAATAGAAATTCGATTAAAGAATCCCACATTGGAAATAAATATACCAAACAATATACCATATACACAACAAGATGTCAAAGAATTTACCTCAGAATGTACTGACCTATTAGCAAAAGGAATTATAAGTCCTAGTAAAAGTAGACATTCAGCACCCGCTTTTTATGTCAATAACTTAGCTGAACAAAAACGAGGAAAACGAAGAATGGTTATTAATTATAAAAAATTAAATGAAGCTACAATAGGTGATGCCTACAAATTACCTAGAAAAGATTTTATTATTAATAAACTTAAAGGACATCTCTGGTTTACAACATTAGATGCAAAATCTGGATATTAGCAACTTAGATTACATGAGAATTCTAAAGAGCTAACAGCATTTAGTTGTCCACCCCAAAAACATTATCAGTGGAACGTATTACCATTTGGACTAAAACAAGCGCCTAGTATTTATCAACGTTTTATGGATAAAAATCTAGAAGGTTTAGATGAATTTACTTTTGTCTATGTTGATGACATTATTATTTACTCCAATCAAGATAAAATAGATCATTATAAAAAGGTTAAAATAGTTTTACAAAGATGTAAAGACAAAGGTCTCATTTTAAGTAAGAAAAAAGCAAAAATAGCTTTACAAACTATAGAATATTTAGGTATTGAATTCCATCAAGGATATTTAAGATTACAACCTAATATATTAAAAAAGCTATATCTATTTCCAGACAAATTAACTATTAGAACCCAAGAACAACAGTTTTTAGGATTGTTGAATTATATATCCGATCAAGGAATTTTGAAAAATCTAGCTAAAGAACGACGAAGTTTACAAAAGAAATGTAGCACAACACAACAATGGCAATGGACTACAGATGACACTTTAGCCATTTGCAAACTCAAGGAATTATGTAAGAATCTCCCTTCTTTTTATCATTATAATTCGAATGACAAATTATTAGTACAAATTGATGCTAGTATGGATACATAGGTAGGATGTCTTTTGGCACAACCACCCATTTAAAAGAAATATTTATTATACAAATATATCAACGAAACATTCAATCAAGCAAAAATGAAGTATCCAGTTCATGAAAAAGAAAACCATTTGGTAGGAAATGGTTTTCCCTCGTACTTAAATTAGAGAGCTCCAATTTGACTGTTGACTAGAACTGACTTAAATCAACTTGCAGATATTGCCTGCTTCAAATCTGTTTACTTCTACATGCTTCTTCGAACATTTTTTGGAATGTAAGATGGATGATAGCTATAAAGTTGTAAGAAATATCAAGAGAATTCTCACTCCGCGTTTGTCTTTTTTTATCTTAATCCTGGATAATAGTGATATGCATGCGCAAAAAGGATTGTTTAGTTCACGTTATGTTCTGATGCACACTCAAATGTAGCTGACACGAAACATAGAAAGGTTGTCTTCTGGTGACCAGGAGACTGGTACCAGCTTTCTCCTCTACGTCCATTTCTTCCTCTTTCATCACAAAGGCAAAGCCTGTAAAATAGATTTGTAACTGCAACTGTACTATTGTTATTCCCAGAAGCCTCCCGGGACAAATTCTTCAGCCAGATCCAAAACGAAAACCTCAAAGCTTTGTCCCTCATATTTTACAAAGCAATTGACAAATCTTTCAGAGATCTTGAACTCTGTTGCTATTCCAGCGGAATGGATCGTGTCCGGCCCAAACATTGGCAGAGATCATTGTCTTAGGAGAAGTCGTCACAATTTGTTTTGCAGCAAGACATAGCTTCTCTAGGAAATAGTAGTGCTGGTCCCAGAGCGTGCAAGCTCATTGTTTCTTTTTCTACCAGTTTGAGGTATTCAAGCTGATTAACATCGCCTTAAGTGCGTCTTCCTTCGTTTGCAACCAAGTTTCTAATTTTATCTTGTGCTTTCTTCATAACTCGCACGTTACTTGGAAACTCTTCCATTGCTCAATGCAGAGCAATTTCTCTTGGTGTCTATTCCAGCCATAAAAAAATCCTCATATACAAACTCTGTAGGTTCATAAAATATATCAAGCATGATCGAAACAAAAAGGATTTAACAGGACGGGATCTTGTTTCACTGCATGTAACATTTACTTGCAGACATCAGAATCTTGAAAATCTAGCCAATGAAACAATAACCAGATCATGAAAGGATGATTATTTTGCTAAATTAAAGGATGTTAATCAATAATCATAGATCAAATATCCTTCGTAATCCTAGCTTCACGTCTATCTTGTTCCTTCTCTATTTTTAGCAGCACATAAACCATGTCATCATGCACTTTTTGTCCTTCCAACTCTCTGTTCCTTTTAGGATTGACATCAACTGCCTGTTCTAATAAAATATCCAACTCACGAATAAGCAGTTCAATCAATGACGTACTACATTTGAGAAGTATCAGCAAGAGGAAGGCAGTCCAATAAATCTATTGGCTTCTTGAACCACTTGAAGAAATCTATTGCCATCAAAGTTGGAACCCCAATACTTTGAATTTGAAACACATTCTAAATTTTATGTGGGCATAGAGCTTTTCAGTGAGATTAACAGGAACCCTGACACATGATAACTGATAGATTGAACCAATCACATACTTAACTTCTTCCCCCATGAGATGAGGTGAATGTACCCTCTCTGACCTAGGAGCTCCTTTACAGTCATTTTTCTAATATATCTCCAATTATCATCAGATGGTACAAAAGCTAGGTACAAATAATTGTAGGAGAGTCTGGCAGAGCCAATAAATTGAAGCCCACCACAGCAGCTAAGATTATGAACATTTAAGAACTCCTCTTGCTGCTTCTGCAGAAGAGAATCATCAACATATAGTATAAAAACAAGATGAGATTGCTTATTTGCATATGCACTGGACTAAGTTGGTATACGAGAAAACATACTAGAATCAACATAATAGGAACAATATTTTTAATGTTATTCCATTCCAATCTGTTATATGACAGACTGTTCAATATTTATAAAATACAAGAAATTATTTGTATTAAAACAATTGTAAACTAAATGATTGTTGGTCCAGTTAGTTTGATTTGCATTACCATTCTCATTTTTGTGCAATGGAGCATTTGGTCATCTTTGGAGGGATGAGAGTGGCGACCAGAGCTGAACCCGACAGCAAGTTTTAACATCTATACTAGATTCAGGACCCCATGTTAGCTTGGTTAGAGTCAACAATGTGCATTGCTTTATCCTTGTTATTCTGCAGGCAATTATACATCCTACACATGATCGTGTTATGTCAGTCTATGAAAATGCAAGGCTTCAAGGTTTCCAAATTACTTTAAAACTCTTTGGCAAATAAAAGAAACTTATATTATTCCTTCACTCACTGCTACAAAAAAACTTTAGTTCTACCAAGAATTCACAATCCAAGATGCTAGAGAATTTTAGTAGTACCAAGAATTCACAATCCAAATGATTCAGACAGAATGGAAAATTTGAAAGAGAATTTAAAGCAGAACCTGTGGAATTATTCTCTATAATGTTTGATATATCTCTCGAATAGGCACCTTTTCTCCAGGAAAGGACTATCCAAGATGGATAGAAAATAAAGGGAGGAGGGCAGCCCCCTTCTGGCAAGGACTGGATCTCTGGACCTCTGCCAATAAACAAAATTTGAAGAGTAAGTGAGATGCTGATTGCCCTTGCACTCTAGAGATTTCAGATTTGGAAAATCTCAGACCCCAAGAGATGTAAGTGTGGATAGGAGTCATAACTCTTCAGTCTTCAGGGAAGCATTCCACATTACATTGCAAATTCCACTGCTTGCTTATATTAACGAGTTCAGTGATTGTAATTTTGAAGGCAAGCCTCCTTCAAGGCCAAGTGATTCCAAATTTGAGCAATGTTCTTAACTGAAGCATTTGTAAATTAGTTTTTAGTCCTGCTTTGGGAAATGATACTCAATTCGGACAACATTTGATTCGCAAGGAGATGAGAGATGTTTTATTTCCGTTAGTTGTTTTAGTGCAGAGGGGACTCAAAAGTCCGGACAAACAGAAATTCGTAGATGTGTTAAGTTGGAGAAGAGAAGAACTAAGGGGAAACATTCGAAGAAATCAGAGAACATTTGAAGAAATCAGAGCAATCAATTATTAGCCTTTTGTAAACTCCCAGTTGCTCTATTCTCTCGAGCAGAGGACTTTGGGATCCATAAGTTGAAAGCAAATTGCCTAGGCATAAAGTCAGTTCATGCGAATCATCCTATAAGTCATTCTGGGGATACCTGGAACTCTCAGGGGCGAAGCCACAATTTTCTCACATCCAATGATATGGAAGGTAGTCAATGAAGGAAGGTGTTGAGGTAGAATATGTTTGAACACAGGACACTCGGTCATGTAGAGCTTTTGAAGGAGATGGAAAGCTTTCTCTTGATTTCCACACAGAACCCATTGCTATTGGGGCATATTTTCAAACCTTAAAATTTGGAGGGATTGAAATGAGTTCCTCATTGATGTGGATCTACCATAGAACTCAGGACCTACAGTTACAATTCTTCAAAACCTTTAATTAAGAGGTTTTCCAGGGACACTACCTGCTCAACCGGTGGTAGTTCGCAACAGTTTCTACAATTCTCAAGCTTCAAGGATACTACTCCTAAGAAAGGAATCCAATCTGGAAATCTTGTGATCAAATACCTACTAATTGTAACAGTTTCCTCATTTTCATGAGGTTCCAATTGCTGCCTAGATGTCTAGCATGCAATGAATCATCAACATCACCCTTCCAAACCAATTCCATCTTCTTAAGATGTATTTTACCTTTGATGTTGGCCCTTAAATTCTTCTATGTGCATAATATCTTGAAGATTCTTAATAACAAGAATTATGCTGAAGATTCCCCTGCTTTCTTTTCCAGTCAAGAAATCATTTAAACTTGCGCAGTTCTGGGTGCATCTTTTGCAATCTCGTCGCTGCAATATCAAGAAGACAATTTTGCCAAATTTCCCAATTTTAACAGTAACTCAGACTAGTATACAGCATCCCATCAATGGTAAAATTTTCAAATGATACAAACTACACAAAGATTCAGGTAATATTTGGATTAATGTATGAGAGAGATTGAAGTATCGGAGATACTTTAACTTATTAATTGAATCATATAACCTTGATGCTCTACAATTCTGAAATACGGACAGCACTGTTAAGTGTTGCTCTACAATTCTGAAATACGGACAGCACTATTAGGCGGTTAAGTGTTGGAAGTAAATCATAAACCAGTTTGGCATCAATCTCATGGAGCCTCCACCTGTTTGAGAAGTCAGTAGGCAAGAAATTGTGCAGTAATGGTGATGCGTTCAAACTATTTGGACGGCAATTTCACTGTTTTGACCTTGCATGAATCATCATTATCATTATCATCCAATCTCAAGTAAAATTCTCCGGCCACAAATTTAGCAATGCTATTGATAAGATCTTTCATAATGAAGAATGGTTCATCAAATTGATGGAAGAAATGGTAGCTCAATCTTAGAGTTGGAAGATTGTTGTATTATGCAAATTCCAAATATCGTTCTTCAAAAATTTCTCCCATTCTTTACAGCTCAAGAAACCTCTTAATGATTTTGCTGCAGATAGCAAGCTGTTGTACTTTCTTGCTACTCCCTTGCTAATTTCTTCTTAATATGCACTAGAGTTTTTGCCACTAAATGCACACTTTAAAAACTTAAATTTCTTATTTACTCTGTCATAATTGTATAGAAATTAGGCAACGGTTATTACCAACTCCACCCATCCCCAGTATGGGACTAAGACCCAGTTCATCTGATAGCACCAACGGAACTGACTTGTTTATCTTTGTCCCTGCCATAAACACCAGATTCAACCATAACATAAGTAGATGGTACCTTCCGGGATGCTTGCTTTTCTCCAATACACTCTTTTAGATCAAGTGATGGTACCTTCCGGGATGCTTGCTTTTCTCCAATACCCTCTTTTAGATGAAGTGGAACTCTTTTTTTTTTCTTCTTAACTTCAAAAAGAAAAAATTCAAGCTTTTCCACTAACTCCACTAACCTTAATTCTTTAAAAAAAAAATCAAGCTTTTCAATTAACTACACTAACCTTAGTTCTACAGATGGATCATAAGAAGACGAGAACTTTCGAAATCTATGCATGGTGGTCTTAAGATCCAGCTTCCATTTCCGACCTCAAAGCTGCTTAAACAAGATTATTCAAAAAGTCAACAGCTTTATAAAAAGCATGTCTAAGCTCATCAGGCCACTTCGTCGCATCAGGCATAGTAATATGCTTCTCCTCTGCATCATCAAGCACTCCTTAAACATAAATCATCATTGTCTTCAACTTCCCCAGCAGCCTACCATTAAACTTCCTTCACCTGAAGAATTCTATAACCTTTTGAGAAGCAAGCCTAACAAACAACATTTGAAAGAAAGTAGAGAGAAATGCACCCCCACTATTGCTGCAGCCTTGATTCTTTGCTACTTGGGATGTAAATTAATAAAGCAAGTTGATGAGTTGTATGTGTGTGAATGGTAAGGGGTATTCGCAACCTCATCGAAGTTTCCTAGAGTCTCCGAGTCAGTAATTCTGTTGACAATCCATCCTTTGCACGTGGGATACCAGCTTTAGTTCAGGAGGACCACAAATTGAAGATGCATTCCCATGTCTACTTCAATGTCAACCCGTCCTTTGCACATGGGATGTCAGCTTTTAGTTACAACTTTAAGATCCGTTCTGGCCTACATTTGTCAGATTTGAAATTCATTAGAGAAAACACTTCTGTCATATATTTTAATTGGCTCCAAATTAGGAACTAAACAATATATTATAGTTGTAAAATCCCAATAATTATAGAGAAATCTTGTAATAACTTTCCACAAATTTGTGTATAAATGTGACACATGCCTAACTTTTGAAGATATTTTGAAAACACTTGTTTTGAAATAGTATTACCAAGAATATCGTTCATTAGATCCTTAGAATGGATCATTGATAATTCTATAGTGCTGTTTTTAAACCTTTTTTAATGAAGAATTTGTCAATCTTTTTTTTTTTTTGATGAATGGTAAAATTTTGTATTCATAGGAGGAAGTAACTATATATACATCATCATAGAGGCATACCCTAGTCAAAAACATGATAAAAGGTACCAAAAGGAAGAACCTAAAAAAAGGCCAATAAACCCAAAGCCCAATTACAGCCCAAAGAAAACTACAAAAATACACTTCAGCCTAACCCAGAATAAGCTACAGGGAGTACATAAGCAGCCCTCTTGCAGCATGATCAGAAAGCCCACAGTCATAGTGCACCCAGCCCAGCAGAAGGGAGTCTTGAGGCTAGGGAGTAGGAAAACCTAATAGGAGACCAGCCCAAGACAGCCCATGCTATCACCTTGGCGACACCGTTTGCGCCACACCAACAAACAACCCGCAGATGCCACACAAGGGAACGTCGTCGTGCTGCTCACAAAAGGCGCCCACTAGCAATACCACTTCCGCAAAACGACACCATACAGGGGGGAGGTTAGGCGATAATGGTTCATCGCCTTACAGACGAGAGAAATTCATTCTCGTTCGACACCGTTCTACAAGGAGACACCTACGACGTCGTCCAAGACCCAGGGAGCCCAAGAAGACAACGTCGTTATGAGGCGTAGCTCGATGTCGTTGCGGTCATCAACCTCTTTACCCATAACCCACACAACGATGTTGAATGCTCTCTTAAGATTGCACAAAACCCAGCACGACAAAGACAAAAAGGGTTCGGGAGGTTAGGGGGAGTGGAGAAGGGGCTAACTAGGGGACAGGCCAAAACCAACCCAATTGGTCGGCCCAGTGCATAAACCGAGCATACAGGAAGACGACATCGTTGCACTAAAATACCCACGCATCATCCATAGATCTCTCTTGATATACCACCAATACGTCATCTTAGGCTCCCATTTGTAATAGTCTCTCACTTGTTACTACGTCGTTTGGGTATTGCCCATACAAAGACGTGGCTGTAGGAGGACGACACCATTCCAGTGCACGCCCATGCCTCATCCCCTGGCTCTCTGATGTTACACCAAAAACGTCATCGTAGTCTCTCATATTGAAGCACCTCTCACATCTTAGAAAACGTCGTCGTTCTAGTAAAATGCCCAAGCAGCATCCACAGAGCTCTCTCAAACTACGCCAAAACGTCACCGTAGTCGCCCTTGTGAAAGGAGCAACTCTCTTGCTACGACACCGTTTGGAGGAGGATACTCCTACAACATCGTGGCTTGGAGGAGGGTACTCCTATAACATCGTGGCTGGTGTAACTCTCCCATGCAGACAGTCCAAAGTTGTGCATCATTGTCCTCAACCGAAGGTGAAGGGGAACACCAGGAAAGTATCCAAACCCGTACCTGCCATAAATTAGGAAAATGCAGATAAAAATAGCTCCAACAAACTCATCAGAATAATCGCATCCTACCCCCCTAAACACACAGTGCAGGAGACACCACCTCCTAAGTCATGTGCTACAAGTAACAGCAATACAAACCAAGGAGCGCTATCAAACAATAATTGGCTGACACTGCAGCAACAAACAGAAATAGAACCCCGATCCCCCATACAACCAAAATTAGAAGTGAATTAAATCCAGAGGGTGTAAACGATACAAAATTCGATACATAACTAATTTAATTTTAGCTACTATATCCACACATGAGAATGAGGCTCCTTCAAGTTGAATAGCATTGCGAGATTTCCAGATCATATAGATGGTGCACAGTAGTCCAAGTCGAGTCGCTTTACTCTTTATGAGGGCTCCTGGGTAATCTTTACGGATCCATTTTACAGTACTATAGAGGGTAGACATGGATCGATGAACTCCAATCCAAGTCCGAATTGCATCCCAAATAGTCCTTGTAATAGGGCAATTGAAGAAGAGATGGGGTATAGTTTCAGGTGTTAGTCGGCAAAAGCCCCAAAGAGTATCAACTTACAAGAAAGGTAGATTATCCTTTGTAGGGAGCCTCCCCCGTAGCCCTAACTAGGCTATAAAGGAGAATTTGGGGGGGGGATATATTGCTTTCAAATAAGTGTCATCCAAGGTTTCCGAGGGTGCTTCATTCGCAAGAGTTCATAATTTTTTTGGGAGGAGAGGTAGTCTTGGACACAAAGTTGTTGTAATCGCCTAATAACTACAACTCTTCCACCCAATTTTACAATCAGAGCATCCCGAATACTAGCTAGTTTTTTCATTAGGGGGAATCCCGGGAATGGGGGATCCAATCCCAAATTCAAGTATCCCACAAGTATTCACCGTGAACCCACCGTACCCATAAGGAGTCAACTTTTGCATGGATATTCTAGAGGACTTTTGCCAATAATGCGTTGTTCCACTGTTTACTACATTTAAGGCCAAGACCTGCCTCCGCTTTAGGGGTACAAATACTATCCCAGGCCACTCAGAAATGCTTCCCACCCCATAAGAATAATCTACATATGGCTGTGATCCAATCTAAGATTGTATCAAAGATGAGAAAGGCCTGGAACTAAAAGGCCAACACTCCTTGAATAACAGAATTGATAAGCTTCGATCTACCTACATAAGAAAGAGACTGTCCTTTCCAGGAGTGGAGGTAGCTTACGACCTTATCAAGTAACACTAAAAATTATGCCACGGATACCTTCATAGGAGCCAATGGGATGCCCAAATATCGGACAAGAAACTCACCTAGAGGGCACTCAACCAACTGCCGGAGACATTCCTTTTCATACCCTTCGACACCAACAATGTATATATTGGACTTCGTCACATTCATCCTCAAACCTGCCACCCTTTCCAAATCATGCAGAGCAGCAATTAATATTCCCAAAGAAGGGCGATCTCCTCTTGCAAAGAGCAGGAGGTCATCTGCAAAAGCAAAGTGAGTAATGCCCAGTCTCTTACATTTCGGGTGGTGGTTAAAGGGAAAGGAGGCAGTAGTTGTAACATCCCACCCCCGACGTGAAGGGTAGAATAGTAATTTAGAAATGGGTGAGAGTGATTAGGATTTATTGAACATTTTCATGCATATTCTTAATTGTGAACAGTTGAAATTTTGCACATGAAAAATAACTGTACATGCATTCA
>JAOSBP010000003.1:8954897-8981788 GCA_027563825.1 Erythroxylum mucronatum
TTTGTCTTCCTCAACTATATGATTTGGCTGAAAGGGGTCAAACTATACTCAAGATTACTCTTACTGATATAATATATTGCTTGCACCTAAACTATACTCAAGATCACATCAAATGGAATTCTATTACAACTTAAAAACTAATTTGGGGAACAATTATTGGTCCATAGTATAAACACTAAATGCTCCATGTCCCTTGCTATCAACTGAGGTATTGTTGTTCCTCTATTATTATAGAATAGTTGTTCCTATTTAAGAGACCTTATAGGCCCATTACATTGTTTAGAGACTGCTCTCTTAAAGTAATGTTCAGTTCCCAATGGAACTGATCATTTAACTTCAAATTACTAGGAAGTTTCAAGAGATCTATCATCTCTAGTTTTATTCCTTACTGTATTTTCCTTAGTTGGTCATAATTGGAAGTCTATTGCAAGGTTGTCTTATATTCTTCCATGTTGGAAGTGTTTTTGGTGCTTGGCTATCTTTACATACTGATACGTGTAAATTATATGTGCTTTCTAGGTATTAGAGCAATAGTTTTTTCTTAGATGATAATTATATGATTAGGACTTAAATTTATGTTCTTATTAGTGATAAGTAAAAATAATAACATATTTTACACCTATACTTTATATTATTTTAAATTATTTACATAACACATTTGGGAAAAAAAATTGCTACATTTTACTATTATTCACCTAAGTTGTTTAGTTCCATATTTTATTTTTAAAAAGGGTTTAAATTGTACTAAATATTTTCTCGTAGACTTGATGGACTTAAATAAAGGAATCTAGAAGAAAATCTGGCCCAAAATGAAGTTCAGCTCATGAAGTAGGTCACTAGAACAAGTAAATATCCCGTCAAAAACGAAACGCAATAGCTGAGGAAAAGAGAAAAATCACAAAACATAGAGGAAAAGAAGAAAGCAGTATTGGATGGGAGAAGAAATTGCACCCTCCTGAGGTCTTTATCTCCATTAAATCTCTTCCAAATGGAAGAGATAAGTAGAACTCATTGCGAATCTAGAAACTTACAGGGCTAGGAGTTGTTTATGAGGCTATAACATAGCAACTTGGGAGGAGAAAACAACAAGCATTCACATGAAGAAGGGAGCTCTCTAAAAGGTTAGGCACTCTTTCAAGACGGGTTGAAACAAGAAATCATTCCAATGAGTGTTTCGGGGGTAAAAGGGAACCAATTCCCACTTATTTTGAGTTGGTTCAAGGTTAGTGAGCGATTTTTCAAACTTTGAAAGGGCAAGTCCAAGGTTTGAAAGTGAAGCACATTAATGAGTTTTCTAAACCCTTATTCCATTTTTTTAGTTCTTATGATTGATTTATTCTTGGTTGTTTAATTTTAGTCTATATATGCAATTTTGACTATTTAGGATATTATTTTTTGGTTTAATTAAATTGATTACCTCATGGTTTTAACATTTATGCAATTGCTGGAATTTCGACATTTATCGGACAAATTTTGATTGTTGATTAAGTTTCCTTATGCTTAATGTGTTTTTGATGTTTGAATTGAGCTAGTTCAATTCTAAAGAGTTAAAAGGGATAGGTAGGAACTAGCTAGTTGGTTTTCTATATTTAATTTGTTAAATGTCTCGGATTATCAAGACATGTCAAAATTGTATGAATAAACTTTTAAAAAAAGTTGCTTGTTCATTTGTGAATATTAGGTTAGTTTATGTTTTATTTCTTTGATTTCTAAACTTGATTTGAAGCTCCTCTCTTTTATATATATAGTGACTTAGCTAAATTTATAGGTTTCTTTATTTTGAATTGTTCTGGTTTTCAAATTTTTCCTAATTTCAGCACATTGATAAGGTTAATCTTATATGTGAAGACAACTGGATGTTCCTTTCTGCCTTATAATTGATTAAAGTGAAAGTTGTAAATTTAACTTCTTATTAATAACTTGGCTTACTTTCATTAAGGTTTAAAATTGAACTTAAAGATTTATTCGCAAGTAAAATGCGGAGTTGAAATAGAGAATGATCAAGTTTATATTGATTTTGTACATTGCTAGAAATTTCACTCAAGCTGTCCAAGTTTTTATTTTCCTTTAAATGTGCTTTATTATGTATGTTTAATCTCTTCTTAAATCGAAAAATAGCATAGCTTAACGTATTATGCTCAAAAGAACTATGTATTGGATATTTCATACAAAAATATTGATTAATATGCATTGTGGCATCTCTGGAAATTTTTCTATGAATGGTTCATTAGTTCCTAGAAAGCTATTTTATTAGTTGAATTATGTAGAGACATGTGTCTTGATTGAATTAGATGTGTAAACGCCAAATTAGGATTACTTTAAAAGCATTACAAGTTGAAATAAGAGTTGTCCAACTAAAAATTGTAAAGGTTTGTTCAGATTTTGTACTTTACTCTTAGCCTTGAAATCATTAATCAAGTTGGTTTGATTTTAAGAAGCAATTTAGATGTTGAAATATCTTCTTAAATTGATCTCCCAGCTGTTGAAAATTCAGGTTGAACATGAACAATTGTTAAGTTTATATATGCCTATTTTAGAGTGAGGTTAGATCACTCCATGTGATGATTGTACTTAAACAATAATCTTGATTAACCAAGTGATAATTCATCATGTAGTTACACCAAGTTGATTATTATTTCATGCCTATATGACTGATAGAAATAGTCAGTTAGAAAATTGAGTTGAATTGTGTATGATATGTTGCTAACATTATGACTCTATCTTCTTAAAATCAAAACTGATTTAAATTTTTATGAACTTTGATTTATGTTTAAGTGATCATTTAGATCTTGGTTTGGTATGAAACAAAAGCTAGAATTGAACATTAAAGTTTGATCAAAAGTCGCTAAAAAACTGTTTTATTCTAGAAGATTCAGATTTGTGAAACTAATCTTTTTTGCTTTTAGTGGATCATTTAGAGTTGCAAAACCACTGTAATCATGCTTTCATAGAAGATGTGTGAGATTAGAAAGAAATATGGTCGTTAATGAAGTATGAGTATAAGTTTTCTAAAATAAAAATTTCACATTTGTAGGACTTCATTTCACCACTAAAAAATTCCAGCATTATATATATTTTGATAATCATGAATTATGTCAATGACAATAATTTCTAACTTTTGAATATTGATTGTGTGGTTCCAAGAATATATTGCAAGTTTTTTTTCTTAAGTTTTAATGTTGTATATTAATAATTTTGGTTTAAAAAGATATTATGTGTTAGTGCATTGATCATGTTTCTTCCTTTATGATAAAATTTCTTTCATATAAGCAAAATTGTTAGGATATCAACACTTTAAGTTCGAATTGTTGATATATAAATTTAAATTTGAAATTGAATAAGTCATTTATATGTTTCTGTTGTATTTATGATGACTTTCGCTTGTTCAAAGGTTGATATCTACTTATTGGAATCTTTTTAGTTAAAAATATTATAATGAGCTTACTGACAAATAAACTAAATTAGTAAATTAACTTTTTTCGTGGGATCGACTCTTATTTGCTCTATACTAAATTGATTAATAAATAAATAAAGATTTAATTTGTACACCCTTAACAACGCGTATCAAATTTTGGCGTCGTTGTCAGGGAAAGTTTCATTTTCCTAGTTTATTTATTTATTTTTGAATCATAACTAACAATTCTTTTGTTTTTTTAGGTAAAGAAAAGAGAAGTCATTTTTATGAAACTAAGAGACGGAAAAGAAATTAAAGTACAAATCAAATTGGTAAATGACCCAAGCTCAAGTTACCAAGGTTGAGTTCGAATCGAAGCCCAAAATTGAAAAAAATTAAGCTTGGCCTAAAGCCCAGTTAAACCAGTCCAAGTCTATTGACTTTAGGCCAAGTTAGGTCAGTTGAGCTAGAGCCAAGCTAATATGTTAAGTCTCAGAAAAGCTCTACTGACAAAAGCTCTACTGATAAAAGCTTTACTAATAAAAGCTCAACCAAACGGACCCTAAGCCAACTTATAATAAGTCTTAGACTTTTTAGTAATTTGCTTGAAATAAATTTCTAATTTCAGTTAAACTTTAATTAGAATTATATAATTAATTCTAATTAAATACCAATTAGAGTCAAATTAGATCTAATATCTCATATTGGTCCTTATTTATTAAATATTTCATATTTAATTTTAAAGTTTCTCAAACTTTATAATCAAATCTAACTTTATTAAAATACCTTTTCTCTCTTCAACTCGTTCTTTATGTGTGACCTATTAGATTCTCAAATATGTTGGTAACGGATATAAATTATAACCCTAAATCATATTGAGGATTAAATAAACTAAATTCTTTAATTCATTTTAATTCTCTATTAAACAATTCATATTTAAGATTAACATCTAACAACACATTATGATCACTCAAATATTTAGAAATATCAAGATAATTTTGACACACCTTTTCATCCATTTATTTTCCATATAATTCAATCATTTCATCATACAATATTTCGATTAAAAATAAAGTATGAAATTAATGTCTACTTTATTTGAGTCCAATCATATTAGTTTCTAATATTAGTAATTAATTTTATTAATGACATTTAGAAACTTTTTTACAAAGTGTCATTCCATCTTGGCCAAAAGATTTTTTGTATTAATACTAATCGAGAATAATAGAATATTTACTCTAATCACTTTAGGGTGATAAATCCTATATTGATCACTCAATTATCTTTTTATAATTCACTCTATATCTAATGACTACCAACTAAACTACCTTTGACTAAAATAAGTCATAAGTAATGTCAAAAATATAACAATTCCTATATGAGATACTTAAGTGATTTAAAGTCAAATTATCACTTATATACTCATCATAACGAGAATTTCCATAACCATATAAGTAATATTCTAAATGGATTAGAAGAATTAAAGGTCTAATTAAATAATTTATATCTATAAATCATTGACATCTAGCAATACATTGTGACTACTTAAATACTTAAGAATGTCAAAGTGGTTTTGACTAATCTTTTTATATATGAATTTCTATATAATTAAATATTTTTATCATACAATGTTATAATTATACATAGAGTAGGAAATTAATGTATACTTTATTTGAGTCCAATCATATTAATTCTTCACCATTAGTAATTGATTTAATTAATGACATCTAAAAACTATTTTTAAAATGTCATTCCACCTTGACCAAAGATTTACTGAATCAATATTAATAGAAAACAACAAAATATTTTTCTTAACCACTTTAGGGTGATGAATCTTATGTTGATCACTCAACTACTTCTATATAGTTCATGCTATATCTATTGACTATCGATTAAAATACTATTGACTATAATAAGTCATAAATAGTTTCAAAATATAACAATCCCTATATTAGATACTTTGAAGATCTCAAGTCAAGGAATCACTTATACAATTATCACAATGAGAATTTCTATAGTGTATAAGTAATTGAATTCTCATGTAAGTCAATTTAGTGAACTTTTTCTTTCATAAACAACCACTCAATAGAATCCACTACTTTCTTCATAAGAAATAAACTTAACTTATACTAGTCTCTTTACATTCTATTAATGTCCAATCTTAATAGAAGAAAGACTAATGATAATATATAAATGTAATATAAATTTCATAATTATAATTTCATCAGAATTTCATTTGTAATGTACATATATCCTTATCATATATATCTGAATATATATAAAATAAAATAAAACCTTTAAAAAATATGTCACTTAATTGGGCAAATTTCAAGATTATGATGTTTGCAATTACATGTTACAAGTGTCATGTATTGAAACAAGTTCCTTTCCTATTGTGATAATAACCAAAACCCTTTTTGTTTCAATCATGCTTACTGTATATTTTATGAAACTATAGAGTTTGTATATGAGGATTTATTTATGGTTGGAATAGACACAAGTGAAATTGCCTTGCATTGAGTTATGGCTTCTTAAACCACTTCAAGAAATCTAGCGCCATCAAAGTTGGAACACCGATACTTGTATTCGAAAGATATTTTAAATTTTATGTGGGTATAAAGCTTTTCAGTGAGATGAACAGGAGCCCTGACAGATGATACACATTGATCACATACTTCTTCCCTGATAAAATGATGTGACTATTCTCTTTAAGCTTAACAGCTCCTTTACAGTCCTTTTCGTAATATTTCTCCAATTGAGGCCTATTGCAACAGGACAAGTCATGAACATTTAAGATCTCTTTTGCTTCTTCTGCAAAATTAAATTAACATACAGTACACAATAAGCTGATGTTGCATTAAAATGTCATATCTCTTGGAGAGTTAATAGGCATACTAGACTAAGTTGGTATACGGGTAGGCATATTTTTTTAAAAAATAAAACGAATTGTATTAATACTAGCAAAAGCTATAAAACATCATTACAATGAGCCACTTAATCTGCCCACAGATTCAAAATCCTCTAATGGTTACAAAAAAGGAGTACATCAATTGATTGTAGTAAATCAACTTGGCTAAATGTCTGTTGTTTGTTGTTGGCAATAAAAGCTACATGTATAAGCAGATAATCCGACCATTATAATAAAGTAAATAAGTAGTAATTGTCTTCCATTGAGCACCCAAAAAGACAGCCCTTTCTGAATATGTAGAGTTTTTAGTTTTGTCTCAAAGAGGCCCATCATAATTGACTTCCTATCCGTTACTAATTATCTTGTCATGGACTGTTTGAGAGGGTCATTTAATCCTCTTGTGTTCTATATTAAAATGATCATTTAAGGAGAATACCCCTTCTTTTTGGTTTTCCTTCTAGCTGATCTTCTTTTGGGGTTAGGAAAATGCTCATGAAACCTTTCTGTTATCTTAACAACTTTGTCATTCTCTTGTTGTCTCAACAATAAATTGCTTGTTGGATATTTTTCTAATAGATCAGGTTCATCTTCTATCTCTTCTTTCATTAATTGTGAATCTAGTGTAGTAATTATAACTTTCTGGTTATTAAGTTCCTGTAGCCGAGAGGTGTGTCTAGATGCTATATTGGGCTTTCCACCTTCTTCAATATCTAAGTGTCTATAACTGAGTTACCCAAATTCTCATTAGCATTAACTTGTATACCTGTAGCCTTATCGTTATCCACTGCAGAAGATTCAACCCCCAATAGCTCACCCTGCCATCCTGTTTGAAAAGTTCTCCTGTGGGGACTCATTTCTTAGTTGAATTATGAGGCTTTCAGGGATATGTTACCTTAACTTCATAATTCATAAGCTCCCCTGTTTCACCTAACTTGATAATTGGTAGAGGATTATGTAGTATAACATTTCCTTCAACCTCCACACATATTTTTGCATACCCAATTCGCTCCATTCTAGTTGTTTGAGCATCCATACAAAGAGGCTTACCTAAATAACTAGCTATATCGCCTCACTTCTTCAGGGCTAGGTCGCCTTGCTATCGCCTATTCAAATCTGAAACTGGGTTGCCACACTATTGTCTCGCTTCTTCTTCAGAGCTGGGCCGCCTCTTGTATCTATTGGGTTTGCCTCTCGCTATTGCCTCTTGCTAGGTCGCCTTTTGTTGGATTGCCACACTACTACTGCCGATGGGTCACAACGCTTTTCACCAAATTGTCCTCTCTTGTGTGAAAATGTTCGTGGTGGCAGGCATATTAGAATCAACATATTGAATAAAAATATATTTCTAATTTTTGTTTCATTCCAAAGATAACACATAAAAGTTATGTGATCCAATATTTTGAAGGTATGAGACATTATTGTTAAAACAAATGTAATGTTTATTTATTGTAAATAAGGTTTAATAGATATGTCAACTAGTCAAAGCATCACCATTGTAATAAAATCACAAGATAAATTTTGATATATTTTTCTTTTCAAATATATTTTGCGGTTAGTATGAATTAAGAAATTGTTAATATGTCAACATTACTTATTACTATTTTTCATGTTAAAAAATGTGATATTTCTTTAACATGATTGGCAATGACAAATATTAATTTAAAATTTTTAACTTTTTTTCACCTTATTCTTTTGTTAATACATAGAAATATTTAGTAAAAAGAAAATAAGTGATCTTATTAAAATAAATATTGATTTAAATTGAATAGCAAGTAGTCTAACACAACCTTTCTATTAGTTAAGAGAAAGACTGTATACACCGGATCTTCTCAAATCTTATATTTAGCGAGATTTTTACTCGGTTATAGTTGTTGTTATTATTGTAGCAAGTAGTCTAATAGGTGAATCTCAATTCGACAAATCAAAGGTCTTCTCGATAGAAACATTCTAACACTCAAATTAATAAATTAAATAATGTTAAATACGGTAAAAAATTATTATGTATACTTCATAAAATTAATTATCAAAATTTATTTTAAGGTATTTCGGTTTTTTTAATTATAGTTGAATTTATAATTTCCTTTAATTAAATTTATTATGTTTTAGTAATTAGACTTATTTGTAGAAATTTAATAAATGTTCTTAATCAAATCTCACTATTCATTAAAATTATATTAAGTGTATATATATATATATATATATATTACTTTCTTAAATTTTAATATTTTTTACTTCAGTGAGATGTAAAAATACTTTCTAGTTTAGTTGTAGTTTATAACAAATATTTTATAATTTTCATGAAAAATTTAAGTTACATAAAGTACTGAAGAAATTATTTTTATTTAGTTGATTTAGAAAATAAATAACCTTAAATGATTTGATACGGAAGTATGAACTCAAGCCAAAATGTAATCCAATCCGCATACTCTCTTCATTTTTCATGATAACTGAATCTAACTCTTAACACATTCAGTTATTTTACAACTAAAATAACGAAGAAAACAGAAATAAAACACCAAAGCCCAAAAGCATCATAACTCAACCACGGCTAAGTCAGAGGTTAGTTAAGCTAACCACAGTTGGAAAAGATCAACAGTGCATATCGATGATTGGGAACAAATCAGAAAAAAGGCCTAGGGTTAGGGTAATTATTCGCTGGCAATGGAGCTGAATCCATGGACAAATTTAGTGGATTATGAATTAAATGGAGATGGATTATGTCTCTGATTTCCACCATAGTCAAATGGATCGTCGTCCCAGAAAGAGGCCTAGGTTTGCTTGGGACGTTCCTCAAGCTCACGCTAAGGTATTACTTTCTCTGATGTTTTTGTTCTTCGGTTGATTATTTTGATTTGATTGGGTAATTGATGTACGAAGTCAGGCTTTTTGGTTGTTTTTTGTGGAAAATATTTTTAGGTGAAGATTGTCTGATGAGCACTTTTGTTTAGAATAAAGTTTAGCTCTTTAGCGGCTTGTTGTCTTTACTTTGTCTTTGTTCCGTACGCTTGAGGCTGGATTTTCTGTATTTGTGATGAAAATTGATCTTGATATTTACAGAATCGTCAACAATCTTTCTTATGTAGCTAATTCTAATAGTATGATTCTTGCCAATTTAAGTAGGTTAAGAATAAATGAATAATATCCCCGTTCACTTGAAATATTAACCATTTAATCTTTCCCCGTTAAATGTGTGATTGGTATTTGTAATATGACTTTATAAGGTAGAACACATTTTTGTTTGAGCTGTTCTTTATGCTAGTTATTCTTATCATGGGTCTCAATTTGATGCTAATGTTAGATTTTATGTTATGTTGGGAGTTTTTATTTGATTGGTAGTATAGAATGGATTAGCTTGAAAGTGAATTGTTGAGGAAGGGATGGCTTTTGAATTACTGTTTGTTCGGTGGAAACTAAACAATGCCTATGTGTAGGCGCAGTCAGGATTGTATTGTGGGCAAGGGCTTGGAAACAGAACGAGCATTGCACCATCAAGAATACTTCGAGGAGACCCGCCAAGTTTATATGTAAATGGATTGACTCAAAAAGGCTCTCCCCCGTGGCGAAATGATGACAAAGATGGACATTACATATTTGCACTTGGGGAAAACTTAACTTCTCGCTGTAATTACACTTAATCGCCACTTCATGAGGCTTTGTCAGTTAATCCTTGACTTCTATGTTGTATATGAATTACATCAGTGTAATTGTGGGTCACATTTATAACCATAATGATGCTTTCTCTTCATTGTTTTAATTTCTTTGACTTTCCAAGTCTTTTCTTTAGTAATTGTTTCACATTTAAACCTGAATGACTTTAAAGCATCTTTTTGTTTTTACTTTTGGCAACTGATTTTAATTCAAATAGTTTGCGTTGACCTTGTTTCAAATTACTTCACAAAAGTTGGAATTTCCCACTAAATGAATACTGTTGAACGCTTACCAAAAGAAGTTGAACATCAATCTATTCCTTCTCAAAATTTGCAATTTGAGATTCTTCTATTGTCACTTTCCTACATCATTTCCATGTTTGTTCCCCCTGAAAATTGGAATCATTAACTCTCCTGATTACTAGACTTTCCTCTTACTCACGTTTCTTGTTCTTGCAGATAAGATTCAAAGAAAAATTGGTGAAGGTTAGGCTAACTTTTCCTCTTTATATGTTACTTTGTTTTTCTGACTGGTCCAGTTTAAAATCAATAAGAAAGGACTTTAGTTACTCAAATTGTATAGTGCATCAACTAAATCTTTTCAATCATACAGGCACCTTTGGATAAGTGTTGGAATGTTGGGATAGGGAGACAAGAGAGATGGTTGCTATAAAAGTTGTCCGAAGCATCAAAAAATATCGTGAAGCAGCAATGTTGGAAATTGACGTGCTACAGTTGCTTGGAAAATATGATAGAAATGGCAGTCGGTAAGTATTCCTCCTTTTCATTTTATTATTTCACATAATGACTTCTTTCTATGTCTGCTTTGAGGTACACCATTATTGGTTAAGGCATTTTTTCTTTTCAGCTGTGTTCAACTGCGAAATTGGTTTGATTATCGTAACCATATCTGCATCGTAAGTTAATAACTATTTGTTAGATGTGCTCTCCTCATGTTTGTAGTTAACTTTGGGGTTATGACTTCTTGGTGTAAATTGGCTTATAGGTATTTGAGATGCTTGGACCAAGCTTATATGATTTTCTTAGGAAGAATAACTATCGCGCATTCCCTGTTGATCTTGTTCGTGAACTTGGCAGACAGTTGTTGGAATGCGTAGCATGTGCGCATTTCTCATTCCTACTACATCTAAACCTTTCCAACCCATTTATTTTGGTTTATTGGGTGGCACTGATCCCATAATTCTTACAAAATCTAATTTGTGGTTACGTTCTATATGTTGTAGTCATACATGATTTGCGCCTCATCCATACTGATTTGAAGCCAGAGAACATCCTTTTTGTTTCTCCAGAGTATATAAAAGTGCTGGACTATAAGGTACATGCTCAAGGATGGATGTCTAATCTTGAATTGTACTTCTACTACTACTTTTGGAGTTATGCTCTAACTTTTCATTTGAAACATTTCTTATCATTCACGATTACAGTTTCAAACGCAGTTACCTATTGATGGAATTGCATACAAGAGATTGCCAAAGTCAAGTGCTATTAAAGTTATAGATTTTGGCAGCACAGCTAATGCCGACCAGAATCACAGCTATATTGTTTCTACAAGGCACTACCGAGCTCCTGAGGTTATCCTTGGTATGCAGCACTTTGGCATATAATACCTTTTAGTTGTGATCATGCATATGTCCCTAACAGGTCCAATTCTTATTTCACTTTCCAGGACTTGGGTGGAGTTATCCATGTGATATGTGGAGTGTTGGTTGTATCTTGGTAGAACTCTGCACCGTAAGCTCACATCCTTCAACTTTTCACTTCGTTGGTATCTTGAAACAGTTAAGAAGTCTTATAGTGGTCTTCACAGGGAGAAGCGTTATTTCAGACGCATGAAAACTTGGAGCATTTGGCTATGATGGAGAGGGTTTTGGGCCCTTTACCTCAGCTCATGTTGAAAAGAGTAGAGTGAGTGCACTCTTCTTAGCCTATTTAGTATTGTTAGCCCTTAAATTATGTGAAGAAAATTTCAGTAGATCAAACTTCACATTCTACTTTTTGGGTTGGGGGAGTGGGGTTGGTTCAGTCGACATGCTGAGAAGTATGTAAGAAGGGGCATATTGGATTGGCCAGATGGTGCAACCTCTCGGGAAAGCATTAGAGCTGTTATGAAATTACCACGGCTGCAGGTATAGGTTTATTGTGCTTAGATCTTGAAGTTGTATCGCTAGTTAGTTCCTGGTGGCATACTGATGACAAGCATATTCTATGTCAATACTGGCTTTGTTAGTTTGTATGCCAGTTATAAGTCTTCTGTACATTTTTTATATCATTTTCGTTTTCATGTGTTTATGTACTCTTTGCATTCTTGGCAGAATCTAGTAATGCAACATGTTGATCACTCTGCTGGGGATATAATTGATCTACTGCAAGGTCTTCTTCGGTATGATCCATCTACCCGATTAACTGCTCATGAAGCCCTTAGACACCCCTTTTTTACAAGGGATTATTACAGGAGATTTTAACAAGGTGATTCTATAATATTTGCACTAGAATTGTCTGTTGGTTGACAATTAATCAAGAGTGAAGGAGGGTGATGTGGCTCTTTGGAGTGTTTTCTATTCTTGTATTTTCAGCTTTCCGAGCAAGAGGAGAGGCTGGCCATGATTTCCGGATTTTCTTTTTCTCTGTGAACTTTCTCACACATTAATGAGCCTTTGTAAGTAAACGTGTCATTGGGAGAAGTTTTTCTCCTTGTTCATTTGTTATCCTTTTTAGGAGTTGATCACCATTAAGTTTTTTCTCTGCCTTTCTATAGTATTAGTAAGAGGGAGGGTTGATTTCACAAAAATGTTATCATTCGATATGTATAATTTCATACTTGAAAGTAATGAATCTATGTTTTCCTTAACATGTGATATTAGAGTTTCCATGAAATGACGTCTGCGTCAAAATTCCAGTTGTTAATACAGCAAATTCGCACCGTCAGGTAATGCAAACATTGATTGAAAAGAAGGCTTAATCAACTAATCAGTGGAAACAGTGAAATAATCAAGCGAGTTTAATAATGACTCTAGTGAGATATGATCAGGACAATCCCCAAGATAATTTCTTACAAGTTGGGAACGAATCAAATATAAAGAGTTTCCAGTTACTTCCACGTCAACGTTTTGTTCTACATTTGGTTGCTCGTAGGACACCAGTAGGAGGGTCAGTGACCATGATAGTGCAGTGACCATATAACCAATACGAGTATCGTAGTATACCCAGATTAGATCGTACCCTGAAAACCCCTTTGACCTCAAATGAGATTCCATTCTGATTAACCTGCTGTACAAACAGTTGGCTATACTTTGGAGGAAGTCGAACCTGACTGGTCATCATGTGAATATTGACGAACCTGGACTCACGTTTTGCTGCCGAGAATGGTTCAACATATTGAGTTGCAATAATAGTGTTCCCATAATATAGATCAATGATCAAGGAACTAAAGTCCACCCTCATCTTCTTGTTTGGATTTGTGAAGTTAGCAAGCACCTGGAGATCAGCATTTAGCAGAGAGTTATTGTCGAAGAGAGAGGCAGTGTCGAGGTATGCTACATTGAGAGTGGCACTTGAAATCTCAAACCAGGGATTCCTTGGACGGTAGACAAGATATATTATGAGGACAATAAGACCTCCGAGAAACACTATTATCCAAAATATAGCACAGAAGACGGCGCCAAGCCAATATATGGGTTTGGTTGGTTGTGGGGTTGGCACTCGGGGGACTTCATGTCCCCTGCCACGGTGCTTTGGAGGCTGTGTTGCTCCGGCCACTCCTTGGGCACGACGGGGGTGATCATCTTTTTGCTTTTTTCCTACTCGTGATTCTCTGTCATTTTCTTTTTGATGGTCCCTTGGTGGTAGTATAGGCGCAGAAGGATGGCGGTCCCTTTCCTGAATCTCCTGACGTTTTTTTGGAGGTGGCTGTGGGCTTTTTTGCCATGACCATGGACTGTGGTATTGGCCATCCTCCGATCGAGCATGTGGATATTGTTGGCCATGAGGTAGTGGTGCTGGTGTCAACCAAGGGCTACGGTATTGCTCATCTGTGGCTCGTGGGTGGAGAGGCCGACTTACTTGGTCCCCGATCTCTGGCTGTGATACTTCATGTCTTGGCGGAGTTTGAGGAAGTTGGCCATCACGTTGCCGGTGGAGTGGCCCGTAAAAATGGGGGTTGGTTTCAGGGTGGCGAGACATGGATTTGGAGACTAATGGTAAGAAGTGAAGAGAAGTAATAGGTGTGATGATGGAAGTTGAAAGAGTAGGTGTAAGAAGTGGAGAAGAGGATGACTTGATGAGAAGTTCAAGTAGGATTCATGCAAAGGCAAAGAATCAAACACAAGCTAATTAGAGGAGGCAAGTAATCTTTTAATTTTTGCCTTTTTCTCTCAAGGTTCTTTGCTAAGATAGGCCAGTCTGTACTTGCATGGTCCCAGAAATATGATCACATACTTGACTTATTTGTCTTGAGCTCTACTACATAGTTTGATTGGTTTGTGAGGCCAAGAACATAATTTCAAGACCTCTAATATTGTCCATTGTACTTTCTATATGGCAAATCTCACATTTCCCACTTTGACTGACTTCAGAAGGAAAATGGTTAAAGGGGGAAAGGAAATTTGATATAGTTTTCTAAGTTGATGCCTTTTTCAATTAGGCCAAGTTAATTTATAGTTAGGTTGATGGACTCCCGAAGTCTCAGTAATGCCTTACAAGACTTCAATTGACGTGCGCAACGCCGCATTATTAATTTATTTATATAATAAGACTTAACTACTGAAGACCAGTTCACACATGCCACAAGGATACCAACACGAGAAGACATTGAAAGCAGAATTTCACCTGGATAAAACATCTTTCGGTCAAGTAAACAAATCAAGTTGTATGTGAACCAAGCGTATCACTAGAAGATTCTTGGATGATGGAGATTTTCTCTTTAATCAAGTCATGGATTTCTCCCAAACGCTTCCAAGTATTTGGTTCTTCATTCTAATGATATGATGAAAGTTCTGCTCCGTCACTCCTTACGTTTTTGTTGAGCTCTGTGGACAGACAATAGCATTGATTTCATCAATTCATCAGACATTAATAGCTCGAGTTAAGGTGAACAAAGAAAAGGAAGAAATTACACAACATTAAAATTAAATTCAAGATGTTTTGAGTTAGAAAATCCATACCTCCCCGTCTCAATTTGAATACTTAGTGTTCCCCAGATGAATTCATCCTATAATACCAAGTCGGATCAGGGAGTCAGACCCTACTTGTTGAAGGCCTAGGCAACATAAAAAGACAACAGTTTAGTGCCTTTCTCATTTTCTGGGTATGTACATCATGATCACAGATCAGAAAGAAATCAAAGAAAATATTAGATAATCTAAAGTAAATAAGAAGACAAATACTATACAACTCGAGCTTTATTTAACATTAGTGCTATCTACCATGCAGAATAGTCTATCTTCAAAGAATATGAATCGTGAAGTCATATAAGAACTTACCTTAACTGAGTAGCCAGTAATTTCCTTAACAACTCTCTGAACTTTTTCGTTCCATATATAATTTCATGGAATCAGTGACAAACAACATCAAGCTGAGACAATGGAAGCAGAGAAAATTAATAGCCGCTATAAATTCTTGCACAAAAATGAGAAACAATGAATGGATAAATTAAGATATTTCAAAGTTGAGCCCTAGTTACTTTTTGATGTCCGGGCACCTCCTGTTGAATGGAGCGCATTGATTAGTTCCTTTGAAACAGCTTTATCAAGAGTAAAGCCTTTTTCCATCATTTGATCCCACACTGTACAAGCAACTGAAAGTTTATTTTCTCGAATAAGCCCTCTAATGATCAACTTATACGTTACTTCATCCGGATAAATGCCTCTACTCTGCATTTCTTTGTATAGATACATTGCTTCATCAACTCTTCGCGATTTGCAAAATCCATTTATAAGGGCGTTATAAGAAACAGCATTAGGGGAAATCCCCTGTTTTCCCATCTCGCTAAAAACTTTATAAGCACTCTCAACTTTCATGCTCTTGCATAAATAATCAACGATTGTATTATAAAATATTCGATCAGGCAACAGACGCAATGCTATCATCTGATCATGAAGCTTCTTCACTATGCCAGGACTACCTTCTCTATGAAAAGAAGTTATAAGTATGGTGAACGTCACCACGTCTGGATCAATACCCTTCTGCTTCATTTTCTCAAACAGTCTATAAGCCTTTCTGGTACTTCCCTGCTTACATAATGCACTAATTATAGTGTTGTATGAAACAACATCACACAATCCTTTTATCTCCATCTTTTCCACCATCAATCCATGGGCTTTGTCAATACACTTAACTTTACAAAGTGCCTTCAGAAGCTGGTTGTAACTGTACACGTCAGGTTCTATGCCAATCCTCTCCATCTTATCCACTAACCTCTCTGCGTCTTCCAACATAAGCTCCTGACAATAGTAGTTCAAGAAAACATTGTATGTAACCAAATCCAATTTAGGCCCATGCCTACTCATAAAAGAGGCAAGCGCCTCCGCTTTATCAATCTTGCCTACTTTAAAAAACCCACTAATTAATGCATTATAAACCAATGTACATAATTCAGCTCCTCTATCACGCATTATATTAACTACAAGTTCATAAGCCAAATCTACCATCCCTCCTCCACACAACCCAACTACAAGTGCTGCACAGGCCTTGTTATCCGGTTTCAAGCCTTTGTGAATCATATCATGCCAAAATTGTACTGCAGTATCAAATTTATTTAGTTTGCACATATTGTCAATAATAATAGTGTATGATACAACATCAGGTTCTCTTCCTCTCTGAACCATTCTCTTAAACATCTCCATTGCTGATTCTAACCTTCCCTCACTGAACAGAAGATACAAGCAATCATTGAAAGCCCATATGTCCGGCACGCAATTCAGTCTCTCCATATCACGCAACAATTCATCAATGAGTGCAAAGTCCTTAACTTGACACAGCCCAGAAATGAACCGAGAGTAAGTGAACGGAGATAGCGAAAACCCACCCAAACCCATCTCAGAATATCGCTGGTAGGCTAATTCGAATTGAGATTGTCGAACCAAAACACCGATAAATCGGTTATAGTCCACGCCGAAAACGCGACATTGTGACTGAGTCATTTCGTCGAATACTTGGATTGCGTTCTCAAGGAGGCCTGTTTTAACATAGAAAGCAATGCGAGCGCGATATATGAGGCGTTGTGCGCCCAAAGATTGAATCATATCAGGGAGATAGGCATAGCAAGTGATTGGATAGTAACGTCATGGAGAAGTCAAAGCAGGAATGTAGTGAGAATCATGGAGAAAGAAACCGAAAAAATTAACAGTGTATATACTTGCTATAAAAGAAGCTTACAACGAAGTATAAAGGTTTAGAGAGAAGATAGCAGGTAGCCTGAAACTATCAAACTGGTTTTGGCAATGGAGAAAATGCATAGAAAAGAATAGAAAAGCAGCAGAAAGCCGAAACTACTGGTCGAAGGGAGGCGAAGATGGGGGCCCAAAATATAAACTTCAGTCATTGAGAAGTTCTTTTGGGCTCCAATAGATGCATTTAGGCCTCTTGATGGACAACGCGAGTCTGTTTTTTTCTTCTTTATGCAAATGTTTTATAAAACAAGTGATATTATACTAGATTGTAAAATTGAAGATATCCTATGTGGTGATAAAAATAAAGTAATATGATTTGACGATTGTTTTAGGTGTAAAGGTGTAGTCAAAGGTAATCGCAATGGTTCTTTCACCTAGAGCGGGAGTAGATTTACTCATTAGAGTTGCATTTTTAATGATATGGATGAGCACTTCTTTGCTCATTTTGTCTACGATTTATGAGGTTTTTAAGAATTCATTGATAGGCATACTAATGGAACCACTTAGGCTCAGTAATGCTTTCTTGATGCTCAAATTTGTTCTCTCTCTGGATTGATAATTTAAAGATCGAAAAAAATCCCTTTTTTTGTTGGTTTTTTTTTGGGTAAAAGTCAACTGGTAATTTAAGATAATTATGATGTCATAATCCAAAATGAAAAATTGGCTATGGAGATTTTGTGCGATTAGAAGTTCATATAGATGCAAAGGGGTAAAAGAGGCTGTTTGAGCTCTCACTTCATACTAAAACAACTAGGAACCCTCTTGCTTTACACATAAACCTCGTAATTGGCTAAACATCTTTTTTTTAATTAAAAGGAAATACATCTGAAACACTAGACAACTAAATGTGGAAAAGAGATTCCAACAATATCCTCTACAAGGATCTTAACACAACCCATAGGAAGGGTTTGAAAGGTAGTGATGTCGATCCCAAAAGAACAGGCATAGTTAGCAAGCCAATCCGCAAGTCGATTCCTTTCCCTGTACACATGGCGAGTCTTGACTATCCAATCTTCAACAAGCAAATTTTGAATACCTTAAACCAGGAACTGTAAAAATTTTGACTATATGTAGAAGAGGGGAGAATGTTGATGATGACCCACAAATCCACTTCGAACTCCACTCTTCTATACCCAAGATCTCAGGCAAGATGTAAATAAGAAAACACACCCCATAGTTCAACACAATCTAATATGCACTACCCAATATTTTGGGCAAAACCTGATAGAATTTTGTCGTTAATTTTGTGGATTACCATAATAAACATAATTTTTGTACAAACCCCGATTAATTTGAAGTCAAGGTAATCGGGCTTGTTAATTCTCTCTTTAACGTGTCATTGGGCCTGTGTTCATTGGCTTGTTATGATGGGTAGGCTTAGCCTATATTTTGCAATGCACATGAGGCCCTACTGCTAGCCGACCTTAAATACGGTCGCTCCATTAAGAACTGTGCGGGTTTTCTAATGAGGTTTGGAATAGCAGTAATCTCTGTTTTCAAACCCGGACCGGATCGGCCGGTCCGACCGGTTCGACCGGTGACCGGTCAGCTATCCGGTCTGGTTAACCCCTCAAAACCAGTCTTTAATTGGACCAGTTTAAACCGGTAAAAACCGGTAAATTGACCGGTTCGACCGGTACTGGTCGAACCGGTTCAACCACTGGTTCAATGACACGAGTTTAAAAAAAAATCCCTCATTCCTCTACGGCTTAACCTAATCGACTAATCCTTTGAGAAAGGGTTTCGACATTTCCAAAAGAGTCAGCTTGTGAAGATTGTCGGAACCACCAGATCCAGAAGAGTCAGCTTGTCCTCTAGCAAGTTCACTTTGCAATATTCACTTTCGGTTGCATTTCTTCAGCTTCACGCCTTCATCTTTCTCTCTTGTTTGTTTCGTCAACTGTTCCGGTAAGTTAAACAGTCTTTTCTATATCTGTTTTTAATCTCATTTCCAGTCTTTTTTTCCCCCTCTGGTTTCGTTTTAGTTGCTGATTGTGAAGTTCTCCGAACTAGATTTGGTTCTATTCTGTAAAAATGTAGACGAATAGATTTGGTTCTATTCTGTAAAAACGATGATATGGCCCTGGTAGACGAAGTCCACTGTTATAAAGCTCCATATCTATACTAATCAAATTTCCTATCATCTAATGACTAGATCCAACAGATTCTTTTTGCAGAATGTAGATGTTCATAAACTGGTTTTAACTTTTACGTAAAATAGAAGCCAAAAGTCCATGTTCTGTTACTGTTACTGTTTGTGGATCATCGTTTTGATAAATTGTATGCATTATACAGCAGGTTATATTGCAGTCTTAGTTGTATTGCTTGCTTTCACGTGTGTTGCAAGGCCATTGTATCCTCTTCCTAGTTATAAATACCACGGCAACAAAAAACCTCTGCAGATTTCTAGTCCTTACAATATTGCACATCGTGGGTCAAATGGGGAGATTTGATGCAAAAAAGGCTTTAGAGATTAGTGGAGAACAAAGTCACTTTATGGATTAGATTGATTCACACTTACTTTTTAAGAGGAAAAAGCTTAAGAGAGATAATAACAAGGCTTTCTTTCGTATGGCTTACATCCCAATTGCTAAAGCTAAGAGGAATTCTAATAAGGCACATCAAATGGTAAAGGGCTTCATTATTCTTTAGTAACTAAAGCAATGCAGGTCCTCTAATCTACATACATTTATTTATATTATTTGGCATATTTTGCTTTTTTATAATATTATTAATCTTATATATAATTAAATATAATTATTACGTAATTATGACGTCACACCGGTTCGACCGGTGGTTGAACCGGTCGAACCGGTCAAACCGGTGACCAGTTAAGTCTCCGGTTCGACGTCCGGTCCGGGTTTCAAAACCTTGGCAGTAATCAATCATCTGCGTCTTTGTCACTACGCTTCACAGAACACAATGATGAATTCAATTGTTCCTCAATTTCTAGGTATTTATCCATTCAATTACTGAATCTAGTATGTTGCAATCCTAGGGTTAATTAATTGTGTTGATTAATTATAAAATTAATCTAGAATTTCGTGTTAAATTTTCTTCAATTAGTATCAGAGCCAATTAACCCTAATTGTGACTGCTAATTTTGGGTAATTTTCGAGATTATATGTTTTTTCGTTTGATGTCAGTTTCGGTTTTGTTAATTATTTATGCAAAATTGATTTTTTATTGTGGTTGATCTGTTTCGGTTTGGTGTTTTTGTTCTTTAAAGCCACAGAACTCGAAAACAAGCCATGAAAACCATTCTTTTTCTCCAAAAAAACCTTATATGTTGATTTTTTCGTAACAATTTTAGTAGCCTTTTTCGTGAAATTGATTGAGGGGTTTTATAGATCTTTAAATTTTGAATCTAATGACACTAAATTTGTTGAAAACCGATCAAAATTGAGAGAGATATAACGATTTTTCTCGCAAACTGGGTCGAACGACCTGGATACCAGTCATCTGGGCGAGGAAGATGAAGCCCGACCTGGCTGGCTCTCGCCCACGCGCACTAGTGGCGCGTGTGGGCGCGTGCGGCCGCTTTCGGTGGCTTTTTTCCCCAAATTTTTCCTTACTTGATCCACTTGCCCAGTTCTATTTTATGGTATTTTTCTGAAATTTTTTGAATGCTAGAAAATTTATTTTTATTTTTTCTGAATTTTAAAATTAATAAAAATATAGTGTACACTCCGAATTTTTTCTTGAAAATTTTTGTACTTATTCCTAGTATTATATGGGCTTGTGGAGTCTTATGTACTCTTAGTGTTATATTGTTATGCACCAAAATTAATTTTGGATGTAATTTATGCATATAATGTTATATTATATGATTACTATGGTTAATTTTGTAATTGTGGTGCTAACTGAATCTGTGGGAACAATATTGGGGAATGTTATTGGACTATTGTCATTTATTTTGTGTAATTGAGAGCTCGCCTATCGTGAGACCAATTATTACAAATTGCTGTTGTGATGTTGTTATTGGGCATACATTAGATACTATGTTAATGATGCACTTACCTTATCGGTTTGTCTTTATCAATGTGGTTTCTAATGTTCTGTTTAGTTCATTGAATTATGTCTTTAAAGTTTTCTATATCCTATCGATATTAGCTTTAGGGCATAGTTTAATGTTCTGGGTGATCTGTGTTGTAATTCGAGACTCTTAGGCAGGATTGCAATTGCATGAGAACCTAGCTGTATTGTTTGCCCAATTATGCTAGTTATTGATACATTTGCTAAATCTCTATACTTTGTATCAATTTCCAGCTTTGAATTCTTTGATTAAGCTAAATGGGACCAATTATGAGGACTGGCTTGAATCCTTAAACCTTTTTGTAGCGGTTTCTAATGTTGATGTTGCTCTCCTTGAGGATGAGCCTGCACAACCTATTGTTGAGTCTTCCGCTGCAGATAGAGCTAAATATGATAAGTGAGTTCTTGCTAAAAAGGTCTGTTTGATGACCATCAAGTACACAATGGAGAAGACTATTAAAGAGAGCATTACAGAAACTGATAATACCAAAAATTATCTCAAGGTAGTTGGTGAAAAATTCCAGAAGTTTGATAAGACTGAAAAGTCTAATTACTTGTCTCTTTTGTCTAAGACCAAGTATGATAGGTAGGCTTGGCCCATGTAGTGTAATGCACAAGAGGCCCTACTACTAGCCAACCTTAAATACAGTCATCCCATTGAAAACTGTACAGGTTTCTAATCAGGGTTTGGAATAGCAGTAGTTAATCCTTTGCGTCTCTGTCGCTCCGCTTCACAAAACATCACAATAGACTCAATGGTTCCTCAGTTTCCAGGCATTTGTTCATACAATTTCTGAATCAAGTATGTTGCAATTATAGGGTTAATTAATTGTGTTGATTAATTATGAAATTAATTTGGAATTTTCGTGTTCATATTTCTTCAATTGGTATCAGAGCCAATTAACCCTAATTGTGACTGTTAATTTTGGGTAATTTTCGAGATTACATGTTTTTTGTTTTTTTGTTAATTTGTTGATTTCGAAATCTGTTTTGTTAATTTCTGGGAAATCATTTTTGTGGTTGTTGATTTATTTCGGTTTGGTGTCGAAGCGTGTGGTAAGTTTTTTAAATTTACTGTTGTCTTTTGAAAACTCTAGAACTCGAAATCGCAAACCATTATCGTTCCTCTTCGATTTTTTCAAACAATTTTTAGTAGCTTATTTTATGAAATTGATTGAGGAGTTTCATAGATCGTTAAATTTTGAATCTATTGGAAAAGCACAACCGTGAGGGCTTGGCTGGGTCAAGGCCTAAAGTTGACAATATCTGTAAGCGGGTGATCTGGAATGTTACAAGTGGTATCAAAGCCGATACACCAACCGTTGTCTCAACTAGGCTGGACCTCAAAGAGGGCTGGGCCTTAAGGGGGTGGAGAGTGTGAGATCCCACATCAATTGGAGAGGGGAACGAAGTACGCCTTATAAGGGTATGGATACCTTTCTCTTACAGATGTGTTGTCCATGACCTAATGCACCGGATCCCATCGGAACTCCGAGGTTAAATGTGCTTGGGTGAGAGTAGTTCTAAGATGAGTGATCTCCTGGGAAGGCCTCGGGAATAGCAAAACCGTGAGGGCTTGACTGGGCCAAGGCCCAAAGTGGACAATATCTACAAGTGGGTGATCTGGGATGTTACATGTAATTGATTGAATAATTTAGTTAGGATAAAATAGGTAAATATTTGGAGCGAATAAATAAAATGATTTTGAATTTTACAGAACTTAAGTCACAACTGTGACTTTTTTAAGTCACACCCGTGACTACAATTGCACTTGCGTTACGGGTGTGACTCATGACTAATGATGTTTTAAGTCATGAGGAAAATTTTTAAAATAAATATTTAATAAAATTTTCCCTATTTTAATTTAAATTATGTATTTTCAGTGTCACATACGTGTCTAAAAATTTAAATTCATTAACTATTATTTAAGTATAAGTATATTTAAATTATAGGATGAAAAAATAGTAAACATGCATGATAAAATTATTACATATATAGTATATATAATTAATCGATTATATTACAATGACTATTAAATTTTTATCCCTATTTTAATTTAAATTACGTATTTTCAGTGTCACATCCATCTCTAAAAGTTTAAATTCTTAACAATCAATTAACACCTATATAAAGTCAAAACGTCTTTTATTAAATAGTTAATTAATTAATTAAAATAAGATTAGTTTGTTAATTAATTATAACATAATTAATTGATTAATAATGTAGCATGACACATTATTAATTGACTAATTAATTCATAATTATTTACATTTAATTATTGCTTTTTTAATCCTTAATTGTTAACTATTATTCCGAATACACTGAGTGTACATGTTATTATTAATTATTAACATTAATAATTTCTAATTATTTATTAACTGGTTTAAGCACAACAAATATTGCAAAACATTTATAATTACATCTGAAATAGCAAGAGTTCCACAAATAATTCAAGTAAAACTCCTACAAAATATTTAACTGCTCATAATCTAAAATTATTTAACAAAATGCATGACTTTCTGCACTCTTCATTGTAACACCCCACTCCCGTAGGACCCGAACCTGATATTGACGGTGATATCTGAGTCCGTACCCTGCGAGGGTGGCGTGTCACATCACTCAGTCAGTCAGAAAAATCCGTGAACTTATTTTTCTTCTCAGTTACCAAACACAGTATGCAATTAAATTTTCCCGTATAGCCATTTGGGCCCCTTTCACATTTACATCATTTCAAAATACTCATGTATACAACAGTTGCAGAATGTAAGTGTTAATACTACATAACCCATGACATGCAGGCGCGGACTGATCCAGACCTCTATTCTTCATTCTTCTAATCCTGAAAAATAGATGCAAATTTTGGGTGAGTTTTGCAAACTCAGTGAGTGACCATCATCGATGGCTCACTCATATCAGAACAAATACAAATCAGATAATTCACGTTATTCCAGTAACAATCATACACTCATATTCGTATAGATACAAATCAGATAGTTCATATTTTTGTAAGCAGTGATGCCGCATAATATGCAGTCGCCCATTATACACAGAATTTGTCATCCCATCGTAAGCATCATTTCCATAGCAATCATGTTCATCACATTATGCAATCAGAAATCATTCAGATCGTACTACATTCCACATATCACATTTCATGTTATTATCAAGCGTACGGGTTCTCATCTAATGTTCCATTCTATGTAGTGCCGATACAGTATACATGTGACTCACTTTCCAATTGTTACGTTATTGTGACCGAGTGCCTGAACTGTCCCATATAGGGCTCATTGTCGCTTCTCTAGGAGAGCCCTCAGGGTATGCACTAGGAAGTATCTTAAGGTAGGAGAGCCCTCTGGGTATGCACTACTCTTCTTCGAGCTCGAGACTCTTTTCCTCTTAGGAGTAGGAGAGCCCTCTGGGTATGCACTACACCTCTTCGAGCACGAGGCTCTTTTTTGTCATTGAGCATTAAGCTCTGATCGGTGGCTACTCTGGTCACAACTATCAGTATCTTTCATGTATTCATGCTATGGAATGCATCATACATAAAGTTCATATCTCATTCAGTCACTTTCTTACATCCCAGTAGTGTTCATATGCACATTCCCATATAAAACACAATGATCAGCCGAATTATGTATTACAAAATTACATATCCCATTCCAACAGTTTTACATGTCATCGGACATGGTCCGGCACGTCACAATAAAACAGAGGAAGTTACAATTTCATTTCAGAGGTCACATCGCATCGGTATTGAATACCATACACATAAATCAAGTAGCACTTCAATTTCCCAATCAGTTTTCACATACATCGGACCTCCTGTCCGGCATCCAACATACATAAGCACATTCAGTCACAGTTCAGCAATTCAATTATATAAACTAAAATGAAGTAAATAATGAAACAAGACCATCTCGGTCTACTCACAGTAGAATAAGCATAGTCTAGCTTCGGTGAGCTTCAGTGGAAATTTTGATGAAAAACTCTGTGCTGGAGACATACTCGGAGAAGAAACTTCCCGAGAGAAGCATAAGGCCAGCCCAACATTTCCCCTTTTAAGGTTATTAAAAACTCACCTTTGAAATTGGGACATCTGTTTATTTTGTAGCCACCTGTCCACTTCCAGAATTTTCCATAAAGCTATATTTCACATGTTCTGTCTGACCATGATACTGAAGTTATTTTGCAATACTATCTTCTAGAAACATGTTTCCCTATGTGTATGTGTCTATCGACACCAAAATCGCTCACTTCCATTCGGAAATAATACGTTCGGCTCTCACTAATCTGAGACCGAACATTAAACCCAACTCCAATTTAGACATTGAGGTTAAATTGTCGATCGGCTCCGTCACTACATTTGTAGCCCCATGCCTCTAAGTTAATTTGCAACCAAAATCAGATCGATCGGAGCTCTATAGCTCAAGATATCTCCAAAACATTGAAGCATACTTAGGCTGTCCCTTTTTAAACCGGTCAGCTCACTTTCAAATTGGTCTCTCTTAATTTACTATCAAAATCGATCGATATTTGCCTTTTGATCAATCACTATCTCAATTAATAGCCGATCGATATTCGTTTTGGGGAAGCCATCGCTTTGACAATCAGATCGACCGGTAGTCAAACAAAGAAGTTAGGGCAATTTGATAATTTCGTCAATGCTTCTTTCCATAGCTCCACCCCGTTTCCACAAACACAGGAGCCCAAAACTTTGATAGCTAAAGCGTTACCTCTGGCATAATTAACAAACAAACTTATCAACGGGATATGATCTTGCGAAGGTTGCTTTTCCTTAAAGGCATTCATCACGAAAAGTTGATGAGATTCAGTGTCAGATAATGCTTCAACTTCGTATAAATTGTCAGTGATTCCTTTGAATACTTGTTTATCTCTACTCGTTATGATGATATTACTCCCTGCACCAAACCAGCATTGATTTCCAATTAAAGTCTCCAACTGAGATTGATCACTGACATCATCAAAAACAACGAACACCCTTTTGCTTTTCAACCTTTCCACAAAAAAGAGTCCAGAACCGACGATTATCGTATCAATTTTCACGTCTCTTTCCTCCAAAAGTTCCGAAATAAGCTGCTCTAACAACTTCTGTATGCCTCCCTTCTCCAATGCTTCTCTAACGTTTCTAACAAAACAACGACCTTCAAATTGACTCGAAACCTGATCAAAAAGCATTTCAGCAATAGTTGTTTTGCCTATACCACCCATACCCCAAACTCCTAAAACACGAACATCTGATGATCCAGTAGCTAGTAATTTTTTCACTTGACTAATCCTTGAATCCAAGCCCACGAAGTCCTCTAAACTGCAGGGATAGAGATGTTTCAATTTCTCTGAAACGACTCTGATAATTTGATCAATCAGTTTATTATCTTCCCTGAAAAATTGAAAATTGATTTTGAAATAATCAGAAAATTATCATCCTTGTTCCATGTGAGGATAAAAACACAGACCGTTACCTGATGGCATCGGAACCC
>JAOSBP010000003.1:9008497-9032224 GCA_027563825.1 Erythroxylum mucronatum
ATTATATTTTTAAATTAATTAATTATCATTATAGCTAAAATTAAATATATGCAAATCAAATATTATTAAAAAAATTATATATTAATTTTATATAATAAAATTATATTAATTAAAAATTATATTAAATTGTTGTAATTAATAAAATATGTCCATCGTATTATAATTATTAAAAACATAATAGTAATATTATTTACGGACTCTTCCATTTCGACTTCAACTTAAAATAATAAGCCACTTCAATCAATGTAATTCACAAACAAATATATTTAATATAAATAAGGCTACCTATATATTAAATTCATCTAACTTACAAATACATTTTACTGTTTAGTTCTTTATCGTAAAGAAACAGGCTTCAACGTAAAGAAAATAAAATAATGTAGCTCTGTATCAATAGGAAGATACGTGAAGAAATAGGAGAAGAATAGGCTTCAAACTCAGGTAGAAGGAAAAAAAAACATAACTCTGATGTGAGTGATCCCCTAAGTATAAAAAAAAATGTTTTTTAACAAAGAAAACGATTCGTTCAGACAACTTTGACCTGCAACAAGTGCGAAGGCATTTAGAATTATTCAAGTCAATGATCTGAACGCATATTTCTTTCAATTAATCACAATCCATAGTCAAGTCCCCTATTTCTTCTGAAGGATAGTCTTCTTGAATAACTTCCCTTTTCTGAGAAGTGTTTATATTGTCAGGAAATTGGAAACAAAATCTCTGCCACATCTAAGCATGATTCCAGGTAAAGATGGCTTTTTAGGAAAAATACCAATACTGAAAAACCTGCTTGAAAGGGATTTCAATGACTGACCAGTGACTATAAAATCAATGATCAGAAATGATGTGATGCAGGCGCCAATAAGTTAAACAAATCAGCAGATTTAATTCACAAGAAGTAAAGGAAGTATTGGTGACAGAGAAACAGTATGAAGCCAATGTTTCGAAGTTGGATCATTAAAGATGTTAGAGGGCTAAGGTTGAATGGTGAAACATAAAGTACCGCTTGAAACCACACTATACAAAACTTCCGCTATCAAAATCCCTTGGAGCCAAGATTCTGTACCTTCTTGAGGTTCAGAAAATCAGTGGGATTCAAAAAATTTCAGCTCAAGGTAGATGATTTTTCATAATGCATATGATGTCTCAGATTTGACTTTGCGCTCTTAATAAAGCAATTGTTGGACCTAGTGCACTACTTGCCTTGTAGGATCGCAACTTCCTGCCTGAGCTCTCGGCTCTATTCCAGTTATCATCCAGAGAGAGCTCCGATTTCTTTGCACTCAAAACTTGTTTAATTTCTTCCCAAGGGTTTAATTTTTCACTTTCTGGGGAAGAAAAAGGTAAATATAAGCAGTTGGAACTCAATAGATTAAGATGAGATTGTCTTTCAACACTTTACTTGGGTAGGATATACCTTGGGGAGAAGCACGAGCTTCAATTTGAGAGTTGGCTTCAAAACCTGTTCCAGCACCTGGATTGCTGACGGTGATTTCAGAGTCAACTGGTTTTGTTGAGTTTAGGTCATTAATCCAGACAGCACGTACTTCAAGAAGTGATTGAAAATCTATCTGAAGAAGTTCATTTGTCAAATATCAAAGTTAGAGAAACGTATTGCCAGAAAAAAACGTTGAACACAGAGGCTTAAATCAATGTCTGACAAAAAATAATTAGATGTGGAAAACAATTAAGTCAAGCCTGATCTATTAACCTCAGCATTCTGAAACCCATCCTAACAGAACCTGGAATTCAATCACTAAATAACACAACCTTTTATGAGAATGTTCCTACCTTGATATAAATTCAAAACCAGCTAATTGATATCATTATTGTTGGTTTTGCAAACCACTTTCTCTAATTCGTTCATCACAACTACAGCCCTTAAGACTCACAAGTGAAGCACTCATCAATTTATGGAAGGTAATTAGATATGCTACCGGTGCTGCATACCTCTAAAGAGCCATCTTCAGCATAAATGGAAGTTTCTGGCAACATATCAGATGCATCATCATCTATCTTTTTCTCAGGGAAAATAGGATATTCTGGGACAGGAACCAGAAGAATCCGGTTTGACGAAAGGTCAAACCATGATATCTTTCCAATCTAAAGATTAAAGGAACATTGGTAAGTCGAATGCTATATCAACAAATAATAAGTTGCAATTTTGACATTAATGTAACATGAACAATACTCGATAAGAAGAAATCTCAGGGGTCCAGGATGATGATAGCTCGATCAAACGATAAGCGATCACGTCATCTTCCTGCAGAGTTTTTAGGAAAATATTATCAAATGTCAGAAAATAGACATCCAAGAATCAAATACAGAATATAATTTGCATGCTAGCATGTTAAAAAAAATATCTATGATCAACCATTGATCCACAGAAGGTTTTAAAAGATGCTGCTTGTATATAAAGAACTTTATGGAAATAAACCTTTGGGGAGCTAACATAGGGTGCTAGCTTATCAAAGTCAATGTGACTGTACACCGGTTTCTCTTCCTCAACAGGGGGCCGCACTATGTCAGACTCTTGATTTACATTCTTAAAATTTTTCCCTTTGGCATATGAAAGTTTCTCTTTGCCCCATTTTTGCCCCTTCTTCTTACTCATTATTCCGTTCCATTGAAAGTTTTCCTGGAGCAGGATACCATTTCATGAATCGTGATAAAGCACCAAAGACAACTTAATAATTGGAATGATTAATAATCCATTTATTTGACAAAAACAAATAGCCAACTTAATAGCTGCTACAGTAGCTGCAATAGCTCTTAACAAAAATTGAGATAACATTTCCTTTTAATTGGCACATAAGGACGTCACATGGAACAAATATACACTTCAATAGACTAAGTACGATTGGGAAACCATAACTACTAGTAACTGTCATACAAGGAAACATCTATAGATCCAAAAATATTCAACTGATGGTGCACATCATTAATATGTAAAATAAGTGATTGCTGTATAACATTTCGATTCCTTAAAAATCAGCTGCAAAACAGTTAGAATATTGTCAAAATTGTGGTTTTAAAGAAGAACAAAACTCAATTTACTCCATGAACAGAATTTCTAAAATCCCCCTCGTTTTCCACTTTAAGCTAGAAAAAATAACCGCAATCTTCATTTAGCATATGCACTCTATACTTGTTACCAACATAGATACTAATATCTAAAGGTGGCTCTAGGAGACACTGACCACAAATGGTAGCAAGGATTGTCAAAAAATGCATCAAAAATTGGTAATATCTAATCAGCAAGAAGCACTTCAGTGCAATAGTTATGGAAGTAAATTTTAAGCATATACAACTGACAAAAGAAACATACCACAGAAATATGATTTTGCTGGACAGCATCACCTGTACCCACTGGGGACAAGAAATTTACAGAACAGATAGATTTCTCAGTTAGCATTACGCACAGAAACTCCAAAATCCTAAACCTCATTAAGGAAAGGAAGAAATACACACAGTTAAATGCACACGCATGTACATGCAGAGAAAGCATCGGACCTTTACTGCGTGGCTTATAGCGGATATGTCCTGGCCTTATAACAACAGGAACAACATCCTCATCCTGGTCACTTTCTTGTTCTCGCTGTTCTTCAACTTCCTTCAGATCGTTACTATCTTTTACAGGTTCCTCCTTAGAATGTTCTTGATCTCCAAATTCAATTGCTTTCTCAGCAACTGTATAATTATTCTTTTTAGGTGATTCTTGACTTAAGTTTTCCAGTAACTGCTTCTGATGTGCAAAAAAATTCAGCATGAAACTCCACAACATATTCTGTGCAATTAACAAGATAATCTTTCTTTTTACTTCTTATTGCCCATCACAAGCACCCCAGAGAAGCAATGCAAGTTAGTTTTCCAATCACTGACCTCTCCCATTTTAAGACAGTGAACATATGAATAAGAACATAAACAAGATTTGAGATCTAATCTAGATCCTAATCTACTGCCCCCTTTATCACTTGAGCTAACCCTCACAGTTGAGTGTGAATAATAATGGGAAAATGGAAATTGAAAAGTACAGAAAAAAAGCAGATACCTTCTCCTTTTCAGCTTTAGCTTGTGCTCTCAACCATTGCCTCTTTGCCTTTTTACGACGAGCACTTCTACTGGGAACCTGGAAAAAATAGTATGTCAGACTTGGACAGAACTTGTATGTTCACAAGAAGAAAGTTTTTTGAAAAACGAGCATAACATATCTGAAAGAATAAAGCAGATTGCTTATACACTATCAAACTTGAATGCCGGAAAGCCTTTAAAGACCTCACATGGCAGTAAGCATTTGGGAGGTCCAAGATTCACTAAAATAATACATAGTCTAAAAATAAATAGTCGCTGGTAAGGATAAAGAATCCTACTGTACACCATACTGCAAGCAGTTTTATTTTCTGCATCATTTCATGACGATCTAATGAACTTCAATACACATTCATGGTCTATCCAGGAGAGATGTAAAACCAAGACTCTTGTATTAAAGGCAAAAAGTAAGAAGAAACAACTTTTCTGGTGAAAAATAAATAAATAAATAAATAAGCCACACCACTACCCCACTAGCAGCTAGGGGCATGAACTCTGCTTCGACATAAAATTTTGGAGTAAATGGAAGGCTGACATAACAAGAATAACAATCTAAGATGGGTAAAACTAGGAGATATGACAAATGTGCCTCTCACAGATATAAAAGTTGCTATATAAAATAGTATAAGCAAATGGCGTTAAGAAAAACCTTTTTAGCCTCAGAAGGTGAACTGGACGTATCCACACTCCCATTGCCCATTTTTTTAAGCTGACAAGATCTGAACAGAGGAACTCAGAAGGGAAATTTAAGCCACAATGAAACAAAAAAAAAAATTGAGACACGAGACCTAAAGATATAATCACCAAAAACATGTTACAGAGAATGCATAGTCATACTAGATTCGTTACCATCCTAGTTTCAGGAAAACAGCAGTTCTTCTTAATTTCTTCCTTTTCTCTCTCCCTCTCTCTCTCATACACACAGACATGGACACAACCTTTTGCCTTTCAAACATCGGTTATAGCCTTTGGAAAAATAAATGGAGGACATAGTACAGACTATTTACATTCTTTTATCAACAAAAATCATGGACCCAAACAAATCACGAGAACACTAAAAAAACCTAAAGAACTACCTGTTAGTTTCCATCAAAGCTTTTCCATCTGTATCTCTCGTTTGATCAACTTTTGCATCATTCAAGGTTTCAGTTAGCTCCAGACTATCGTCCTTCTTACCATTCCTCAAAGAAAACACACCTTTATCAGCAGTAGCTGATCTATTCCTTTTCCTCCTTTTCAATACACAAATATTTGAAGTAAGTAGCAGACCCACAAACTGTGACAAAATTGAACCCACAAGAACAAATAAGAAATTTTATTATAGAGGGCAAACTAGAAAACAAATAGAAAAGGAAGCCTCGATTAAAGTTGAAAACAGAACCTAAATGTTACATTATGAGTGGACATGAAAAAACTGTAATGAGGGGGCACAACAGGTAAATAAACACTTAAACAGCAAACTCCGAAAGAAAATCTTCATTCTCAGATAAAGAGATTCAGAAGGCCACTTTTTAGTTATTTCAAAAGAAATATTTGAGCAAGTCACTGTTGTATAATATTGAATAAGGTAAGAATTTGCCACCCATTAATAAAAAAAAATGAAGGATAATTTGATGAACAAAGAAGCTTTCATTTCGAATTGGTTACATACTTTGAGCTCTGAAGTTCCTTTAAGGCTTTTCTCTTCCTTTTCTTAGAGACAATTCCTTGTTCCCCATATTTCTTCTCAGGAAATGGACCCTCTTCCTGATCAGGCACATCCTCTTCTGATTCACTTTCATATCCTCCACCTTCCTTCTCAAACTCCTCATTAGCTAGAAGTTTCATGCCTGTGGGTACAGGTTGCTTATCCACTATTTCAACCGCCTCCAGTGAATGGACACCATCTATCTTCACGAGTTCAGAGCATGTGCCGCTTTTCTTCTTCACCCTGCTTCATAATCAACAACATAAGGCGCATACCACAAAATGTTATCTGAAGTATCGGACAATTTTGACACACTAATATAAAGAACGAAGAAGAACACATGGATTCGATACATTGCTAATTACAAACTACCATAGAACATGAAAAATGGTTCAAACAAGCGTAAGACAACTTATAACTCTGAACTGACCGGATAATATCTTTATCCTTCAAAATAGAAGTGGACTCAAAAGGTGGCAAAACAAACCCTTCCATCTGCAAAGACATGAACTTTGAACATTAAAAGACACAATTGTGACTCCTAAAAGAGAAAAGCAGACACTTCACTACACTTATTTGTTATACTTGTAAATATTGAAGAACAGACATCAAATCTGAAAATCACAAGGAAAAAGGTAATAAGGAGAGTTACGGAAAGGACGAGACAGGAAGAGCATGCATGTTCGAGGTCAAAAATCTGGACAAGATACGAGGAGAGATCGGAGATGGTCTTGAGCTGGGGTTTAAGGAGAAGCCAACAACGTTTTAGTCCCTCTGTCTTCGGTGTTCTGCGTAGAATGTGCTCAAACACCAAACGAAGCCTCACTGTCTCCATCTTCGTCTACGCTGACGCAAGAGAGAGTGGAGAGGAAGCTTTTAGGCTTAAACCCTCCGGGAGGTATCAAGGTCGTGTATCGCCAATAGACGAAGCGAAAAAGGAAAAGAAAAATACAGAGTTTATTACATGTCGTGAATGAGTTGGGCCAAGTTGCGTACTTTTGCCAATGTTCAGGCTTTTAATCACATATTTTCGGGAATAATTGATACTCGACTAAAGAAAGATATGCCCTTTTCTGAAAATCTCTCCTTAGTTTTTCGTTTAAGGCCTCAAAAAGGCGACTTAAGCATTGTTTGCGTTGGCTTCAGGATCGCTGTCGAGGATCTTCGTCTGCTTTAATGCATTTAAAATGCTTAGATGAATTTAAGCTAATTATTCCAAGTTCTCATAAGTTAACGTTCATTACAAGCACAACATGGTGACCAGTATAGTAAGATATTGTTTCATGGAATTGGGCACTATATGAAGAATTATCTTCCCATGAAAGGTTTCCGATTATAATCAGAAGATGTCGAGGGAGCCATTCTTGTCTTCATCTGTGTTCTTTTTGAGTTTGATATAATCGCAAGAACCCCAGGTCAAAACAACAACATTATTCCAAAAGTAGAAAAATATGAAGTTTATGACTGATCAATCTCCTGGTCCTGTTCAAAAAGCCATCATCAAACTAGCAATTCCAAGTCTGAAGGATGAGACAAATAATGCTCTAAAGTTGCAAGATTTTATGAAAACAAAATTAAGAGTTAAGCAAAGCTAACTAAAATCTATCTGTTTGATTCTATAGGCAGCCTCAGCTATGTGTGAAACCAATTCCAGAGAATGTAGAGAACATCTTCAAATTTAGCAACTTCGGGAAACGAATTTGTGCCGACAAATGAACTGCAATGCTGCCATCACAAACCCCTGCAACATCAATCAATTAAGACGTCTGATACTACCACATTTTGCTCAACAAAAGGACAATAAATGCAATAACATTAGAGTTAATACTGGAGTTTATCTGTCATAAAATGAAATAACAGTACTCCGGATCCCATCATCTCGCCCACTAAGAGAAGCTACCACCAATTGAATACCACCTCCACGCAGCACAACAAATACATGATATAATCACATGCCCACATCATATGCTAAAAGTATCAAGAGAACTCCATGGAACTCTGTGAAAGTTACATCCAATCTCACACAAATAATATCATGATTCAAATTCTACAATTGAATCTTGCAGTGTCCATCCCCAATTTCATTTCTCTATAAACCTTGCTTTCCCACTTTACGAGGGTATATAACACCTATTGGTCCATGTCACAACAGTTAAATCCTAAAACTCGAAAAAAGATGCAAACTTTCGGGGTAAAAAAAAGGAGGATTTTTCTCGAAAGTACCTGACTTTCTTGATAAGGATGGTCTTAAGCTTATGAGCGAGCTCCTGAGACTGAATCTTATGCTGTAGAAGCTTCTTTGCCAAGACCCGCTTCTCCGAGTTCTTGATGTGGTGAGTCCGCTCTCGCTTTATCATTCGCTCGATCCCGCTCGATTGCATCTTCCTCTGCATAAACGTCAACGCTTGTTCTAAGTTGCCGTTAAAAACCCTAACTCGGATACCCCGCCATTGTTGACTCTGCCATGGAGCACTCACTGAGTCAGTCCTCAAGAAATAGGTAACTCGCCTCGCTACCGCATTCATCTTCACAGGCCAATGCTCAAGCTAAGAAACTCTAACCTTTCATGGTCGATACCTTTACCCCCATAAAAGCAAAAAATTCTTGACCGTAGTGCCATTAATATCTTGAAGTACTGTCGAAATTGCTTAGGTTGATATAATGACGACATTGCCCTCGCGAGATAGGAATAATATCGGAATTGGCATTCTACGTCCTTTGACTCGGGCACAAAATAAGAGTGGTCGACTGTGAACTGTTACTTAGATATTTCGTACGAAAACCGAAGAACATAAGAAAGGACAAAATAGATAAAACGACACGTCGTATTCGGAACTGGCGTTCAGTCCTAAACGTGCAATGGCGGAGCTCCGGCACTCGAGCTCACTCGGTGGCCGGACCTCCTCCTCTCCGATGAAGCGCGACGGAGACGTGTCGCCACTCATTCAAGATTCAGTCCACGACGACGATGACCACCGACACCATTTCTCCAGAGATCGCGACCGACCCTTCTGGTCCAGTCTCCTCTGCTCCTACTTCGGCGACGATCCGTGGTTTTCTCTTCACAATCTCAGAACCCCTTCACTTATTGTGCTCGCTATTCTCGTTTTCGCTGGATTGACCTCCGTTTACTCCATTTACAATCGGTTGGTGAGTTTGATTTCGATAGAAGAGTTATATTCATTCGTAAATTTGCAGCAAGATTGTCTCTTTTGTAAAACTGGCTACTTTTATGCGACAATCCAGTATTTGCTAAGGTTGTAATGTTAATGGGTGGCTTATTTTATTTGAATCATGTTTTTCCTTGTTAAAATTTCCTCTTTTCTTTTTCCCAGAATACTCCATACTTATGTAGAAAAGATGGAATTGTGCTTCGTTGTCCACATGTAAGTTCTTGAGAAATTAGTTATATATATATACACGTAAGTTCTTGAGAAATTAGTTATATATATATATATATATGTATTCCACGGCATCATTGTTAGGTTGGTATGAAACGTGACTTTTCTTTTGGAGAAATTTTTAGGTTGATGAACCTCCTTCACTTTGGGAGAATCCATACTCTGCAACAACCTCTTGGAAGCCTTGTTCTGAGCGCCGTGATACTGGAATTTCAGGTGATTTTCTACTTTCTGTAATTTGAGCTAGAGTATGTTTTAGCGAATGGAAAGCTGTTGGAAACTATTAGCAACTGCTAATGCTTTTGCAGCTGACTGTTGACTCTTCCTATGCTTAACTTCCCTGCATTTCTAAGGGCCTGAAAAAGAAATTGACCATTTAAAACGAGTCTTGTCATAAACCATCCCTGACCTCATTGGCTGCTCCTACATTAAAGAAAAAGTCTCTTATTTGACCAGAAGACTTTCTTTCCTACTACACTTCTGTGTTCGCGTTCTAGCTTCCATGTTTGTTTGTCTTTTTGATTAACTTTAGTTTGATAATACCTCCTCAATTCTTGCAGATCTTCCTCATGAGAATGAAACAACTGGTTATATTTTTATCCATGCTGAGGGTGGTTTGAATCAACAAAGAATTGCTGTATGAGTTCCCTTATATCAAATAGTGTGTTCAATTAATTTTTTAAAGATAGTATGTTCGATTATATTCCACAAACTTATGGTAAATAAATTCTATGTTGCAATATAATGTTTGTTTACAGATCTGTAATGCTGTTGCTGTGGCAAAGATAATGAATGCCACCCTTATATTACCTGTGTTGAAACAGGACCAGATTTGGAAAGACCAAACGTAAGATGATCTGATTTTTTTTTTATTGTGCACATTCATGTATTACTGCTTGCATCTTACAATTGTTTCACAGTGAAGGTCAGCCATCAACATTAAAAATTCATGTTAATACATCTTCATAATGAAATGAAGTTGATAGTGAGATTATATTATGTGTTGATCAAATATGCTTAATGATTTTATGGCGTACTGATCAACTAATGTCGAATTGGTTGTCTTTCAATTGACTGTTTTTTAAAAGTGCAATCATTGGTTTCATGTCAATGTGTTCTTGCAGGAAATTTAAAGACATTTTTGATGTTGATCATTTCATTGAATATTTGAAGGATGATGTTCGTATTGTTCGTGACATACCAGAGTGGTTTACAGACAAATCAGAGTTGTTTTCTAGCATAAGGTTTGGCTTTAGAGTTTGCGTTTCTTCATTTCTTTTCTTCTTCTTTTAGGGGGAGCAGATGATATCTTTCACTAAGGCTATGTAGTACAACCAACCACTTTGGGCATATTTTTTAATTGTCATTTGGTGGAATGGGTCTTTGTTAATGACGAAGTTTGTATTTATGTTTTAGACGGACAGTGAAAAACATTCCAAAGTATGCACCTGCTCAATTCTATATTGACAATGTACTCCCTCGAATCAAAGAGAAGAAGATAATGGCTCTTAAACCTTTTGTTGATCGACTTGGGTAAGTTGTTTGTGTGTTGACATTGTCAGTCTTTTCTTTCGATGAAGAAAATTGGCGCGAACAACTGAGATGTTCCAACTTATCATTTATTCACATTTGTGCCTTGGTCTAGGTATGATAATGTTCCTCCAGAAATCAATAGGCTAAGATGCAGGGTGAATTATCATGCTCTTAAATTTCTTCCTAAGATAGAAAAGATGGCTGATTTATTGGTATCAAGGATGCGAAACCGCACTGGCAGTCCAAATCCTTATATGTATGTGTAATTACTTGACCAAAATGACTATTTTTTAGCTCTAACTCAAAAGATGCTAATGCTCATTTGTTATTCAGGGCTCTCCATCTTAGATTTGAGAAGGGGATGGTAGGCCTATCCTTTTGTGATTTTGTGGGAACAAGAGAGGAGAAAGCTAAGATGTCAGAATATAGGAAAAAGGAATGGCCTCGACGTTATAAGGTCAAATATGTGTTAACTTTATGCTTTTGTTAGCAACAAGGGAAATCAAATGCTTGATATACTTGCAATTGATCTTATGTCCAGAATGGCTCCCATCTCCATCAATTGGCTCTGGAAAAACGAAAAGAAGGTCGATGCCCTCTTGAACCTGGGGAGGTTGCTGTGATTCTTCGAGCCATGGGCTATCCTAAGGGGACTCAGATATATGTAGCTTCAGGCCAAGTTTATGGTGGACAAAATCGGATGGCTCCATTGAGGAACATGTTCCCAAATTTGGTATCAACTTTTACATTTTCTTCTGTTGTTCAAATCATTTATTTCGCTTCATTTACTCATACCGGTTTCATTTTTCTCTTTCCTCACATGCATAGAGAAAAACTGCAATGTATTAGTCTCCTCTGGACATTAAATAAGACAAAATTAGGATTGACGTCAGTTCCACCTTTATGGTGATACAACCCAAAGATGAGTTGTGATGAGATTACATTGAAGGGGCTGAAGTATTATTGCGACAACGTTGCACCAAGAGAGAAGCTAAGATGAGAGATATGTTGTTGTGCAAATGAGGAAAATAAGTTGTAAAATGAAACACATGTAAATAGCAAGAAGAGAGGACTAACGGTTAATAGTCAGTGGTATTAGGGTGTAAATACTTTTTGGACAATTAACTTACAGTTTGTTGCTTTCTCACTCTATCTCTTCTCTTCTTTGATCTTCCTTGAACCTCAATTTCTCCTAATTTCCCAAAACTAAAGAACCCTAAATTGATCATTGAAATTTAACTGTATCAATTTAGTATCAGAGCTATCAATTCTTGACAAGAATTTAGTGAATTTGAAGGAGATGTTCCACAGAACTAGATCTTATGATGTGAGACACTTGGACGAAATCTTGAAGAATCAAATGTAGGAACTGGAGGCTAAGTATGAGAAAATAATCGAGGGATTAAAGGAAATTATTTTCCAACTACATTAGAATGGCACTCAAACTCGATAAATGATGGAGGATGATAGAAAGGTATTTAAAGTGAATCCGAATGAATTTTAGGGACATAATGGATCCACCATGCCGACCAAGTTCATTAAGGTCAAACATCCTGCTATTGACGGTGAAGGTCTTTGTAATTGGATCTTCAAATGTGAGCAATTCTTCATGTTGGATAGAACTCCAGGTGAAGTGAAGGTATTGCGAAAATGCATCTCACTGGAGGGGAATTATCTTGGCATCGATTGTATCTGAAGAATAGATTGATGGCGGAACTACCCAATTGGGAACAGTGCCTAATAGCTTTAGAGTAGTATTTTGGGGAATCTTTGTTTGATGATCCAGTAGGAGAATTGAAGGAATTAAAGCAAACCACAAACAAGAAGGATTATTTTGGGAAGTTTGATTTTTTGACACAAATTGGTGATGCCAGAGCCCTACTTGGTGAGCTTGTTTAGAAGGGATTGAAGCCTGCAATCGAGTGTGCAGTCAAGTTATTTAACCCAAGAAACTTGCAACAAGCATATGAAGCAGCCAAGAAGCAAGAATTGGTGTTCCGGCATCACTTTGTAGCTTATAAAACCAATTGGAAGAGCCAGCTACTAGGAGCATAGGGAGTCACCAACTCCAAGATTGTAGCAGGAACTTTTACCTAAGCCTCCATCGATGGACAGTGAGACGAAGGTGTCTAGAATAGCAAGCAGTAGAAAAATTGATGAATGAAGAGCTAAAGGTTTGTACTTTTGGTGTGAGGAAGAAGTTTACACCAGTACACAAAAATAAGAAGCAACTTTATATGTGTGTGGTGCATGAGAGTGATGAAGTGGATGAGAGGATTGAAAGAGAAGAAGAAATGGGGGAGCAACCACTGACTATTCCAATGAAGTTATGCCAGGTACCATAGCTGCTCAATTTGGACAAATCGATCCATGTTTTGATTGATGGGGGTAAAACCCATAATTTCGTAATCACAGCCCGGTTAAGAAGGAGGAGTTATTAGAGGAAATTGAGTCGATTATGATTATTGTTGGAGGAGGAATGTAGCTATAGTGCAATAACAGATATATGAATGTGAGTTGGGTGATTAATAATCATTGAATATAAGAAATATAAGAATGTGTGGGGTGATTAATAATCATTCATTAAATTATGATGCTTTAGTGATAAAGATTGGGAGAAGTGATATGGTGTTGGGAGTTCAAAGTTTAACTGGATTAGATGATGTAGTTTTTAACTATAAGAATGGCACTATGATCTTTGCGTGGAAAGGAGAAATAGTTGAGTTGCATGGTGACCTAGAGAGTGGAGTTAAAGTTGCCGTTGGAAAAACAAACAGTGAAGAGCTTGAAGGACGTGAATATTGTCTACGACTTTTTGTTATTAAAGCACTTGTATGATATCCAATGGATACAGTCACTTCAATGTGTTTATCAATGTTAGGAGTTGGAAGTAAGTAAAGAAAAAGTACGAGTAATCAGGACCTTGTTAATAATCTGTTAGCAAAATATGAAGATGTTTTTGTTAAACTAGTGGATTTACCACCAAGAAGACAGCGTGATCTTAGGATTGGTTTAAAGGAAGGTGCTGAAGCATTTAATGTAAGGCCTTATAGGTATTTCGGGGACCAAAAGAGAACAATAAAAGAGTTGATCAATGATATGTTGAAGCAGGAATCATCCAAGACAGTGTCAGCCCTCTCTTACCACTTGTTTTGGTGAAAAAGAAAGACAACTCATAGAGATTGTGGGTGGATTATAAGGCCTTGAATACAGGTATTGTGAAAGACAAATTTCCAATTCCTTTGATAGAAGAGCTAATGGATAAATTGGGCGGTGTATGATTCTTTTACCAAGTTGGATTTAAGGGCTGGTTATCATCAAATCTGCATGTTCGATGAGAATCTTCAGAAGAATGCCTTCAAGAATGATGAAGGGCATTATGAGTTTTTGAATATACCTTTTGGCTTAAGCAATGCTTCTACTGCTTTCCAAAGCTTAATGAATTTCATCTTTAAACCATATTGAGTAAATTTATAATGGTGTTTCTTGTGACATTCTAGTACATAGTACGTTGTTGTGTAATCAAGGAAAATAAGTTATAGAATGAAACACATAGAGGCTTAATAGTTATAATAGCTGTTGGTATGAGGGTGTAACTACTTTTTGGACAATTCACTAACAATCTGTTACTTTCTCTCTCTATGTCTTTTCTTTCTCATCTATTCTCTTATCTTTCTTGAACCTCAATTTTGCATTAATTCTCAAAACTAAACAACCCTAATTCGATCATTGAAATTTAACCTTATCATATGGATCACACCATGATTTTGAGTAGTTGATTGCATAGAGACAGAACTTGTCAATGATTCATTTAGTTATTCATAGTTATTCAGTTAAACCAATGATTCATTATTGGAGCAGATAGTAATTTTGATTTTCAAATAAATTTGGATCTTTTTATTTGTGAAATTTTTTTAATGTAGTGAGTAATAGCACTATTTACTTGTTCAAAAATTCTAATTTAGGCAATTCATACCATCTGTACATGGTGTATCAACTTCCTTAACCTTCCGACACGAGGCAAGCATCAGTCCCCATGCATGACCTTACAACTTTGTGGAGACCTATGTTTTCTGTAAATAGTCGCCTGGGTTGGATGAGCCTCAACCCGGTAGTCTTTGTAATAGAAGAGACATTTGTTGATTAGCCTATGCTTCTTTAAAAAGATTGTCATAAATAATTAAAGTGGGTCAGAATTTTGTGAGACAGTTCAGTTCATATCCGATGTGAGCTCTGTGAGTGTTAAGAGTGTTGGGATGAACTTTTCCTAGTATGAGAGGACCGGGAAGGAAGCAACTTTGGTGTACCAGTTATTGTGCCCACAATAAATGTTGGGTAGCCAAGGCTAACTATTGTGAATGTTTCTTCACGATAATTATTATGGAGAATATACCAAGACCAAGTCTAAGTTACATGTATCATTTTGAATCCAATTGGTAATTGAATGCTTTCCAGTTCTGCTTCCACTTTTTTGTATGTATACTTAAATATAAATTGAGCAGACAAGCAGAGACCTTCCAGTTTTGTATAGTTTACGATATTATGTTTCCTATCCTTCCCATGTTCATCACAAGATTTGTTACCAGGTGACAAAAGAAGAGTTAGCAAGCAATGAGGAGTTGAGTAGTTTCAGGAAGCACGTGACGAGTTTAGCAGCCCTCGACTTTTTGGTTTGCTTGAAGTCTGATGTTTTTGTAATGACTCATGGAGGCAACTTTGCTAAATTAATTATTGGTGCACGAAGGTACATGGGTCACCGGCAGAAATCCATCAAACCAGACAAGGGACTGATGTCTAAATCTCTGGGAGATCCATACATGAGCTGGGTTCCCTTTGTTGAGGATGTGATTGTTACCCACCAGACTCGAACTGGACTGCCGGAAGCCACCTTTCCTAACTTTGACCTCTGGGAAAACCCCTTGACTCCTTGCATGTGTAAAGCTTGACCGTGTAACTCTTTGAGCAGCATTTGCAGGAAGACTGAGGGTCATCACATCTAGAACATTTGACATGAAAATGATGAAGAATTGAATAGAGCAGCTTTAACACAGGGATGAACTTAAGGATCACAGTGCACATTAAAAGGTACTGAACGGCTTGCTGGCTGGAGATCATTGTCACATGATTACAGGACTTGAAATGTCATCATTTGCTATATGCTCTTTACTGTGATGAGCTGCAGTTTTATCTCCAAAAGTAGACCAACGTAAGTGGTTTATGTTAAATACAATATGGGGTTGATGATATTTGTAAGTCAATGTCTTGTAGATTACTAGTTGAAAATGCAACCCTTTTTGCAATTTTTGTGGCTATTGCTACTGAATCTGTATGGTCCTTTCAAAACAGCCAAGGATGATAAGTTCCCACTAGTCTGGTTCAATAAAAGCTTTCGTATATTCTGTCTTTACTGGTTCGGCATTGTCCAATTACAGCCTAAGCTGTGAGTAGATTCCTTGTTCTCTTTAGTCACTTTCATGAATATGCAAGGAAGCAAGGCATCCTTCGTTAATCGTAAATTTTTGCACTTCTTTTTGGGTCAAAATCAATTTCTTGTCTGAATACATGGTTACTCTGTGCTCCTCTGTGAAAAAGTGTCCACCCAATGGGTCCCATTCCACTACAGTTTTTTTGAAGCAAGGCCACTTTAAAATCAAACATTTTTTTGGGAATTGACTTTCAAATCAAACTTGTTTATCCTTGATTTATAATTAAGGCAAAACATTTCACAACCATAAATAAGTTACACTCAAATTTTCTATATTGACTTTCTTCTTCACCCTACATAAATTATTTGTTCTTCTGCTTCAGGGACGTGTGTGTCTGCTAAATATTGATGGTGCTAATGGCTTACTGGGGAAGTCGTGGCCTGACTTAGATATGTTTCCCTTTAAGATGGCTTAGTGATGCAGGTGACAAAAATTTATGATCGTCGTAACCTTCTATTCAAGTACACTCTTTACTAATTCCATGCAAGAATTAGGTAGGCAAGCATTAGCGACCATATCTATCCCATATTGAAACAACGTAAGAGGAACTGAAGTACGTTTTGGCCACCAGGCATTCGGTGCTGGATTCTTAAATTCAAAGCATCAAGGTTCTAATGATGATTACAAAGACCGTCTAGGAATATACAACGTATCTTTGTTTATTGCCACAACTCAGGCTGAGTAAGACTAAGCACAGTCAAGAACAAAGAGTGCACACCCATGGCTCTGTACCTCCATTGATATTGAATCACCTTCGGTTCCTACGTCTCTCCCACTCCAGATTTCTTTCCCTTTGCATGAAGCCCCATTCAAGTTTCCCCCTCCAAGATCCTTGACCACATCCGACACTCTTGCAGATATCAATGTCATTTCTTGGTTCAGGTTGAAAAAGGCCAAATATACCTCTCCTGAGTAAATTAATAAATTCAAATGTTAATAGTTGCACTCAGAACAAGAATACAAGTTACTGTTGTTTGACCTTAATCTGTATGTTTGAGTGAGCAAGAGACAGAGAGAGGGGGAGGGTATCTTTCAAATTATGAGCATGCATTTTCCTGGATTCCCTCTAAAAGGATGAAAAAACAAAGTCACAAGTCATCACTCATTTTTCTAAGAATGGTTTATCACGCTAATTTAAATGACAGTAAAGGGAGGCGAAATAATCTATGCTTGAAGCCAACTTCATCAAGTTTTGAAGAAATCAAACCTCTTCTTCCTGTAGCAATCCATGCACGGATGCCTCCAACGCCATCATTAGCTGCAATTTTTAACACTTTGAGATGATATGAATCGTGGGCTCAAATGTGTGCAGATTTTGGCTTTAAACACATTACCTTTAACTGAATTTACAACAGCACAGAGACCAGAATAGTTGCTGATGAGAGCTCCATCATTGGTCAACTTCCACATCTGTCAAGGGTATGAATTCATTGTTTAACTATCTTTCACTCAAATCCAACTTGTACGAGGAAGACATATCAGATTCACCAAATAAAAGGTCACGGTACACAATATTGAAATAATAATAGACGGATCGGGATTCTATGAAGCAATGCATTCCCATGGGCACTATCAGTCACAAATAACTAACAGTATTTCTTTGACTTGCGTTTAATGTTTTCTATTGTTTCTAAATGATTTGCATGGGAATAACATTTTCCGCGTTTCCTTCTCCAGCAATAGTTTAAAAGCTTGTTTTTAGAATTACCTGGTTGGCATCCCAACGGCAAGGTGAGAATGAGCTGCCCTTCAATCCTCTAGCAGTTTTCTTAGTTCTGGGAGAAGCATCCAAGCAGAATTCCAACCCATCACTCGCAAATAAATTGAGCTTTTCTTGCTTATAGATCACCTGCTCACCACTAAATTGCCATCCAAAGAATCATATATATGGAAGCATTAGTGACATCTCACTTAGAATAGTTTAATTAAGGAAAGGTTCAGTGTGATTACAGAGCAAAGAGATTATTTCTCTTGTATTAAGGAAAGGTTCAGTGTGATTACAGAGCAAAGAGATTATTTCTCTTGTATAGGCATATAGGTTCAGGGCCTTTCAAGTTCTTTTGCCAGCAGACCTGCTCAACATCTTGGTCAAGAGCCTCAACCAACCAACCATTTACTTTGGGATCTTTGCAGCTTCTACGACCCAAAACATATGCATCAATTGGATGTCTTCTAGATATTTTTGCTTGAGGGCTAATGCGACTTGAAATCAGTCTGCCAGTAACATAAGGAAACTGCAATTCGCCAATAATACGTTACTAATTATATTCCAGAGGGCATCATATATATCAACAAAGCTTAACTTGCCTCCTTGTTTTTTGAGCTAAAATAATTTATTTCCAGCAGCGTAGGGTTAGTAATTAAATTATAGGTGGCATCATCAAGTTTTCTGGCATCTCCTCCAAAAAAAAGTGGAGACCTCGCCATTGCCCACAAAGTCATCTGCAAACGGAGATCCATAGCATTGATTAAATAGTTGCTATGTGCTAGCAAAACTATATCCAAGCATAGAGTTATACATACTTGACTTTGTTTCTCCTCTGGAGTAAGGTTAGAAGATCTGTGTGGACCTTCATTAGAACCTATAACACATATATACTTTGCAGTTATGAATGCAGCAGTAGATCGTAAGCCCAAGGTCAGACGGCCAAAACATACTTCATTTCTTTTTAGTGGTTTAAAATGAAAAGCACATCACCAGCAACAATTAATCAAGAATACACATGAAAAGAAAGTGACAGCAACAGAAATTTATATCACCTGCATCACTGAGCCATCCGAAAGGAAGCATGTCTAAATCAGGCCACGACTTCCCCTTTAAGCCCTTGGCACCAATCATATTGGCAGTCGAGAAATCCCTAAAGCAGAAGAACACATAATTCATCAAGAAGGCTGAAGAAGTGAAAGAAGAAGAATAAGAATGAAGCCAAAGAGATAACGAGAAAGATCAAATTCCTAAGTTTATGCCTTTACTCTGTTACCTCACCTAGAAACATCAAAGTGACCTGCAACATCTCGCCAGGTATCCCAGTCATCCCCCGTTATCCTGTACATGTTGACCAGTCCACAAACATCCTTGGCCATACTTGGTGTCACACTGGTTCCAGGAGACAGAGAATACAGAATAGGACGATCAAGCTTTTGCAGAACCTGGCAAGAGTCAGTCTTTTATCAGCTGTTGTGAGGAGAATCAGATTGCAACATTGTTAATCTCTCGGAATAGATCACATACCTCTGACACGGTTGTTATCTCATCTAAGTCCAAGTCATCACCAAATACACAATCATTCTTAACTGATAAAATGTTGAGAAAAAAACAAAAAAAATGAAAAGTCAGGAAATCCAAATGAAGTCATTAAGAAAGTGAAATAATCATCTAAATATTTACTTTACTTACAATCAGAGAGAAACAAGTTTGAATTTCATGTCTAAAACTAAAACGTGCACTATCTCAAGTTTTCCATCCTAAGGATGCCTGAACGATCGGCAAACAAGCTCCTAGATCAAACTAAAAGTACACATAAAATAAAAAGTTATTGAGAAATAAATAAAGCTTCGGTTCCTACTAAATAACTCTCTAGTTCAGTAAGTTTGTGAGTCTAAAACTTCTACTTCAATGCGATAGTTGGCTGCTATAATCATCTTTGATGACAAGCTCCAGTTAGCAAGTGAATCTACACGGGGAATTAGCTCAAGGTAATTGTGATCGGTTCAGAAATCAAGCCAAAGTTTAAGGATTCAAGATTGAATACCCATAGGATCATGGGCTCAGTTTATCTGCAAGGTTTAAAATTCCTGCAAAATCCTTTCACTAGAACATATGCATTCCTTGAATTACGTGGATAGTAGTGCAGTATTGTTCTATTCATGAAAATTTTGCTGCTACTGAAAAGAGTCGATGGAAAATATTATACGGCAGAACTCTTGAAAGCATTCCCTAAAAAAATGTGAAAATTTCCATTCTTTAGCATTTATATACAGTTAAATAGGCCTAACTTAAGTGTCAATTACCAAAATCAACACCCCACTCCGCATACTGTTGATAGAGCGACCTCAAGAAGGCTCTTCCTGCTCCTAGTTTGGTGTTTACACTCATGAAGCCATGTGGCATCCATGCACAAGCCCTTTCCTTGATCCCTATATCTGTTGCCCTCCATACACGTCCGGACTCGTGGTAAGTGCCGCCCTAACAAGAAGTGAAAAGAAGAAAGTTTCTTGAAGTAGTAATTCTTCAGTGATAACGGATCACTTCTGTAAGCTGACATTTTTGGAATTCTAGCATAACAGTAATGAAAGGAGAAGAAAAGGAGAAACAAGTAGAAAACTAATCATGTATAAGGTAAGGGAGAAATACCGTTGTAGTATCCAAGATACGGGTGTTTGCATTGTAAGCTTGTGTGCTTATTCCTCTCATAACATGGATTCCAAATTTCAAACCCATATCGTGCACCTTCCTGGCCACTTCCGTGAAACCCTTTCCTCCACGTGAAGATGGCCATCTACCTGGATCAGGGATCATTCTCCCCCATTCATCAATGACATCAAATCCAAGAGAATCTGTGTACGCACCAGGCACCTTTCTCCTATACCAAAGGAAATCTACCACGACATACTGTATACAATTGCACATAGAGAAATAGCAGAAACCAATGAACGTTTTTCTTCAACAAACCTCAACGGTGCTTAAACTTTAATGCTGATGCTTATACCTCATATCCGAAACTACGTAGACGCTTGGAAACAATTTCCGCGTTTTGGAGGAACTCTTCTTCAGAAATGACCCAAGAATAGGAATCATAAGAATTCCATCCTCTCGGTGGGAAGCTAGCACGCTCCAGTTCAGATGTCACCCTGAAACCATTTGATTCACGGAAAAGTTAAACAAAGTTGAACTTGTGGGAACAGAAGCGTTTGCCGACAAAATGCACGGAATCAATCAGACATATGTATGTAAATGCATCTTCCTCTACAAAATGGCTTCTTTATGAGGACAATCAAATATCAAACACCGTTATGACATTCCATATAAACCCAGATGGAGATGTGAAGTGAGCAAACATCTCTAATCAGAAATCATAAATCTAACACAGAAGAATCCTCTCTCGTCCCAAAACAAGAAAACAAATGAGATCAAGGACAGCAGAGAGGGATGTACCTGTAAATCCAAAAGGATGACAACAAGAACAACAGAGAGCTCAAATGGTGAATCTTCATGGTTCTACTTTCTGAGCACTGAAATGATAATACTCGTTCATATATATACTCCTCAAAACTACTCCCTTTGACTCTTTAACAAGTCATTCAGACAAAAGTCCATCAGACAGAGCTATTCTCTTGTCCTAAGAGAATTTACTCTGGGTGGGAACCAATAATTACTTCCCTGTTCTGGATAGATATTTCTCGTATCTTCAATTTTATTTTCTGGGTTGTCGGGAAAATTTCCAATGTTTTGAATGTAACCACGTGTCAGAATCTATATTTTGTCGGAGGAACGTATCGAGTATATAAATATCGACTTTTGATATACCACTCCATATCCATATTTACCATTATCAAGATTTGAACTTTTTGATCAAATCAAGAAAAAATTACTCAAATTACGCCATAAATCTTACATCTATAGACAAGAAAAATTTACCAAATTACGCCATAAATCTTACATCTTTAGATGTTTTGCACTTACAAGTACTGCCTCTGCCCTATAAAATAGTTCTATATTCCCTTTATCTCCATGAAAAAAAGGAAAGAAAGCAGCACGAACGGTAAGTCGGCATCATACGATTAGTGCAGATATTGGTTATTGATAACCTCCAACTCCAAGTCACCTACTTGGCGTTTTCTCCGCACGTTATCACTCATTAAGCCTTCAACAAGATAAAGAAGAGCATCAGCAAGCGGCGGTTTTATCGTAAATACACTGCTAGACCAACATAAGCTTCCAAAACATAAGTCAAGTCCTAGAATATGATTATGTCTTATAGCCTATAAGCTCCTATGTGCATAAGTTTTATGGTGTTACATCTTTGTCAACTAGTTTTTTGGGTCAAGTGTTTGACATACTAAACTATATTTTTTATATAAAAAATAAAAAAAGACATCTTTAGTTCTTTGTTGATCAACACTAATAAGGATAACTTAAAGCATACTAGATTGGAGAAACAAGAATTAGTATAAAATTTAATAGTAGGCTTTATGAGTAATCATCTATCTTTGTCATCTCTTGTATCATTATGTATGAGCGAAAACTGTGATTAGTAAAAGAGTGTTTACATGGTGACAAAACGCAGAAAGATATGCAATTGACAGGAAAAATCACAGCAAAAGCTCTGGCCTCAACTACAACAAGGCCTGAAAAAAAGTGAGAGTACTGGTTGAAAGAAATCCAGGAAAACGAATAATCGTAAATAATATACATGCCCTTCAACTCAAAATTAATAAATTAAACTTAAATTCAATCTACTATCATCTTATTAAATTAGGCTTATTTTCTTATCCCTAAAGTAACTCTTAATGATTGAAATATCTAAATTAATAAATATTATTATAAAAAAATCAGCTATTTATTAATTAACTATTCAATTCAATTAAACACCTACCTGTCGTCCTCACTCAAATACAGAACAAACTTTATTTTGCCTTTGTTTGGATCCTTATTTGCATAAGGGAAAGGAAAGGAAATATTGAGAAGAAAAGAGGAGAAAAGAATGAAAAAAAATGAGATTTCCTTTCCCTTGTTTGTTTTCCTAATTTATCAAAGGATGGAATTGAAACTTATAGACATTTATGCCCTTGATTATAGAACTTGTTTATCTTTTGTTAAATAAGGATACAATGGTAATTTACTTATCTTGTCTTACTTTGTCTTGAATTTCTCCTCCTTTCCCACCAATTTGGTGGGAAATACATTTGGTTCAAATTTTTCTCCTATTCCTCTCTATTCTCTCACTTTCCCTTTACTTATTTTTGTCCAAACAATAGAAACCAAGATAAATACAATTTTCATTCATTTTTTTTCTCTTGCTTTTCTTCCATTAAAACAAAGGCTTTATTTTTTAGTGTTACCTTCCTCTCTTTTGCTGTCGTGCCTTCATCACTGCGCCCTTCTTCGTCCATCACTCCATCTGCTTCTTTGACGGGACATGCTATTTCTGAGTGCTTCCTGCTCGCTATTGCTTCTTTGTTGATGGCTCGCAGTTACTTCTCTGTGCTACCGCCTCTCCTCTCCGCATTGGCTCGCGACTGCTTCTTTATTCAAACGAAAAACAGTAATTTGGAATTCTCAACGAAGATTTTTACTGGGACACTCGAGGATATCCGGATAATGCAAGAGTAGAGGAAATTATGGAACAATACGAAATAGTGTACAGGAGATATAGTAACGTTGTGGGACATGTTGTACAATTAACCTTAATTATGTACAGCAATTGTTACGATAAAATGCTCTCAGATCAGATCCTGGTTGAATTTAATAGCCCGACAAATAATAACGAAAATAAAGAGAGACAAAATAAATGGGACAGAACACAAAGATTTA
>JAOSBP010000003.1:9045086-9055367 GCA_027563825.1 Erythroxylum mucronatum
TAAACTAAAACTAAAGTTGGCTGAACAGGAGGCTGACATCCAAACTGTTTTGAGATTGGATCAATTGTCTACATCTGCTGGGTTTATCTTTTTTTTTCCTTCCCCAAATGGCCTATTGTCATCCCAATTTATGCATGAAATTCTTTCTGTTTGAATATCATTGATTATAGTTTGACTAATCATTGTTCACTAAGCTTAAAAATCATTCGAACATTGCTTTCATAGAAAAAAAATTGATACATCTTTTTGTTCTAATTTCTTATGCATCATAACTTTTGTGAATGAATTGTTTTCATGTTTAAGAGTGTATTCACTGTAAACAACTGGTGAATTTGATTCAAAATTGTTCCAATAGACTGAGTGTAAAAACTTCTGATTAATAAGTGATCATGCTTCTGCTCATTGATTTAGAGATTTATTGCTGTTTGTTTTTAAAGCAAATTGTATCTGGACCCGTAGTATTGTAGATGTTATTGTAGTGATTCGTACTTGTAAGTATACCATGTACATACTTCTGAACCGAAGAATGTATTTATGCAGTTCTCTATTGCAGATTGATCTTTGTACTGATATGAATTGGATTCATTATATTGGCCCCTAAGCTTTGACTCATGTACTCAAAACCGGTCCCCAGAAGTGGAAAAGTAAAAAGATGAGAAACTATGCATTAGATATGTAACTGCCATCTTGCACATGGTCATTGTCTGTCTTCCACTGCTTTTCACTTTACACCTTCTTGCTACATTCATGTTTGACGTAGGGTTCTCTTGTGCTTCACTACTGCTTGAATTGGTACTATCTGATAGATAATTGTTTCAGACCTGAAACGGATGAGGAAAGATCGTTGAAAGAAGAAATAGAGACTTTAAAAAAGGAGCTCCAGAAGGAAGTTACAACAACAACAAACAGGGGATATCTTCAAGAGTCTGGTGGAGAAGAACCTAGTATACAAGAAATGTTATCTCATAAAGAAAGGGAACTGGAAAAGTTGATTCGTGATCTGGATGACAAGGTGCGGTTTGGGCAGAAAGCTGTTGATAGGCCAGGTTCGGGAGCAGGAAGGTCTGTAGTTTTTCCTGAGAGACCACATTCACGATCTGGATCATTTGATGATTCTAGAAGCATAGAGTCCACAGATAGGCCGAGATCACGTGGGCTGCACGATAGTTGGTCAAGGCCTGGTGATGAGAGAAGATCATACCAAGGTGGCAGGGGAAGAGTATTTCTAGGAAGCAGAGACTTCGACAGGTATATAATCTTTCTTAACAGTCGCTCTCTCTCATTTCTTGTGCATTACTTTTCTGTTGAATCCAGTGTTGGAACTCTAGCAGGAGTGTGCTATGTAGTTACTTTCTGTATTTTGTGCTCATATGCATTCAGTTTCCTGTTGCAAACCAAGAACAGTTATAAGTTGACCATAAATTGTCTTCCCCCCTTATGAATACAGAGGATGTTGATGAATAGGGTTTTTCTGATCCAGCTGCTTGTTGAGTGCTTGGTTCATCTTTCATGTGGATGCTACAGGTTCTTGTATGATAGTTGCCATTTTGAGATGCATGTAACATTAGGGTGTAATGTAGTTTGGTTGTCGTCACTTGGTTTCTAAAAAAGGATGCTTCTAACTGGCCATAACTTTGTATCGTGTCACTTGCATATGCAATTTTCTTTTCCAAGATGCCTAGATTGAGGCCTATAACGAACGCCTCTAAATGTTTTGCAGGCCAGGAACAGGGGCGAGATGGTGAAGAGCTTCGGTGGAGTAGAATCAAGTTCTGTCATCAGCTTTTGACAATCGGAATCAAATAATACCTTCTTAATTTTATCTTTGCTCTCTTGTTTTTTGCTCTGGAAATGGAGTAAAGAATTCTTGAACACTGGCACTGGAACCATTGCATTGATCTATTGATACTTCAAACTATGTAAAATTGCAATTTTTTAACCAGATTTTCGTCTGTTTTGGGGCAGGGAGCCAGTACTGTTGGGTAGGACTCGGAATTTATTGAACGCTATGGAACTCGCATGTTTCTTCTGTCCTTTGCTTATCTTTATACAGTTGGATTTTGTTGTGCATGTGACCGCTAAGTTGGATTTATGCAGTGCTGCATTTTTCTTTCCCAAGTTCGATTGCGTTTGATTTGATGTATTCTCCTCTCTCCCGATTGGTGAACACAGGAGAAAGACAATTCCTTTGGTGGCTAAATATTTTCTTTACGCTGTTTTCTTTTGAAGGACTTGCAACTGACACTGATCATCAAGCCCTTGACCTTTTCCTCTGTAAATATAGATCAAAAGATTCTCGTGACTACTTTTAAGTGTACCATAGGTTGAAGTCGACAACTCTATGTTTGAACCATAGAACACTGTAAAAATGAATTCAAGCTGTGGAATAGACTCACTTTCAAATGAGTACGAGTATATCATTTTTATTTTTTAAGCAATTCTTTCTAAGTTTAAGCTACGACAGGAGGTCCATTGTCCTGTAAGCCGTCTCGTTATGATTCTCTCTTAATGGTCTTCAATGAGATTTGTTTGTCAAGTTGACTTCTGAATTGAAGTATCGCATCTAACAAGGAAGGGAGCTCCATAGCAGTGATTTGATTTCAATCTTCAAACGAATCTACCCACTTGCAGATCTAGCAGAAGACATACATACATAGCTAACTAGCAACTTGGCACATGCTCGGCCCAGTATATCTGTTGACAGCTCAAGTGACTTAGGATAGAGTTGGCAAATGCCCAGCAGAGAAAAGTCATCAATATCTACAAGACTTTGTTGATTTCTATGCCTTGCAAGTTCTTCAAATTTGGATTCACTTTTTTAAGTGGCCTTGATGCTTTCCATTTGAAGCTGACGACGATAGGAAAAGGAAAGCAGACCAAGTTGGTGGATGGTAATAACTTTGGCGTTATACACAGGCCTAGTTATGCCTTTTGATTAAAGAATCTCACTATCATTTAATATCTAATTCGTGAAATTTAAGTACTTTGGTAATTTTGCTTTTAAATTGATTTTTTTCCTTAATTTCCCCCCCAAAAAAAAAGAAATATATGTTAGCGGCGTTGGTCAATGGGGGCGTGTGTGAAGTTACAAATACCCTTCTTTTCTTCCGTTTCCTTTCTTGCTGCATCTGAACTTTTGTCATCTTTCGACTGAGGTCAGTTCAAATTATGATTAATTGCGACGAAGTTGATGTACACGAATCGACCTCCACCTGTTTGATATAAATCCTTTATCAACTAATGGACTGGTTAAGACCCAGAAATCCCTGGGATCTGAAACTCGCGTTCAGAGCAACTGCGGTCATAGTTCCTTTAGCAGTTGTGTACTCAGTCTTCATTGCAACTGGACAAAGAAGGAATATTGGTTCCTCTAATGCTTGTAAGTTCCCTGTCGTATTCAACTTTGGAGATTCAAATTCTGACACTGGTGGCCGCTCAGCAGCGTTTCAGCGAATTCCTTACCCTAACGGCTATTCTTTCTTTGGGAAACAATCGGGGCGTTATTGCGATCGATGGACGGGTCATTGTTGATTTTATAGGTTGGTGATAACCAAGTGTTAGCTTGGCCACCAGATTGTTTGGAGGGTTTCATAAGTTTCTTTGGTAATTTTGTGCAGCTGAGAAGTTGGGATTGCCACATTTGAGTGCTTATTTAGACTCCATTGGGACAAATTTTAGGCATGGAGCAAATTTTGCTGTAGGAGGGTCAACGATACAGCCCCTGGATATAAGGATATTTGAGGGAGGTTATAATCCCATTTCTCTTGAAATACAGGTGCTGCAATTTGAACAATTCAAGGAACGCACCATCGAGCTATACGGCCAAGGTTGGAGTCGCAGCATGATATTTTTCTTTTGAGTATAGGAGATGGGTAATGGGGCTTTGGCCTTGAGTGCTTTCACTATGGGATGCTTAAATGGTGCTTCTATTGTTACCTAGCTTTTGTAATTTCCAAGATGGGTTGAGTTACTGGATTTTTATTTTTCAGGTAGAAGCTCTTATGTTTTGAGTAATCTCCCACGGCCAGAGGATTTCTCCAGAGCTTTATACACCCTGGATATGGGACAGAATGATCTTCATTCTGCTTTTGAGTCTATGACACAGAAGCAAGTATTGGCATCCATACCCAGTATCATTCATCATTTTGCACAAGCAGTGGAGGTAACTTAAGTGCCCTTCTGTGCTAGTTCTTTTCTCTATTCTAAGGGAACCAATTAATTGTTTGCAATTTATGCACAAACGACCACCATTACCAGTTTACGAACAATTCATTTATGAACTCTGAGACATACAGTTTGGAAGAAAAAAACGAAAAAGACAGAGCAATGGCCTTTATAAGCTGCAGATTGAGATCAAAGTAAGAAAAGTGTGAAGAGTAGAACCAACTGAATTTATGATATGTAAAGCAGTATATTAGTATAGATTTTTAACTTCACGGTTTTTTGGTTCTCTGGGAAACACTTTCAACTGCAGTTTACTTCTGTTGTTTTGTTTCCAAGTTTTTCCCCAGATACTGAAACTAGCACAGTAGATCTATGAGGTAATACTCTACTAAATAAGCTGCAAATGGGGTTAAAATAAGAAAATTGCAGATAGTCGATAGATTAATGTGAATATGACACAAAAGCAGTATGTTACTATACTCTGTTTTTCTATCTAAAAAATTCTCTCAACTTACATTTTGTTATTCAGTTGTTTCATTTCGAAATTGCAAGCATAGTCCATGAGGAATGTGCAAAACTAAAATGCCTATGGAGAATGTTGGGTTGATGTATTTGAGTTTGCTTATCTGGGAAGATCTAGTGAAATTAGGCTACGCTGACATCTATACTTGTGGTTTATCACTTCAGAAACTATACCAACTTGGAGCAAGAACATTTTGGATACACAACATTGGTCCCATTGGTTGCTTACCATTTGTTCATTTATATTATCCTCCAAAGCCTACAGATAAAGACACAAATGGCTGCGTGAAATTTCCCAGAATGAGGTTGCACAAGAATTCAACAGGCAGCTTAAGGAAACGGTAATGCAGCTCAGGAGTCAGTTCCCTGATGCTTTCTTTACTTATACCGACATCTACACAGCTAAGTACTCGCTATTCTCTGAAGCAAAAGATTCAGGGTAAGAAGAACGAGCATGATGTAATTGAGTTTGAATCCTTCACTTCTGAGGCTGCTACTTGACTACTATATTCCCTCTGAGTTGTTGGCTCTGCAGGTTTGATGATCCCCTCGAGTACTGTTGTGGATACTATAAAGACAATGGTGTTCATTGTTGGCAGAAGCGAATGGTGAATGGAACGGAAGTTGGTAAGAAGCCATGCCACAACCCCGGAATCTACATTGGTTGGGATAGCGTGCATTACTCTGAAGCCGCAAACCACATAGTAGCCAAAATGATTCTTGACGGATCAATGTCAGATCCTCCGGTACCCATCAACGAGGCATGTCACAAGACTGTCCAGTCATGAGCTCTGTCTCTAATACCACCCATCAATGTGACATGAGCTTCATCTTTATGCGTTAACTGCTAAGCGTTCAATGTGAAACCAATGTTTTGTGTCTGAAGATGCGGTCACGTTACTTGAAACAAAGTTCAGAATCGTGATAAAAAAAAAAAAAACCGGAAGATACTCGACTCCACTGGGGATCGAACCCAGAATCTCTGGTTCCGTAGACCAGCGCCTTATCCATTGGGCCATGGAGTCTGCTGTTAAACATTAAAAGCTCAAAATTTAAATTTAAAAAAATCAGTGTTGATTAAAAAAATTATGATAAAATATTTTAATTTTTAGATTCAATAATTATCGGTTATTTTTAAACGATTTAAATATAAAATATCTTATTTTAATTTAGTTCTCTAACTTTTTCTAATTTATAATTTTGAGTCAATATATTTTGCTATTTTAATTTTTATTTATCTACTGTTTTGTATAAACCAAAAATTTGGGTACAATTTAATACAAAAATTCAGTATAATAACTCATGTTGTTACAAATTTCCTTTAAAAAATATTCAAGTAAAGTTTCCAATTTAAGAAAAAAGGCTTTTCAAAAATAAGAAATTATAAAAAGTTTATATGGGGTGATCTTTATGTTAATTATAATTTAAAACAGGGTGGTTGTTAATAACGTTTTAGATCATCAAACATGACTATTTAAATATCAAAATTTAAATTTAAAAAATAATTTACTAATATAATTTAATTAAAGATTTACATAATTTCTTAACTGAGTGTCAGACTGTCAGCAAAGTTCTTTTCATATTTAAAGCTTACTGAGAATCTTATCATATAAAGTCTCTTTTATTTACTAATTCAAATAATTTTATTGTACCTTTTTAATTAGAGTTCATTTAATATGATCCTAATTCAAATCATTGGTAACTTAAAAGTAACAAAACTATAGCTAAACCAAAAGGAGAACATACTTATCTCTCTCGTGAATTGATCCAAACTCAATAAGTTTATGCTTTACAATCAATCGATTGGTTGTAGTCTAATGATATAATAATTATATCAGATGTATATGATAAAGTCCATGAGATAAGTACACATTACAAATAAAGTTATGAAGATATTCATATTGCATTTATGTATTATCCTTAAATTATTCATAAGTATTGTTCTATTAAGATTGAACATTAAAAAAACATAAATAGATTAACATGCGTTATGTTTTTCCTTATAAAAGAAGTAGTTGATCTTGTAGACTAAAATAAGATGATACTTAAGCAAATGTGAGGGTATTTATTAGAGAACAAGTTTACTGAACTAACTCCATTTGAGAAATTCATTTGAAACATTACTTGTATTCTATGGAAAATGTAACATCTCGTTTCCCATACTAAGGGTTAAAACCCTAAGATACGGTACATGTGAGATCAATTATAGACTAAGAAAAATGCATCTCATGTTCATGCATATTATTAGCATACACAAAAGTGAATTTAAATTTTGCACACATTAAAAAGACTGTACATGCATTCATTGATAATTGTCGGGTATAATTGATTGTAAATGTGATTATGTGAGAATTGTGAATTAATTGAATTAAAAATCGATGTGGAGAATATGTGTATTGATTTAGAAATTTTGGAGAAATTTTGGAGAATTTTAGAATTTATTGAATATTACTGGATTAGGAAAAATGCCAATTGGCAAGTAAATTGATAAATGGAAATAAAAATAAGAGTCAAATGATATTGAAGAATTTTATTTATAAGTTTAGAGTTTGTAAGAAAATGATATTAAAAATTGGGAGACAATTATAGTAAAAATATTGGAGTTGGTTGAACTAGTTACATGAGAACTAGTTAAAGCCTTAAAAGATGGATGAGTGACAAGTGTCACATGTAAAGTTGATCTTTCAAAAGTTTACTACTGTTCCTTTAACTTTAAAAGACAAAGACACTGTTTGTCTTGTCTTAAAAATATCTTCTTTGTAGTTATCTTCTTCGATCTTGTTCCCTTACACAAAGTTTTTCATCAAATACCCTTCAAAGCTAAACTTTGCTTTTCCTTATCTTCTGCCACTCCCACTTTGTTTTCTATTTCTTTTGCCTCAAGAAAACCTGACTCAAACCATCTATAAGATGAAGTATGTGGTTGCAAGAAAATTAGGGCTTCTTGATATTCGAAGATTTTAGAGTTTTAATAGGTAAGTATTGTGTAAATCTTTTAGTGATGTTGGTTTATGAAACCAAAAGGGTGATTTATTTGTTATTGCATAATCATGAAGAAAAATAGATGTTTTTCATGAACACCGAGGGTTTAAGAGATGAAAATTTTTTATGTGTGATTTTTGAATAATTGATGATTATTCTTTTATTAGATAGTGTAGATTTGATTATTGAGTAGAAATATCAAGGAAAATATGCATGAGAAGAGTGCAGAAATTAAGTAAGTGGTAGAGACATATATGCTTTGTTTTCCTTCTTCACTGTGTATATATGTATACATACGTGAATATTTTCGTTGGTTGGAGACATGAACCGAAAATAAGTGTAGAGTTAATGTGAATTAGATGAGTTAGATCAAATGAAAGAGTTGACGAAACTGAATGAATTTAGAGTTGGAAAATGGTTGTAAGATGATGGTCTGAGATGAGAAAGATCATCTAGACGAACCCCGCTAGTGTTTAGATGAACCTGCTATCGTCTCCAGACGATCGTAAACAACCCGCTATCGTCTCCAGACGATTGCAAACAACCCCGCTATCATCTTCAAACGATTGCCACGTCAGTCCCCCTATCGTCTTCAGACGATTGCAACCCCCTAACGTCTTTATACGATTGCAACCTTTAGCTCCCTTATCGTCCTCAGACAATCACAACCCTGCTATTGTCTTCAGACGATCGCAGCTGCTATTGTCTTCAGACGATCGCGACTTTGAAGATTTAGGGCTGATGCAACATCCTTCAATCTTTTGGCTATATCTTTTTCGTCTGACCTTCAAATGACATGGGACTTGAACCATTGGACTCGTAACACATTGATATTCATCTCCACCAATAATTATAACCATCTGAAATGATAAAGGAGAGATTGATTGATGAATTTGGGACGGAATTAATGAGGAGTTCTGGAAAATGATAACTGGAGCATTTTCACTGAACATGCTTCAGTATTTTAGGCATAACTTGTTATGTAGTTATCAAAATGAGATAAATTTTAATTTGAATTAAACTATAGAGATAGGGCTACAAATTATATGAGGATATAGAATTTTAATTCTATGTCTAAGAATTTCAATTTTCTGGACTGAAGTCAAGTACAGGATACTGTTTGAGCTTATGAATAGTCCGAATTATTCTGAATTTAATTTTTGGAATACTGAACCAAATCGAATGATTGTGGTGTCAATAGAAACTTAAGACAATGGGGAACACTTTTTTAGAATAAAGTGTTACTAAATTAGTTCATTTACTGATCAGAATGATCATGGAAAATTAACCCAAAGGTCTGGATTTTGGAAGTGATATAGGACTAAAGTGAGAGTTTCGATAATTGTTTGGTCTTATAATGCTATAATAACCTTAACGAGTGAATTGTTGGTATTAAAGTACCAAATACGTGCGTATAATGGAGATGAAGTGGTTCATATGATTAAAGTTGTAATTCAAGAAGAGGAGTAAAGTGTGTCTAGTGAAAGTGAATGAGAAAGGAGTTGTTATGAAAGCAAATGATGCTAAAAATGAGAATGTGAAATTTGATAATATATTCGGGATTGTCATTGAGCATGCATTGTACATATTTCATATTTGTGCATAAGCGAATACTTATAATTATGCAATTATTAATATGTGTGCAATGTGTGTATTGCATAATTTTGATGTGCAGGTTAAACATCCGCATTCAGATGTTTCCAGAATGTGGAAGCAAATGCCAATCTGGAGCGTACTGTGAGTAGACCGAGAGGGTCTTACTTTACTGTTTGTTTTGTTTATGTTATGAATTGAATGATTATGCAATGTGAGTGTGTTGGTTCCGAACAATATATGTCCGAGGAGTTTGATAAATGTGAGAACATTGAAGTGTTCCTTGTATGTGAATTTGATTGAAATAAGTGTACATAATTTGATTGTTAAATGTCGGACACGGTCCGATGATAAATGTGTTTTAAATGTGCAATTGCATATAAATGAAAATGTGATTCTCAACTTTAATGTTGAATGCCGAACTAAGATCCGATGATATGCGAATGTGATTGAATGAGAATATGTAAATGTGACTGATGCATTTCATTACATGAATGTATGAAAGATAACGGCATTTGTGACCGGAGTAGCTACCAAAAAAGAGTTTAAAGCTCAGATTGTGAAAAAGAGCTTAAAGCTCATAATGTGAAAAAGAGCCTAGAGTTCAGAAAGTGATTAAGAGCTAAAGGCTCACTATATAAATGAGCCTGGCATTTTCAACTGATACGGGATAGTTATTAATAAGCCCGGTATCTACAATGGATACGGGAAAGTTATAGGCACTCGGTGTAACACCCAAATACCCCCTAGGAGGATACATAGATGCCACCCAAGACAGTACAAACAATCACACAGTTATTTATTTTAATTAGTAACTCAATCCCACACACATATATTACATATCGTAATCGCAAAACAAAATTCCCAAAGAATAATTACAGGCCCAAATAAATTATACAAAATACATATTCGAGCTATACAAAACTCAGACTCCATTGGCCATTGCGGTTGACTCATCCCAGTCTTTAATGTCCTCGCTCTGAACCTACACGGGGCAAATCCACCGTGCTAAGCTTATAG
>JAOSBP010000003.1:9085673-9121173 GCA_027563825.1 Erythroxylum mucronatum
TACCGTACATGCATAAGTCGAGTTACACCATGTACAAGTCGACTTATCGGTACCGAGCATGTGTAAGTCGAGTTATAGGAGTGTACAAGTCGACTTACACTTACAATATGGGTGCATGAAAAATTCATTGTAATGTGTGCAATAATCAAATTCATGTGTGTGTATGCTAACGATATGCATGAGCATGAAATGCATTTTTCTAATCTCCTATTGCTATTTTCTCAATTGCAAAAATTTAGGTTTCTAACCCTTAGTATGGAAACGAGATGTTACAAATTTACTGTCCATATTAGCAGCTACTGTGCATCTGCTAAGTAGTTCCCTCCAGATGTCTCTAATGTATAGGCATTTGAAAATATATTTTCAATTGTTTCCTCAGCAGTTTGCATAAGCAACACCAGTTGGTAAGATATGTATATCTACCAATTCTGTCAATTGTTCTTAATCAACCTTTCATAACAACCCATAAAGTAAAAGAAACTCGAGGTAAAAGGTAGCTGGGCTAGATAGCTTTGGTCCAAGATAGATTAGGAAGATGCTTGAACAACCATTTCTTGCAAGAAGAACCTAATAACTTACCATCAGGTGAGTTCTTTCATATGTATTTTTCAATTTTAGCATTGCAGTGAGTTCCATATATTTCATTAGCAAGTGAAATGCGAAGTGATGTATTCTAAAATTTTTCTTTGTAGAGAATAGTTGTAGCTACTAAAGCATTTAATGGAATTGAGTCCTTAGGAAGTCTGCATCATTGAACTTGTTTAATGGTCCTATTGAGAGCTAGTTGTCATATCAAAAGTTAGTATTTTTCCCCATTTCCAATAAGAGTAATAAAATCAGTCGTATACTTCTCTTTTAGTTTTAGGATAGCCTTGAGAGTAATAAAATCAGTCCTATACTTCTCGCTCAGTTTTAAGATAGCCTTAAGAGTAGTAGGGGGATAATGAGAACAATATACCACCAGAAAGATAAAAAAAATAAAACAAAGAGGTTTAGATGTGAGACTGACACATTCATTTCGTCTAGACTTTATAAATCTCAAATACCTCTCTGACCTGATGTCAGGAGCTCTAAAATTTCTCCTCCACTGGTTATAAACCAACTTAATTCCAATAGGTTTATTACTTTCTGAACACTCCCACACCTCCTTGCACTAGCTTCACTTCTCAATCACCTTAGATAGTTGAGGAAAACCCTCAGGAGCTCTCAACTTTGCATGGACTACTTGCTTATTTGCTTAATTCTAAACTTAAATTGGATAACTTGTTTGGTTATGGATTAGCTTCTACTAGGCTGTGCTTTCCTGCTTGTTTAACCTAGTTTGGTTTTCCATTGGTCTATATTTTCTTCAAGACTTATTTACTTAAGTCCACCAATCTTTAAAAAAAATATTTATTACAATTTAGGCCATTTTAGCTATAAAATATGGAAGTAAACGACTTAGGCTATTAATAGTAAAATGTAGAATATTTTGCCCAAATATGCTATGTAAATGATTTAAAAGATAATTTAGGGAGATTATAAAATGTAACATTTTGCATTTATCAATAAGATAAAAAGGTTTCAAATAATTATATTTCTAAATTACAACCAATCGATTGACTATAAGACAAACTAACACGGGACTCTATCAAAACTTATCATATATCTCACTCTATAGTTCCCCAAAATTTGAAGTATGCATGAAACTGTCAACTAAATCTTTAGATATAAAATTTAAATTCCAAGATGTAACCATATAATCAATCAACTCTTACCGTTCAAAAATATATAAACCATTTTTTTAGTACCTAATTCTCCTATCAATAAAACCTATCTTATATTTAGACCCCGATACTATTTTAATAACCTTGTAATTTTATAATTTGAGCTAATTAATAGAGTTCTAAGTAGAACTATATCAAGATGATCAGAAATATGGATTTGCATAAAGTTGTCATCGCTTCTTCTACTACTAGCTTTTGGTTTCCCATTGCAAATCAGTCACAGTCGACTCCATGATTCTATACTGGATGTTGTCATAACTTCGATAAATAGTGAATCAATTTGAGATACCAAAAATACTCATAAAATAAAAGAAAGGTGACTTTGAACAAAAAAGCTCACATGCATAACATCATATTCGAGCTAACTTCTCCACCATTCTCCGAGAAGTTTCTTTGTTACAAAAGGAAATAAGCATTGAGATATTGTTTTTACGTAATCTAAGAAACAAATTACAAAATACTACTAGCTACGAGAACCACTACTAGCTACGGTATATATGTTTCCTGTTTACTTAAAACGCACAATTAACTAGTTAATGAAGGAAATTTTAACACAAAATTACAGATTAATTTCATAATTAATCAACACAATTAATTAGCCCTATAATTGCAACATACTTGATTCAGCAATTGTATGAACAAATAACTAGAAATTAGGAAACATTGAGCCCAGTGTGATGTTCTGTGAAGCGGAGCGATAGAGACGTAGAGGATTGACTACTGCTATTCTAAACTCTGATTAGAAACCCGTACAGTTCTCAATGGGGAGACTGTATTTAAAGTTGGCTAGTAGTAGGGCCTCCTGTGTATTGCAAAACGTGGCCTAAGCCTACCCATCATAGCAAGCCTATGAACACAAGCCTAATGACACATTAGAGAACTAAGCCCAATTACCTGACATCTAATTAATCGAGGTTTGTACAAAATTATGTTTATTATGCTAATCCATAAAATTATGATAAAATTGTATCATTCTAGCACTTGGACAGCATAACCAATATCAATGAACAACATAAACAAATCTCCAAATTAATATAACAATATGTGGCTACAATAGGATGTCAAAGTAGAGCCAACAATCTCTCAATCATAAGTCCAAAATGAGGTTACAAGTTCCTCATCAGTATAGAAATCAGATTCGATAGGAGTACTGATAATATATATGGAAGATACCAATACCTCAATGACCTAAATAGAATATGTCATAAGTAAATGCACACAAAATGATGATTTGTTTGTGCAATTCCAAACAAAATGGCCCAAGCATCTACCCAAGATGCCAAATGAGATTTAATAAAATATCTCATAACAACAAAATGAGACTGGGTACAAAATGTCTCCAACAAAATGCCATATATATTCAAACATTTAAATGTATCTGCACAGTATATCAATAAAGTATATGGCAATAACAATAATAGCAACAATTATAAGCAAAATTCTGTAGGCTAAATAACAAAATAGTCAAATACAATGTTGCTATCAAAATAACATAAAACACAGACTCCCGCTAATTCAAGGCATCAAAAGATCTAAATAGACCCATATGAGTTACATGATTCACAAAAGCTTTAACAGTCAAGCCTTTGGTTAGAGGGTCTGGTACCATAAGATCAGTGGGTATACGCTCTATACGGGTCTGAAACTCCTTAACCTTCTCTCTAACAAACATATACTTTGTATCAAAATGCTTCGAACGCTTGTAATTCTTGCATATTTGAGAGAAGCCCACCACAACAAAGTTATCACAATATATGGTTATAGGTTTGAAAACACTCTCCACGAGATGAAGCTCATAAATGAAACTCTTCAACCATATTGCCTGTCGAGTAGCTTCGTAATAAGCCACATACTTTGCCTCCTTAGTTGAAGTTGTTGTAAGTGTTTGTTTAACGCTTTTCCAAGATACAGCTCCTCCAGCAAGCATAAAGATATATCCTGATGTAGATTTGTGATCATCAGGGCAGCCACCATAATCAGAATCATAATAACCTATCACCTCAAGGTGATCAGACATCTTGTAAGTGAGAATGTAATCTTTAGTACCTTGTAGGTACCTCAAAACTCGTTTCACAGCTTGCTAATGACCCACACCAGGATTGCTTAAGTATCTCCCAAGTACACCAACGATAAAAGCAATATCAAGATGTGTACAAATTTAAGCATACATATGACTGCTTGTTGGACCCCGTTCCCGAAGCCCAACCAAAATTATTGGACCACTTTCCCAGAGCCCAACTATCCGAAACGGATCCGAAGAGCGTTAGCGGGTGGCCTTATAGGGTTATCCCAGCGAACCCTCAAAAGCTTTGAATCAATCCTTTCAAATCTAAAACCAAAATCGACCAAACTTCAAGGAGAGGTAGCAAAACATGCTAGAAATCCAATGCCTTAAGAATCACTCAATTTGGAGGTCGAACGAAGGCGTTAGGGTCGAAAGAATCCAACATGCTTAAGCCCTAACTTCAACTGAACATGTCTTGGCGCGAATGCCATAACTTCTCCTTCAAATGTCCGATTGACTTTGTTCTTGAACCATTGGAAAAAAGACATCGAGATCTACAACTCGTATTAGAGGCCTCAAAGCGAGATTCGGCCTCTAAACTGGTCAAAAATGCCAAACACTAAAGCTGACCTGAGCATGTCCATTAAACGGACATGGGTTGGGCAAAGGGTCTAAATCCACCTGCAAGTCCGTTTAACGGACACACACTGGGCAAAGTGTCCCAAAACTTCTTCCAGGTCTTTCTAATGCTTCTATCTTCCATCCTAACACCATATCAACTCATAATCTCCCCAAATTGAACCCTTCAAGAGTGAAACAACCTCATAACCATTCAATTACCAATTCAAAAGCATCAAACTTCCAAATTTCAACTCAAAGCTCATATCATATGCAACTCACATCATCCATCAAAACCCTCAATTTCATATTTCCCATTCAACATCATCCCTCATAAAGCCCATAACCTTCACTTCAATATCCAAAATCATTACACACAAGTTCCCAACTCAATAATGCAAGAAACAATTGGCTATGAACATCCAACACATTCAATTTGAGAAATCACACGATTATAAAAAGGAAACCTTTCAATTTCTCATTTCAAAATGGAGTTCATACAAAGCTTTTATTCATAGCTTTAAATACATATCGACATTACATCAAAACCTTAACACAAATTACAAAAATACAATTGATGCTCAGTGTTCAATATGCTATTAAAGCTATCCAAAATCTAACTACTAACTTAATACAAAAGCTAACTCTCTCGTAATTGATCCAAATGCCTTGCAAGGAATTACCGATCTTCTCGATCTACACCTGAGGAGTGGGAAAAATTGGGTTGAGCTTCACAACTCAGTGGCTAAACTATTTATAGCCGTTGGCATTGAGCCACACAAGCAACCATATTTATAAACAATACACACATTCATATAGGCATACTCATCACAATGAAACTTCAACACTTAGGATTTAATACACATGTCATATTAGCTAAAATTCAATCTAGGGCATGAATAAACACATAATAATGCAAATGCACAATCAAATGGCTCGAGGGTTCTGTGAAACAAAACGACAAAATCGAAGTTTGCACCGTGAACGAAACGAGTCCATTTTCGGATCTCGTGTGCCATAAGCAGGCAGCCGGGAGAAGGTTTATGTCAACGTCGACGTGACTACGAAACGGTTCCTCTCTCGCCCAAACACAATCAATTCTCATAATTCAATTCAATCATTTATATTCTCATACTTTTCTTTATACAAAATGTCATGACAAAACAATGGCATAGCATGATCATAGTCAACTCAATTATAGCAAAATGTCATACATTTGTACATGCATAACATGACATAAACACAACTTATTTCAATTTTCACATCATAACAATTCAACAAACCATTTAGCACAAACTCCACACAAAATGCATTTTTGCTCATATTACACAACAACTACAAATCGATTACCCACCTTATACTCTTGGAAATCCAAATTCAGTGGCCTTCTTCCTCTTGCCCTTGAATAGACTCTTGATTTCCTGAGCACAACTAACAATTTTCATCAATTCAATTCAATTGGGATTTCCCCCCAAAACCCTAATTACCACAAAAATGCAATTAACCCTAATCAAGCTTTAATCTAACCTACCCATGCTCCAATTAGGTTAGAAAACTCCAAACCTAGCTTAGAAACCCAAAACTCCTATGAATTTCTCAATCATCATCTTCTTCTTCATAAACTTATTTCTCTCTCTAGAGTTTCTTCACCCAGCACAACACAACAACCCATGCCTTCAACAAACAAGATGGAAAAGAGGAAGAACTTACCTTAGAAGCCTTGATACCTCCCCCTTTCCACGATTTTTCCTTCCTTTTTCTCTTGGATTTTTGATTTTTCTTCTTCCTTCTCTTCTCTTTTTCGTTTTCTCTCTTCTCCTTTGGCAACCCACGACAACTCCTCTTGCTTCTTTCTAATTTCCACCTTTCTTTACTCCTTTTCTTCCCATTTTACCCCTCACTTACTAGCCCTTTCCAAAAATGCCCTCATTTTGTCTTACATGCCCTACACTTCCATTTAATTCACTTACACTACATTAATCCCACTTCACCTAACACTTCATTTAAATTTCAATTTCTAATCCTTCCCATCAAATTCTAATTAATGACACAACTCTAAAATAATAACTAAATAAAAAAATTTAAACCAACAAATAATCATAAATAACCAATTAAGAAATTTAGAAAAACAAGATCCAACACTGCTAACAGCTGAAGCATATGGGACCTTTTCCATCTCTGACTTATCTTTATCATTTTGAGGACACTGGCTATTTGAGAGTTTGTCACCCTTTTGAATGGGTGCACAACAAGGATTACAAAAAGAATCGATTTCAAACTAGTATTCAAATCCTTCATACTAACAATGGTACTGAATACTTGCCGTGAGTATTGGAGGCAGTCTATAAGATCCTACGGTATCTGAAAGGTACTTCAGGAAAAAGAATGCTATTCAAGAAAGGAGATTAAAGAACAATTAAAATATATACTAATTTAGATTGGGCAAATTTCAGAAGAAGATAAACAATCAACCACTAGATATTGTACTAGATAATTTTTGGCATTATTAGTTTCAGTGATGCTCTCTTTAAAAGTCTTCTCTATTGTATACTTGATGGACATCAAACAAACCTTGTTAGAACGAACTCACTTATCATATTTACCTCTATCTGCAGCAAAAGATTCAGCACTGGGTTGGGCAGGCTCATCCTCAATGAGAGCAACATCAACATTAGAAACCGCCAAAAAAAAGTTCAAGGATTCAAGCCAGTCCTCATAATTGGTCCCATTCAGCTTAGTTAAATAATTCAAAGCTAGAAATTGATACAATGCAGGGAGATTTTGCAAATGTATCAAGAACTAGCAAAATTGGGCAAACAACACAGCTAGGTTCTCATGTAATTGCAATCATGCCTAAGGGCCTCGAATTACAACACAAATCACCCAGAACATTAAACTATGTCCTGAAGCTAATATCAATAGGATATTGAAAATTTTGAAGACACAATTCAATGAATTAAACAAAAAAACATTAGAAATCACATTGATAAAGACAAACTGATAGGGTAAGTGCATCATTAACATAGTATCTAATGTTTGCCTAATAACAACATCACAACAGCAATTTGCAATAATTGGTCTCACGATAGGCGACCTCACAATTACACAAAATGAATGACAGTAGTCCAATAACATTCCCCAAGATTGTTCTTATAGTTTCAATTAGCACCACAATTACAAAATTAACCATAGTAATCATATAATATAACATTATATGCATAAATTACATCCAAAATTAATTTTGGTGCATAATTATATAACACTAAAAGTAAACAAGACCCTATAAGCCCTAATAATACTAGAAAGAAGTACAAAAAATTTCAAGAAAAAATTCGGAGAGTATATTATATTTTTATTAATTTTAAAATTTGGGAAAAATAAAAATAGCATTTCTAGCATTCAAAAAATTCCAAAAAAATCATAAAATAGCACCGGGTAAGTGGAGCAAACAGTAAAAATTTGGGGAAAAAAGGTCACTAGAGGCAGCCGCAAGCGCCCACACGCGCCATCGCCGCGCGTGGGAAAAGATTAGCCTAGTTGGGCTGCGTCTTCTCCATTCGAAAACTTGGAATCCGGGTCGGCCAACCCAGTTCGCAACCTGGTTTAGAAAACCGTCCATAACTCCTTCAATTTTGATCCGTTTTCAACGAAATTAGTGTTAATAGATTCAGAATTTAACAATCTATACAAACCCTCAATCAATTTCATAAAATAAGCAACTTAATTGGTTAGGAAAAATCGAAGAGGAATGGTAATGGTTTGCAATTTCGAGTTCTGGTGTTTTCAAAAGATAGCAGCAAATTTAACAACCTTATCACACGCTTTGACACCAAACTGAAATAAATCAACAACCACAAAAAACGATTTCACAGAAATTAACAAAACATATTTCGAAATCAACAAATTAACAAAAACGAAAAACATGTAATCTTGAAAATTACCCAAAATTAGCAGTCACAATTAGGGTTAACCTGGCTCTGATACCAATTGAAGGAAATTTTAACGCGAAATTATAGATTAATTTCATAATTAATCAACACAATTAATTAATCCTATAATTGCAGCATACTGGATTCAAAAATTGTATGAACAAATACCTGAAAACAGAGGAAACATTGAGTCTAGTGTGATGTTCTGTGAAGCGAAGCGACATAAATGCAGAGGATTAACTACTGTTATTCCAAACCCTAATTAGAGACCCATACAGTTCTCAATGGGGTGACTGTATTTAAAGTCAGCTAGCAGTAAGGCCTCCTATGTATTGCAAAATATAGGTCAAGCCTACCCATCATAGCAAGCCCATGAACACAAGCCCAATGACACATTAGAGAACTAAGCCCAATTATCTTGACATCTAATTAATCGGAGTTTGTACAAAATTATGTTTATTATGCTAGTCCATAAATTTATGATAAAATTCTATCAGTTAAACTAGTAGTCTCCATAATCCATAATCCATAATCATGAATACGGAAGAACTGGGAATCTGCTCCTACTTTTTTATTTGAAATCTGTCAACCCAATAAACATAATGAGACTTGTATAATATGCATATGCAAACTTGTATTTCTCATCATAGTTTCCCGAATCAATCTGGTCTTATCATAGTTTTTGACATATTTGTATGATACTATGATCCAAGAATTTGTTGTAAGCATTTGAAACACGGTGTAAGAATTATTGAAAATGGTTATATTTGTCATACAACCCAAAATAAGCCTGTTGGTTATTTTCGAACATATAGGTACGAAAAACGTGTGGTTGACTTGTATTGGATCTTAAAGTGCTATCTAGGTTAGTTGTCTATAATAAGTTGTTTTACCTTTGAAAATGGGTAATAGAAGAGAATAGACTAAGATATTTTAAACGGTAGCTTAATGTCATTGGACTAGAAAAGCTTCACATTGCCATGAAAACCCAATGTTAGAAAGTTGAAATCCCAAGTGGAAACCCGTCATCTTAAGCTTTATCAGGAAGGTAACTACTATTTACCTTGTCACTTAAGCTTTATCAGGAAGGTAACTACTATTTATCAGGAAGGTAACTACTAAGTGACAAGGTAACTCCTATATAGAAGTTCAAGTGGACTGATCTTGAACTCCGAGCAATTGTAGAAGGGCCGTATGTTCATAAACACAGCACGAGATGCTTTCGGTCCAATGTAATTGAAGTCACAATTAAGATTAAGAGACTTCCTTAATCTTTGCAGAACTAGGCGGAAAAAAAAAGGAAAATCTCATATGCTTTTTTTGACAAAAGTCAATGAAAATGTTCAGGACCACAGGGTTTATTAAAGGGTTTCCATGAATAATAGAATTAAAGTGGGATTGGTAGGTTGGATAATGAGCATAACTAGAGCAGCTTAATTGAAGCTGGTTAACTGTTCGAATAATTGTACTCATACAACTTGATAAGTTCCAATTATATTCCAGCCCCTACCAATTCCAATTATTAAGCCTTCTTAATGATGCAATTCAGAATCTATTAATTACAACTACTTTTGTAGTCCTCCACTAATGGGGATTCCTTCAACCTCCAAAACTTCGAACCAGCTTCCAATAATCAATCAAAAGTTTCCTACAACCTAACATAGTTACCAGCAGTCGTCACACCTTTGAAGTTTCAAATCAGATTATGAACTAAAAGCCTGCTGACCAACAAAACTCGACTTTAATAAGTGGTTGGACGAACTTTTAATCTTAAATTTATTTTAAATTCTCCAAAATCCTAACGTAACGGAAATTTTCACTTTATTTTGGTCATATAAAATTCTTAGCTTTTTAAAATTTTAAATATGAACTTCTAAATAGTAGTTTAAATTTACCTTGTCACTTAATTTGGAATCAATTAAATAACAATATGCCTCTAAAGAATATATCATTTTACTTATGCATTTTTAGCCTGTTTGTTTGGGTGTGTCCATCTTCCTTTCATTTCGAAAGAATTACATGAGAAAAATTCTGTTGTATTTATTGTATAATTTATAAAAAGCAAGATACTTTTTATGTACGAGAATCAATTCCGAGAAAGTAAATAAATATAAATACAAAGAACTCATCTAATTTACAAGGATAATGATTAGTACTTAAATATTATCCTTATCATTAATAACAGAACAAAGATAGATAGCAATCTCTAGTAATTCTGAAGTTTTTATCATTTCTCCTCAAGCTCACTGTTTCAATAATAGTGATCTTGCTCTTAAGTCGATGGAAGGTAGACAAAGCTAAGGCTTTAGTTAAGACATCGACAATTTAATCAAAAGAAGGAATATTTTTTATGATGAGGGTATTCTTAGAAACCAAGTCATGAACAAAGTTGGTGTCAATTTCAATATGTTTGGTGCATGTATCAAAGACAAAATTAACAACAACAACAAAAAAAGATAGCACCAAGATTGTCACACCATACAATGAGTTACAAATTAGAAATACCAATTTTTTCAAGCAAGGAGGTGATCCAACGTAGTTAAGCAGTGACAAGTGCAACGCTTTGGAATAAGCAACAGTAGGATGTTTCTTGTCTCTCCAAAAGATAACATTACAATCCAAAAAAATGTACTAACTAGAGGTAGATTGATAGTTATCAGGACAGTCAACCTAATTAGCATCATATTAGGAATTAATGATGAGAAAGGTGACTTTAGTTAAGTGAATATCATCTAAGGATGTAGTTTACAAATAATGTAGAATGCGCTTAACTGTAGCCTAGTGTACATCAATAGGACAATAAAAAAAAGTGAGACACTTTATTTAGAGTAAATTAAATGTTAGGATTAGTTAGGACAATGAATTATAGGATTCTAACTATGCTACAATATTTAATGGAATTTGATAAATGGGTGACCATAATTTTTAGAGAAAAGCATGGCAAGTGTGATAGGAATGGAAACAAATTTAGAGGTGCCAAGATATGTAAAGTGAAGGAGATATTAGGTATATTTGATTTAGATAAGGAGAAGGCGAAGAAGTGTAGGTGTCATTTCAATACTAATCAATTAATGAATAGGAACAAGATTCATAATAAAAAAAGGTGGTCTTAAGTTCAACGATTAAAGATGAAATAAAGGTAGCTAAAGAGCCTATAACCAAGATGTCATCCACAAAAACAAAGAGAAAAGTTTTATAAAATGGTGTTGTCTGAACAAAGAGAGAAGTGTTAGGCTTGGAAGAGGTAAAACCTAGTTTAAGAAGTTTCTAACTTATGTATGAAACCAAGCTCGAGGAACTTATTTGAGATTATAAAGAGCTTTTTGAAGACGAAGAATGTAGTATGTATGATGAGGATCAACAAAACTAAAAGGTTAAAGCATAAAAATTGGTTCTTAAAGAGTATCATGAAGGAATACATTATTGACATCAAGTTGATGAACAAACCAGTTTCTTGTAAGAGTAAGAGAAAGAATGATACGACTAATGGTGGGTTTAACGATAAGACTAAAAATTTCAATATAGTTAGTGCCAGTGTTGGACCCCAATTTTTTTAATTATTATTGATTTATTTATGTAATTATTTTTAGAATTTAGTCATTAATTTAGTGGGCATAAGAAGGAATTAGAAATTAAAATGGAATTGTAAGATGTAAATTAGAGTATAGTATGGTGTTAAGAGAGTTAAGGAGTTAGTAAAGGAAATAAACGAAGGAGGGTAAAATTAGGAAGGCCAAGTAAGTGAAGAGCAAAATGGGAAGACAACCTAAAATTGTGTCTTGAATAAGTGAGAAAGAAGAAGAGAATCATGAGAAGCTAAGAGAAGAGAGAAGAAAACATAAAGAAGAGAAAAGAAGAAGAAATCGAGGGAGGAGCTAGAAAAGAAGAAGAAAACCTGGGAACAAGATAAATCAAGCTTGTTAAGGTAAGTTGATCATCTTTTCTTCTTGCTTTATTAGAGAAATGGGTTGTGTTGAGAATGAAGGGATTAGAGAGAGAATAGCTCTTGTGTTGGAAGAAAGAAGAGGAAGAAGGAAACCATTTGATTCCTAGGGTTTCTAAACTAGGTCTTGGGTTTTCTAACCTAGATGGACTATGGGTTGGTTAGGTTTAAGCTTAATTTGTATTTATTGCATTTTTGTGATTATTGAAGTTTATAAATTTTATTAGAATATTGTTTTGAATGGAATCTTGGTTGTTATAGGAAACCAAGAGAATCCTACCCAAGAGCAAGAGGAAAGACAACCTTGAGTTGGATTTTTTGCAAACGATTTAGGTGGGTAATGTATTTATGGTTATTGTGTAATTGGAAATTCTTGCCTATGTGCGTATGTTTAAATTGCTTGAAATTGAAATCGTTGTGAATGTTTGAAAATGCATGATGAATTATGATTATGTTATGCCTTGAAAAAGGTTATGACATTTTGTATAAATGAAAAGAAGAAAGGCATGAGAATATGAGTATGCGATGAATTGAATTGAGCATGAATATGTGCTTTTGTATAGGCAAGAGCGGAACCATTTCTTTCGTCACGTGTATGTTGACAAGAGCCTTCTCCCGACTGCCCTCTTGTGGCATATGAGATCCAAAGAAAAATGACTCATTTTGTTCATGGTGTGAACTTCGATTTTGCCATTTCGTTCCATGGAACCCTCGAGCCAATTTGTTTGTGCATTGCATTTGATTTATTGAACATGATGAATAATTGAGTGCTGTGCATGGATGGTTGAAGTATGAAATGCTTATGTGATAATATGCTTGACTTTAAGTTTTGAACTAGAATCGTGAATGTTTAGATTGCTAGATGTAAATGAGATATGGATGTATAGGTATATGCATATGTGTATATATATATGTTTGATTGTGTGGCTCATTGTCGATGGCTATAAATATATTACCCACTCCGCCGTGTAGCTCAAGCCATCATTCTTCCCTCCTTAGGTGTAGAACGAGACGATCATTGATCCTTGCAAGGCATCTGGAAACTCCAAGATAGTTAGAGACTTTTGTAACTAAGTTAGTGACTAGACTTTTGGATAGCTTTATAAGAATATCAAACATTGAGCATCCATTTGTATTTGTATTAAGTTATTGATGTATATATTGATATGTAACTAAAGCTTTGTAAATTCTTATCTTTTGATGTTGATGAAATATATATACATTATGTTTTGCTCATGACTTTCCAAGTCTTTACATGGCATTTTCAAGCTTTTCATATGGGTAGAAATGGTATTCTAAGTTCAAGGGAAAAACTGTATTAATCTAGGCTGAATTAGACAAAGTTGTCTTCTTGGAAGTTGTAGCTTATCCTCTTAGCTTTCCAACAGTATAAAGCATAAAATTTTTGGATGTCGGAGTTGAGAGATATGATCATTATAAGTTGATAATGCTGCATGAGATGTATATACAGGACAACTATAGTAAATGATGAGAATTAGTTGTAGTGATGAATCAAATGAGTAGTGATTAGAGAGTCTAATCAAACAAAGTTGATGGTTGAATTGATATAAAGTGATATTGGACTAGAAGAGGTGAATTTGAGAAGATGATGAGTGAAAGTAATGTTAGAATAAATGTAGGAACCATTGGAGAGGCTTTGGAGGGGCTTAAGTTTCACTTATGTCCGTTAGACGGACAACAGGTCCGTTAAATGAACCTTTTCTGGTCTGTAAGGACCCCCAGCCTTGCCCATGTCCATTAAACAGACCTTCTCAGGGCTAGAAAGACCCCCAGCCCTGTGTATGTCCGTTAGGTGGAGGTGTATGTCCATTTAATGGACATACACTGTACACTTTCAGAATATCGCATTTTTGACCCTCTAAATTGCAGAATCTCTCTTTGGGTTCTTCATAAAAGTTGTAGATCTCGAAGTTCTCTGTGAATGCATCCTAAAATGACCCCAATCAGACATCTATAGTGAACGTTATGCCAATTTTTCCAAAACAGGTACAATATGACTGAGGACATAATCATGTTTGATTCTTTTAGCCATAACTTCATCATCCGACCTCCAAATGAAGTGATTCTTGAAGCAATAGATTCCTAACACATTTTTCTATCTCTCCATAACCTTTGGTATTGATTTGAAAAATATTGACAAAAAGGAAGTGAGAGAATCGGTTGGAAGGGTATGACTTGGTTATGAACATACCTTGGATTTTTGATCATATATTGATCTATTAAATTGTGGGCTCATTGATGCTTTTCTTAAATTCGAGATTTCATTAAAATAACCCTATAGGATAATACGCTCACGTTTTATGACTCTAGATGTTGGGCTCCTGAAAGGGGTCCAACAGCCAGGAGCTTAATAATTTCTCTTGGCAATCAGACGAGTCTTGTAGTCATTAATATAACTGTCAAACTCAACTTTTGTTATAAAAACTTATTTACAAATGACAATATTAACATTTAGGAATGGAGGAACAAGGGTTCATATTTGATTGTGATAAAAAGCTATAAACTTATTAAGTATAGCTTGGTGCTTGTGAGTAAACTTATTAACTTGTGTGAAAGAAGTAGAATCAGGATCATAAGAGTTGTGAATAGTAGCATTATAGATCATATAGTCAAAAAAACAACAAGGAATGCAAATATGATCATGGGTACAAGTGGTGATAGAATGTTAAAATGGTGAGGGTAGTAGAGGGGATAGATCTGGTGGAAGTTAAGGTAGTTGAGTTATAGGAGGTGGAAAATGAAAGGTAGAGGTATATATTTAAGAAGGCAAAGATTGTAGGGAAGTTGAAGGTCGAATATATTTGCAAGTGTACAAAATTAATTGCAACAAGTTATTAAAATTGGAGTAATATAGAGTTTTGATCCTATAAAGACTATGCTACTAGATTTATTTAATCCTAGTTTAACAATAAAACTAAAGAATCAATATTTAATAGAAGAAAAGTAAGTTGCTAAACTAATAAAAACAAGATAATAAACTATCAAAGAGAGATCAAGATAATTAAAAATTAGGATTTCATGGTTCGCTTATGTGGAATTCTAATTATTATGCAAGATTGATTATCTAGGTTAAAATAAAAATTAACTTAAAGTATCTATGTCCTCTCTTAAGACACACAGGTATATCTAATTAGGTAACTACCACTTCTTAGTGTGTATTTCAACCTAATCAAACTCATTTTTCTTAGTTAATTCTTTTGTTATCACAATAATATATGATACTTTTGTTCTTTAGATATAAGGTGTTTATCCTCCTAGTATACAGATCATACTTCTCCTCTCAGTCGTTCATACAATTCTTAAGATTTAATCTATGGTGATTAAGGATAAATCCAATATTAAGATTAAAGAGAATAAATTCAACTAAAAAATAATTAAATTAAGGATCAATAATTTAAGAATCCATATTGAAAAGTTATATACCTAACCTTAACTAGGATTTTAACTTCTGAATATAAATAAAACAAAATTAAAACAAGACAATCTTAATATAAAAGAAAGAAGTAAAAGAAAAAACTGGAAAAATTATTACAGACTCCTGCAATCTTGCTCCAAATCCTTCTTTAATGTTAAAAACCCTAAAAATAATAACTTAATGACAAAATAGGTTGTCATCAACTTCAAATTCCTATTTAAAGAACCCCTAATAATATTATTTATAAGATAAGATTGTATAAAAGAGCTTTAAGGTGATTAAACTTAAAATTTTGGTGCATCCTTGATTTCCAAATTATGAGTTTGACACATGCTACTCTTCTAAACTACTACTAATTTTTTTTCCAGAACTTTACAGGTGTATATATAATGAGTTTGACACTAGTTCCACTTTATTGTTTGTGTAAATTATTTTTAGACAAACAATATGACCAAATATGGGTCTAACACAAACCTATGTTAATCTTATATTGCTATAATTCCTCACTTTTCTATTTTTTTTTAACATTTTAAAGCTAGAATTGGTCTTTAACATCTATTATAAAGTTGTTGCTCTTTAATTTAGCTTTCAAATCACTCTAATATCACCTCAATTGGGTAACTATAGAGAAAATTGCACTCAAATATGCCATTCTCCTTAAAATCAGTCCCTATAAGATAATAAAGCAAATATAAGAAAACATCATATAATTCTATATAAAAAATGTTGTATAGAAATGCTAAATCACAACTTAGCCCCTATAAACATGCAAAATATGGACATATCAAATTCTCTCATACTTAACTTATTAATTTGCCTCAATCGATTAAGAATATGAAACCCTAACTAATTAAGCACTCCTAGCTAAAACAATAACTAATTCCACTTCCTTAAACATCTATCTACACAAATTAGTTAACTCTATAGTTAATAACACAAGATATTCATATATTCACGCCTTAATTGAATTTTAAAACTTAGACATATAATAATTCTTAAGAAACTAAAAAAAGCAGAAGAAAGGAAAAAAATAAAAAGAAAGCTTTTAAATCATCAACTTGAGACGATTCAAAATAATCTAATTAAGCACTCAAAATGAGAGATAACCCAAATGTGCTTCATAGATAAAGATAACAATGATATATCATCAAACTCTAACCTTGTGATAATGATAACAATTTGAAATATGATGAACCGGTTGAAGATTCAAAGATCAATATGAAAAAGAAGGCGTCATCTTCCAAACTTAAACAAATTGAAAAAATAATTTAGATTTATGTATAAATGAGAATGAGAAGATGGTAAATGAATTGTATAACATTGAGGCATATAAGAAAGTGATTGTTGATACTACATTAGATACACTAAAACTAAAAATGAGATATTAAAAAAGGAAATAAATCCTCTTAAATAGTGTCTATCTAAGTTTATTAAAAGGAGTGAAAAAGTATAGAACATACTAGGAGATCAAAAGAATTCCAATAATAGGTATAGAATAAGATACAACAATAGAAGTGAAGCCAATTCTAAAATCATATTTCTCAAAGAAAAATATTTGCATAATGGGCACCATTTCCTAACATGAAAAATGAGTATGGAGTATCCACATCTAAACTTACATAAGCATGTGCCATATCTACTAAGACTTATTCTAAGAGCAAGCATAAGTCTTTTGTATATGACTCATAATCAAGGCATCGAGTTCAATACTCTCAAGGGAAGAATATACATAACTTATGATAATATGTAAACCCACTTATTTCTTCGATAATAAACCCAATAAACACATTAAGTCACAAGTAAAAGCTCTATTAATCATAAGTTTAAGTGTAGATGATTATTTTTCTATTAATCATAAGTTTAAGTGTAGATGATTATTTTTCTTTTAGGCTCAAGGTTCTTTGGAGTATCCATATTTAAAAAAATCTACAGTAAGGTTTAATTTCTCATAGGATCACTTAAATCAAATTAAAGATTTATCACTTGACGAATATAGTTTCCTAGCGTTCACAAAGTCATTAATGATGTAACGCCCCAATATATACCCTGGAAGTATTATAGCATGTCTAGGGTGTATTAAGAAGTGAACATAATGAATTCAATGCTTCTTAGTGAGACACATTATGGTACTTATTGTAAAAGACATGGGTTAATGGCTAATTTGTTCATTTTGGCATGGACATATATACTTAGATGTGAAATATGTATAGGAATTTTTGATATATTGCTTGCATTTGTGAATGTGATGTGAGGGGAATTGGTAGAAGAAGTATCCCATTTGCTTATGGATTTTTTTTTGTTTAAATTGGATGTGTTTTTGTATTGCTCTTGCATGATAAGACCGAAGTTAGTTGATTTGGGATGTGTACCTCACTGAATGGATAGGTTCCACTGAATAGATTTCTATAATTTGGCCATATCTTGGCCTATAGACCTCCAAATTGGATAATTTCAGTTGAAGATTAAACTAGAGACATAGATATAAAACTTTTATGAAGGAACCGAAATTTGATTCTGCCTTTAAGAGTTTTGAATTATGTTTTGAAGTTGAGTTTTGGCTATTGTCCTTGTTTTCGAACAGCCTGTAGTTTTTGGGGTATAACTCCTGATTTAATTAACCAAATTGTATGAAATTAATGCCATTAGAAACTTAATACATAAGGGAATGAAATAAAATGATAAGATTATAGGCCAATGTGGGAATTAAAGGAAGAAAAAGGACCAATATGCAATTTTCCTAAAGTCAACTCATGGACCAATAAGATTAAAGCACGTGTGTCCAATAGAATTGTAACATGTTTGTCCAATAGATTTTTAACACATTGTCTAATAGAATTGTAACACATGGCCCAATATAATTTTAACAAATGATCCAATAGATTTGTAATACGTGGTCCAATAGGATTGTAACATGTGGTCCACTAGGATTGTCATGTGATTCAATGAGATTGAAACATATGTTTAAGACTAGAAAATTTATGAAAAGGCATATGGAAAGGGGACATGGACAACACTTGCTGATTCACCAATTTACCTTCTTCATCCCATTATTTTTCACATGGTGATTCAAGCAAATCCAAAGAGGAAGGAAAAGGCATTAGAAGAAATACTTGGCCAATTTTAAGGTTTGGGACTTCACTTAGTTGATTTCTGTATTTGTGTATGATTTAATGGATATAAAAATTCATTTGGATGTGGAATTGTTGCTAAGATGTTGCTTTGGTGTTATTTTGGTGTTACTTTGCATAAACTTGGTCGTATATGACAAGAGAGTATCATAAAGTGGAATTTTGTCTAGGTTTTATTTAAGTTGGTCACATTTTTTGAGTCATAACTCAGCCTATATACCTCCAAATTGTGTGATTTTAGTTGCATATAAAAACCAAGACACATAAATAGAAACATCTAGAAGAGAATCTGATTTATTTCTAGTTTTATAATGTTAACAATTGGGATAGAAAATGGTGACTTAATGTTGCCCCTGTTTTGGAGCAGCGAGTGTTAACTCATGTGTTAAAAGTCCAAATGGTCTGATATTTAGTTTTTTAGAAACTAGAGACACAGATGGACAAATGTTTAGAAGGCCACAAAATCTAGTTCTGACTTTTTCTATGCGAATATTAAGGAACAATTAGAGTCCGTCATGTGATTTATTCCCGGACAGTTTGCCTATTTTTTAGACCACTTTTGGGGTTTAGCTCAAATTGCACTATTTTGAGTTTGTTTCTGTTTCCGATTTTTACCGAATCTTATCTAAACCTTTTTGAATGTTTATGAAACTTTTCAAACAACTAGAAATAAATGAAATAGGACTTACCATATGTGAATTGGGTAATTGAACATTGGAATTCAAAATTGAGCATAATGCATTCCAAAGAAAACTTACTTGTACATATAAATGATTTGTTTGCATACTTATTGCTCATATGTGTATAGTATGACTATAAAAGTGTGATTTTGACACCCTTCTAATGGTGATAAGTTATGAATTGCATGTATGAACACATATACAGATTTTATGACTTGAAATGTACATCATATGATTCGTTAATAAATGAATCGTGAAATTTGCAAATGGTTAAAGAAAATGTTATTGTGTCTACTATATTGTCTTGGTTGTGGAGAGATAGGCATGCCTATAGGGTTATAGTGTAGCTGCTACAATTTGACACCACCGATGTCCACAGGTTGATGCTTTCTGGTATCCACAATTTGATACCTTCGAGTATCCACAGTTTGATATCTTCAAATATCTACAACACCCGTTATCCACACCTACAAAAAATGTGCAGGCTTAACATAGAAAGGAAGCTTAACAGTCATAAATAAGAAATACAACATGACAAAATGAATAATTGGTCTTGATGAGCATTTTTATTAGTTGTAATGATGTGCAATTATATTGATAATTTGTATCAATGAGCGTTGAATACCAATATTTAGCTTGTAAATGTACATTTTCGGTATATGGATAATACGTTGAAGCATATTTGCATTATATGCTTTGCTTAAGTATGTCATCATTGTTTACATGAGCATTGAATATCAATGTTTAGTTTATGAATATGAATTTATGGTATATGAGTTGTGATATTTCTGAATGTGTGTGCTTGGCAGATGACTACTGTGAGTGGTCATCCACACTAAGTGTTTTCCCCACTAAGCTTTCAAGCTTAGCACGAGTGTTAATCCATGTAGGTCCAAGTCGTAGGAGTGAAGTATAGGGAACATCTGCAAGGACCAAAGCCAACAGATAGAAGAAAAAGTACATTTGGAATGTTTTTAGTTACAGACAATTGCATGTGTAATGAAGAAAGGAAATGGTTTGTTTTTTGTTGGATTACCATGTAAATGTAAAGATATATTACTACTGTTAAACGATAATATTAAGCATTAGAGAGTTTTGTAATGTGTATATGTATAGCATTGAATAGAATCGTATACCTTGAATGCATGTACAAGAATTTAGTTGGTATCTATGTGGATGGTTGTAGGCTTCATATAGGGAGTGTTACAATTGCATTGTAATTCACTTTAATAATATTATATTCTTAACCTTTAACAATCAATCTTAACTAAGAATCATAAATAAACTTATGCCATCAACCTAAAGTAACTAATGAGAATAACAAGAAATTTAAAAATCTAAACCTAAAACACATTAAACAAATAACTTTAAAAAAGAATTAGTTAGAACATTAAACCTAAAGAAAATAAATTTAAATTAAATTTTTAAAAATTCACCCTCATATACTTAAACATAACTTCGTCCTCAATGTTAAACAATTAAGATAATAAAAGCAATCGTGAAAGATAGTTACATTAAAAAAAACCCTCCCTTTATCCATACCTAGTTACCATGGTCAAATCCACAAAAGTACATCACAAAAATACCTATAAAAAATTAAATTAAACATTTCTAAGAATAAAAAATTAATAAAACTAGGGTTATGTTACCTCTCAACAAGCTCCTTTTTAGTTCTTTAGCTAGATTTCTTACTCGAGCCTTTTATCTTGAATATGTAATTAGAAGCTTGCTTTAAGTCTTCCTCAAAATTTAGGTTACCTAGCTCCCTCATTCCATTAGGATTGGGTTGCCTTATTCCCCTTCTTCTCCTTACGGATACAGGAGCCCTCTTCACTTAGCTATCAATTACTCTTAGAATTTCTTCTTGTTGAAAGAATATCCTTTAGGAATTTGATATTCTTTAGAATGTACACAAGAACAAACCTATCTTCCTTTTTATCCATTTCAAATATGCTTAGTTATAGAATCATTGTCATAATCGGTTAAGGTGCCTTTCACTCTAGAATAATGCCTATTATAAAAGAGACAGATGTTGATTTGTTTATGTCTAAATCATCCTCTAACACAAAACTAAGAGATTGATGTTGATTTTTCATGTCTAAATCATATTCTAACTTAGAACTATGACTGATGTCGGATAAAGATGAGACTGGTATCAATTTGCTTCTACTTATCACTGCTCGTCCATTTCCTTATCCTTGGCTAATCTTGGCACTTCTTTCTTTTTAATAGTTTTAGCATCAAATATTTTGCCACTCCTAAGTGGAATGGCTATACTTAATCTATTAGTTTTACCTTTGTATTACTAAGATTTTTTCTCTAATCTCTTTTTCCTACCATCTCAGCTATTTAGTTCACTTGGATCTTTAAACTGTTAATAGATGCACAATTAGATTAAGTCATCTCTTTGACTTGGTCCACTTGAGATTTAATTTTTTCCAATCTATCCAATTTTGCATTGACAGAAGATATATATTACTTAAGCATCTCTTTTATCTTATTTAAGTCTTCCATCTCATTGATCTGTGAAGGTAGTTTTTGTCAAAATTGAGGTCATTTTTAGTACCCAATTGATCCCATTTATCTTCTTACTAAAATTTCTTGCTCCTCTCAAAATAAATTTGGATAGCTTCTCCGTCTCAAATTATAAATATTGTAGAAAGGGTCATTCATGCTAATTATTCCATAGGCAACTATAAAAATTATCATATTCGTACTAACATGAGTTAGGCCCCACATTCATATGGAAAAGATGCTCGTACATGCCATAATGATAGCACACCTCCTTGTAAGTTATGTCATGATTTAACATCTTTATATGATTTAAAAGATCAACTACTTTTGATGTTACTCTATAAATGCTTTATCATGAAGTCAATTCTAAAGTTGTCATATAGGAAATCCGAATAAAATTTCATTAAAAATAATAATAACATTAAAAGAAAGCTAAGTTTAATAAACTAGTAAATATATAGTACCTGATAACAAAGTCAAATTTTTGGTTAAATCTATCTACAAATGTACAGAATTAATTGTAATAAGTTATTAAAATTAGAATAATCTAGATTGTCGATCTCGCGAGGACTATACTATTATATTAATTAATCTTAATTGAACAATAAAACTAAAGAAACAATATCTAGCGGAGGAGAATAAGTTGCTAAACTAATGAAAGTAAGATAATGAATGAAAAATCAAGGTAATCAAACGTTAAGGGTTTAGGATTCACTTAAACAAAATTCTAATCATTATGCAAGATTAATTATCTAGGTTAAAATAAAAATTAATTAAAAGTATTTATTTTCTCTTGAGGTATGCAGGTATATCTAATTAGGTAACTACCACCTCTCGATATACAATTTAACTTAATCAAAATTACAAATCCTAGTTAATCTTTTTGTTATCATAACAGTCTATGATACTTTTATTCTATAGATCTAATGTGTTTATTCTCTTAGTACACATATCACACTTCGCCTTTCAGTCCTTCTTACAATCCCTAAGATTGAATTTATGCTAATCAAATATAAATCTAATATTAAAATCAAAAGGAATAAATCAACCAACAAATAATCAAATCATCTTTTGATAATTTAAAGATTCATCATAAGCTACATCCCTAATCTTAACTAGAATTTAATAAAATTAAAACAAGACAATCTTAGAGTAAAAGAAAGAAGAGAAAGAAAGAAGTAGAAGAGTTGTCACGAGCTCCTCCAATCTTGTTCTAAATCCTTGATGTTTAAAAATCTAAAACCAACAACTTAGTGATAGAGGTTTTCATTGGCCTCTAGAGTCCCTTATAAAGAATGCTAATAATGGTATTTATGAGCTAAGGTTACGTAAAAGAGTTCTGCGGTGATTAAACTTATAATTATATGCATCTTCGACTTTTAAATCATGAGTTCAATGTATGTTACACTTTGTTACTAGTGCAACTTTTGTTCTAAAACTTTACAACTACAAATTTAAAGAGTCTGGTGCCAATTTCAATTCACATTTGGCACCAATTTTGTTCTGGACAAATAATACAACCAATATAGGTCCAACATAAACATGCGTCGATCTTGTGTTGCCCTAATTTTGCACTTTTCAATAATTTTTTTGTCATCTTCGAGCTAGAATCAATATTTAATGTCCTAGCGCAAGATAGTTGTCCTTCAAGATAGTTTTTTCAAATGAATCCAATATCACCTCAGTTGAATAACTATAAAAAAAATTACACTAAAATGTGTGATTTTTCCTCAAAACCGTCATCTACAAGATAACAACAACAATAACAACAATAACAAGCTAATGAAAGTCCCACTGGTCGTAAAGTCTGGAGAGGTCTAGAAGTATGCAACCTTACCCCCTAACACCTATAAGATAATAAACCAAATATAGGAAAATGTCATGTATTTCATATAAAGCATGTTATAAAGTTTTTTTTTTTTTGAGCAAACATGTTATAAAGTTGTTAAATCATAACTAAATTTAGCTCCGACAAACATGCAAAATATAGACTGTCATTAGAGTACGAGGGTTTTGCATACAGAAGGTCAATTTCAAGAAACTGACATAACGATAGATGTAAAATTTTGATGTTTGTGGGTTAAAATAGTGGTAACCATTATGAATGGGAAAGTAGCCTGTAAGAAAATAATGTGTTAATTTAGGGGTAAATTTGTCAATGTATAAACCAAGGAATGAGAAACAAGTACAAAAAAAACACTCAAAGATGGAAACAATAAAAATAAAAGTCTATATGATGATGGCGATTAAGGACATTAATGGGGAGGAGATTGATAAGGTAAACAATGATAGAGAAGACTTCAAATTAAAAACACTTGGCAGGAGAAGCATAAAAAGGCAAAGTGAGACTGATTTTAGTCATATGGCGTATTTTGAGTTTAGTAATTTTATTTTATTGAGGTTTATAAGAGAAAAAAACATAATAAGAGATGTTACAGGGAGTAAGGTTATAACTAAAATATGGCCTTTAATGAGTTCTTGAGTAGGTTTTGATAGTTGTTAAAAATAAAATTTTGGTCATTGCTTTAAATTGATAAGAATGATCAATTACTTGATATTTTATGTGAATGGAATAATTTAAGAACACAGACTGTAATAGTCAATAAAAATAATAAAATATCATCAACCAGAGTGAGAATGAGATAGAAGGACTCCCCTAATATCATAGTGAATTAGTTGTAACAACTTTGTTAACACACACGAGATGATTAAAAATAATTAAAGACAAGTACTTTTGTATAAAATCCATGGATTGTAATAATGTAGAAGGGATAGGTAAAATATTGCTATTACCAATGAACACTTGATTTGGACCTTGATATGATGTTATAAATTGTGAACTAGGATTCGTACGAGAGATTGCACCAATGTCAAGTAGCCATTTAGCATTATTGTTGGAGGTAAACTGAGAATTATCAAACTGAGATTGGATTTTTATAGTAGAGGACGCAACAGTGATGGTATTTGGTCGTTTTAGGGACTAAATTAACTGTTTGTAAAATCTGATTACTTGAATCAATAGTAGGCAATGATATGTACCCACTTTTTACAGGTTTAGAAAATGGGAGGTAGCCTGAGTTAATTCTATCAAGAGTCATCTACATGTGGTTCAAAAAGACTAGGGCTAGATGGGATAGGTGGAAAAGGGGTTTAGATTTCCAGTTGTGTCTGGCAACCTGGTCCATGATTAGTACCTGACCTAATTTTAAGAAGAAAAATTCTCAAACCTTTTGAAGTAGTGTTGAGGCATTGGGTCTGTCTAGAGCCTCCATATCCTACTCTACTGCCACAGTGATGACATCCAAGGTTTTAGCCATGAATGTTGGTGATAGGGAGGGTCGTTTCTAACGTAGTAATAGCGGATGCGTGGAAGACTTTGGACCTTTAGAAGTTCTGCTTGGAGATCAGAAAACGTCAGTGCAACGCGAGATGATCGGCAGTCCTGAGGAAGGATTCGTAGCCTGAAGCCAAGACATTGAGCGTAAAGAGGATGGGATCTTCTTCTCTAATGCAATGTCCAATTGCGACTAACTCAAACAATTTGAGAGATTCCATCAAGATAACTAGTTATTAACGTATCTCCTTTAACGACGTTGTGAAGGCCAAAGTGGAGTAGTGACCAGCATATAGTAGACTTTTGAAGGGAGTACTTTTCTAAAGTAGTCCAAAGGTTATCAACAAGAAGGTAATTAAGAGTGAAAATGATATTAAGAGACAACACTTCATCAGTAAATTTATCGAACACTCAACATTTTAAGGAATGGAACTTCGTTTCCAATCTAAGTCTATCCACACCACCTCGATGTGTTCTCTCGCGTGCCATGTAAATAGTATGATCAAATTACAAGTTTGTCTTTGCATGCATCGAGATTATGTGGACAGGTATGGCTAGATTTCCTTTAAGCGGCGTTTTTCAATTTCAATACGCAAATTGCCCGTGTATTTATTTAGGGAATTACCATTAAACATAATTAAGATGCATGAATCCGAGAGTGATAGCAAATGAAAGTGATTAAATCAAACGGCCAGCAAGTATTTCCTGACACTTCCTAGAGAGGATGTATATATTGGTCTGAACGGTGGAATTAACTGGGCAATTAATCAATCACTCACGAAATCTAAAAGTAAGCTGGACTTAGATTAACCTACAGCAAATTGGAAACACCACTTGTTTGACAACTTCTAACTGAATGAAAAGTTGGCTTCAGGTATTCCGAAACCCAGATGCATAGGCATTCACAAAATCTGGGTATTGGAAGATATCATCCAAACTGGTGTCCGGACCCACTTGAACATTTTCTGGCAGCTCATTATTGTACACGACCGAATGTGAACTTCCTCCGTTGAAGCTCTCAAACGGTCCTGTTCCTCGATAGTATTCAAGACTTTGATCAAAGTACTCATTTTTTAAGAACTTCTCGTTCTTGTTATTGCTCCTAAACCCATGTAGTGACTGGTTCACAGACATTTCTGATGCTTCTGTAACCATTGGATCTCTGGGAGAAGGAATCGAGCTTTTAGAAGAGTTGATGCTTTCAGAGGAGGATTTTGGAAAATACCCTTGAATGATCTCTTGCAACAAACCAGAACCAGCCGGTTCTTGCGGGAAAAACTCCACGTAATCCGCTTGGCCACTTGTCTTATCATAGCACCTAAATGCATGATCCTGAAGATCCTCCTTGAAATGTGGAGATGTAGCAGAAGAGCTTGTAAACGTGTCAGATATATTTGGACCACTAGAATTACAACCTGAAACGTTGACATAAGAGAACTGATCACACAAAGGTTGATGATGTTGATGCTGATTGTGCAACAAAGGGCTTGGTGATGAAGCGTTGAGAAAATCCTGAAGTAGAAGCATGTTAAGAGCAGTACTCCTTTGTGGAACAGAAAAGTCTCCGACATTATTGGTATTAGCAAAAGATGGCAGAGATGGCCAATTCGAAGAGATAGTACTATAATGACGGTCTCTGATAGAGGGCTGCGATTGTTTTGGGAAGTTAAACGGAGGGTTATAAGAATCATGAGTTGTGGAGTGGGGATCGTGAGAAGTTGGGTACACGAAATTGGTTCGAGCTTTGAGTCCACGCATGGCTCGGGCAGCACAATCGTAGGCACAAGCAGCTTCCTCAGCAGTGTCGAAGGTGCCAAGCCAACGCCTTTCTTTGGACTGTGGGTCTCTTATCTCAGCTGCGTAACGACCCCATGGCCTCCTTCGCACTCCACGGTACCTCATGGTCGATGTCACTCCATTACTGCCTCCACTCTCCTTCAGTGAGCGCTTGTTCGTAGCACTGGTAGTAGTGGAGGTGGTGTTGGTCGTCGTGCCCTTCTTATGGTTCTCAATAATGGGATTCTGAAGCTGGTTATTAGCCTCCAGGGTGTGTGATGACATCCCATTAAGCCTCCTAAGTGCTTCTTCCATTTGAGAACGATAAGTCAAGAAAAAAGTGAACAGATGAATACAAAATCAGTTTTAAAGATTTTCAGGGCTTGACACTAGGCCCTGGAGGTGTGGGGTATTTATAGTCGATGTTCAACCCTCACTTGTAGTCTGTAGAAGCTTAGACGAGCACTAGAGAGCGACTGATATGCAAGATGGCCCGCATATGCACAGTTTCCGTCATCACATTGTCCAAAACGTGGAGAAGAGTGTCACTATATGCTAACGACTAGGATCTTCCCCTGGGCCACTAGTTCTCCAACGACACAGGATTGAGACTATTTCTTAACAGGGACAAGTAGGTGTCTTGTTGTTACTGTTTTGTTTCTAATTCCTTTTCATCATTCTCGAATTCTTTGTGCAAGCATTGGGAAGTGTGCAAGCATGGCAGCATATGAAATTTTGTCCTCTTAGAAAAATCAAGTGAAATTATAAACTTTCTACAGTGTAACATTATTAAATTTTTTTACTCTCAGAAGGGTCCAGTAAAATTTTAAATCCCATAAAATTTAATTTTGAGTTTAATAGTTTTCCAATTTCAAATAAACTTTGAAGTTTGTTTTAATTGCACAGTTTTTAACTTTCTGAAAAGAAATTAACAAAGATATAGAAATTAGATGATACAAACAATTAATTAATATATGAAAATTGTTCACATTATCTTAATCAAAATCTTGAATCATAGTTACAAAAAATCTCCCACTCTTAATTACAATTAATCTACATTTAATTAAATTACATATAATTTCGATCCCCTCCGATGTTTTTATATTTATTATTTTAATCCAAATTTATATATATTGTTGTTATATCTAATTAATAGTTAATTTAAGGAGGAATTATATTATTTCATCTAATTAATTTTACAAAATTAAATCTTTAAAAAAATTTAAGACTGGAATGAATTATATGCTAAATTTGAAGGATCAAATGGAAATACCTTTTAAGAATTATTTTATGGATTTTGCCAAATGTGACATGCCCTTCCTTAGCTAATCAACTTTGTCAATTTTCTTTGTGAACAATCAATAATAAAATTGACTTCGAGCAATTGGATTAGTAAACTTGCTGTCTATTGTTGTAAACATCCACCGAATTATCCTCCCATATTCAAAAGGTGAACGTAAAGGAAAAAGAAGTTGGAAAAACCTAGTATGGCTCCCATGACAAACCTTTGTCTAAACAAAATAACATGAAGAATTGTATTTGTACCCCATCTCTTCGGATATGTTATGCTAATAACTTGATAGATGACAAGAGGTCTTTTAGCTTTTCTATGAAATTGATGATTTTAGGAGCCAAATGCTCTTGCCAGCTGTGACCTCTATAGCAGAGTAATTGCATTCGGCTATTTCCAAGAGCAATCAAAGATGGGGAGGTTGGGGGTAGAAAATAAATACAAAGGCAACGATTGTGGTTTGGCTTTGTGCAGTTATGATTGATGTGAGCATCGTGGATCGAAGATTTTTATGATAAAGGAGTAATTATAGCCTTCTTTTCATACGTCCTTTCCTTGGAAATTATAGAAAAAATCAAGGCAAGTTCTCACTTTTTAAGTCTCTTTCCACATATCCCAACAGTAAGAAAGAGTCAGACTTTCCAGGCAGAGAAGATAAAAGTTGCTTTGCTTTTCAAAAATTTTCCCTGCAGTTTTGTCTAGGGAAAGTTGAAGGACATACCATACATGCTTTCTTCTTATTATGGTAGTTTGTAAATCATATCATTCTGAATGATTACACTGGCGGCGCTCAGAAATTGTTCCTCCCAATTGGGTTTCTGTTACTATCCCTTTTCATTTTACCACTTCTTGAACTTAATTCATGTGGAACATTTTCTGTAAGGCCTCTCAATGACTGTTTCTGTAACTGGTTAATTAGTCATGGTTTTAGGGTTTCAGAAACCAAGGTCTTTTTTTAATGGTCACATGGACTTGTCTGCGTTATATAGGTGGGTCTTTAATCAAGGGGAGGTTTTCGATAGGTTCTGTTGGTAGCTAGATGGTGACTAAAGTTGTTGCTGGCTAGTGTACTCTTTTGGGTCAGAGAAAAATGAGGAACTTGTCTACTAACCTCGATACTTCTTTTCGTTCTAAGTATTCTCATTCCTCTAACTTGATCATTAGATTACAACTGTTAACTAGTCTTCTTTAGGTACTTCCGTTACTTTCCGAATCAAAGCAATCCAGAGCGTTGAAGACTAAGAAATACACTGAATTGACAACCATTTTTTTTTTCATAATAAGTTTATACAATGATAAGCGAATCGCACCTAAAATAGAGAAACATATACACCCTTCCCAGAGATTTTACCCAATCTGTGGGATACCTTCAGATCAAGCAAAAGAACTCAACCCTCCTTTGGTAACCTTATTGCTACTTCAAGAACAGAAGATACTCTAACGAAAGTTTAGAATTTTCAGTAGGAGTAGCTAGTGTAAAAGTATATTTTTAGTCGATCATTACTACACTTAGGCTTTCGTAGCAAACCTAATATCCAGAGGATTTCATGATCAAGAACATGCACGTATCATATAAGCCCATGCGCGCATGGATATCTGATAGAATCCCAGCAGCCAGTTTCCTTCAACATCCAGTTATATATCAATCACTTGATAGAACTAGTAGTTGTCGTCATGTTTAAAGAAAGTTGACCCTAAAAATAATACAAGGAGAGAGAGACAGAGAAATGGCGGTGAAGAGTTTGCAGAAAGGATAAAACAGCAAAGATTTTTAACGACAAGAAGAGATATTGTCAGAAGAAAATAGATCGAATAGCGATTAGTTTTTTTTCCCCCCTTTTTTTCCAGTGGAAATGCTGGCACGCACCAGAATGTAAAGTTGTATATGTCAAAGGAGGATAGGGGATAATAGGGAATGTCTTTTAACACTCTTTATACATGTCATATCAACATACAGCTCGTCTCTGTATCTTTTCCTCATGGACGTGAGAAGAGAAGTGAAATAACCCTTTTTTCCAATTCAGAATTTGTCGAGAAAATCGATGCGTCAATAGATCTTGTCTTTACTTGTAATAATAAAATGCCGACACAACACAATCTCGGGTAATGTATATCTTCTAATAAGAAAAAAGGTCATGGGGCCGAAGAGGCTGAAGAAAAAAGGCAAATTCTTCTTTACAGTAGATAGTTCTTTCATCGATTAGGATAAGAGATTTTGTAAAACAAAAGAAAGGATATGCATTTGACTTGGTTGATGTTTATTTCTTTTGTAGTAGATAGTTCTTTCATCGATTACGATAAGAGATTTTGTAAAACAAAAGAAAGGATATGCATTTGACTTGGTTGATGTTATTAATTTTGTAGTAACAGTAAAATGAAAACAAAACGAGTATTCTAGTTAAACTGTAAATAATCTTGTAAGTAACTTGTTTTAAAGTATACTCCCTCCTATTTAAAATAAGTGTCAGTTTTAGAGGAATGTATACTTATTAAAAAAGTTAATGAAATGTCTGATATACCCTTATTAATTACATGTTAAAGTGCCTTGAAAATATAATCTGTGTAATCTGTGTTATTAAGATGTGAGAGAAATTAAAGGGTAATTTTGAAAGTAAAATCATAAATATGCATAAAAAGTCACAAACGACATTTATTTTAAATAATTAAAATCCTTCTAAAACGACACTTATTTTAAATAGAAGGGAGTAATTTTGTAATTTAATAATTATTAATAAATTTAAAATATCTTCAAAATATATAAGTTTCTAATAAATTTTATTTAATAATTAAATATATTTAACCAAAATTTTTAATTTTTAATTATTTATTTAATAAAATAAAATAATTTTATTAATATTTTGTTAATTAATATTATATCAGAGATTAAAATAAATTTATTTAATTAAAATAATTTATTTTTAATTTTTATCTAATATGTAGTTATTGTCAGTGATTAAAAAAATTGTGTTGACATTAACGATTAAATATGCTTTTATTTTTATTTCAAAAAAATATATAAACTAAAAATTAAAAATTAAAGCAGAAAAACAAAACAAAAGTGAAATTAAATGGCCGCTTAATTATTAGTTTAATTTTGCTATAACATCCCTAATTTTTGTATAATTACAGCATCTGATCGGATCGTGTTATAAATTCCTTAGCTAAACGTATTGACGATCGAATTGAAATTTCTATTTCTGATTATGATTAATGACTATGTTAAACACGCAAATGTTCAAGAGAAGGTTACATTTATACCAGAAAATGGTAACAAACGGAGAAGTCTTAAGTATAGTTATCAAGTTTTTTAATTTCAGATACTTAAGATAATTGCGGTTTATGTACAATTCCGATCAGTGTTTTAAAACCCAGACCGGTTATTGAATCGGAGGCCTTACTGGTCATCGGTCGAACCGGTTCGACCACCGGTTCAACCGGTCTGACGTCATAATTATGCAATAATTATATTTAATTATATATAATATTAAAATATTAAAAATACAAAAAATAAAAAAAAATTGTTGAACCAATGGTCGGACCGGCCGAACCGGACTGGTCCGACCGATTTTGACCGGTTCAGACTGGGTCAATTAAAAACCGATTTTTTAGGGTGAACCGGACCGGATAGCCAACCGATCACCATCGAACCGATCAGACCGGCCGGTCCAGTCCAATTTTTAAAACCATGATTCCGGTAATATAAGCCTAATTAGGATACATTGCTTCAATGAATGCATATGGTCAAGAGGGTAATACACAAAACTTACACAACTTATAAGAATTGCTATCCAAGACGAAGGAAAAAGTCTATGTTTGGTTGGGTTTATAATAGTATAGTTTTTGTCAGTAAAGTTTTTTTTCTGTAGATTTTTTCTCAGAAGAATTTTTCTAAAAAACCAATTGATTATTTGGCTACCATTTAAAAAAGAGTTTTTTTGAAAGAGCTTCATACAATAGATTGTTTGCCAACATAAAAATAAAAAATACTTTTAATTTTAACCATATTTTATTTTGTAATAAAAATTATTTAAAATATATTAAAAATATGTAAAGCACAATATATTAATTATTATATAATTTTAAACTATATGAAATATAAATGAAAATATATCTAACCAAATCTTTTATATGGATTATTTCATAATCAAAACTAATATAAAAAATAAATATTAAAACAAATAAAATTCAAATAATATTATATAAATCTCAAAATAAATATTAAGTTGAGTTAACGTGAAGATGAGTTTGTGTGTATTATAAGAATTATGTGTAAAACATAAGGGCAAAATAAACTAAAAAATAGGTTCATTAATTAATATGAAAAATCTATCCAAAAAAGTCATTTAAGATGATTTTTTTAGAAGCTCCAAATTTGTGCTTCTTAAAAACTATATTTTGGATATAAAAAAGCCATATTTATTTTAAAAATTCTTTTTTATTTTACAGTCAAACATCTATTTTCTTAAAAAAGACTTTTGTAGTAAAAAAAAAGTACTTATTAACCTCTCAAAAACTTATCCAAACAAGCATAAGTCATGCAACTGAAAGCAAATATGCATAAAAAGAATTTCCGAAACAAGTAACACATAATACCATCTTACAATATTGCTTTTATGTGAAACCTCAAATCGATTTGACCGGATTTATCAAAAAAAGATTCGAGTTTGACCTTATCACAAAACATTAATCATGTTTATCTAAATTGATTTTATGCACTTCTAGTACTCCATATGTTCTAAGAAACGAATATGCTTCTCAATTAATTGAGGGAGTAAATCGAAGTCCATTATGGACCGACAATAGACTAAGGTCGGATTAGAATCGGACTATTTCTAAATATGTGGTTTAAGTCAAATTCTTATTTGAAGTTTGATCAAGTTTGTATTGTATAACTTAAGTCTAAAGTTTGGACTCGAGTTTGCTCAATTCGTTCAAAATGATTTCGGCCTGGTTTGATAGACAACCAATCAATTATTTTTTTTAGCTGATTGGTTGTCTTCGACTGTTTAGCTCTTCAAATAGCTACAAAAGCTGTTTGGACAATAGCAAAAAATGCTGGCTGATTTAAGATAAACAGTCGAAGATAAAAACGCTACTGATAGCCAACGTTTCATCCATCAGCCAAAATTCTAACTATTAAAAGTCAATTGTACCATTTAAATTCTATTACTAAGTTGTGTAATATTTTACTATTTAAATTGTATTCTTAATTAACTTACAATTAAGTGTCACACCTGTCATATTTTTGTTAGTTCTAATATACAACAATTTTTAGTAAGTAGGACAGCTTAAGTGAAATTCCTAAATACCAACGTTTTAGGAATAATGTTTGTTCTTATATTTATTTTATGCAGTTATAGGTTAGAAATAAAATGTTTACCTTAAAACGAAAATGAAAATAAAAAGAGTTGCATAAATTTTTTAGATGGTAAAATAATACATGTGAACATGACTTCTTTAAAATATAAATTCTTATAAGAATATTCAATAAATACTAGAATATATAATATTAATACCTTTATAATTATTTTTAAAATCATGTCTTTATAATTCATTTTACACATAAACGATTAATACTAAACAACTAACTTTATCAAACATCTCTAACAAACAGCTAATACAATCTGCTGGTCAAATTAGCTACTATAATCAACTATCAACCAATAGCTGACTACCAAACAGGGCCATCGTTTTAAATAATATTTTCAAAAGAACAAGTTCCCTTGAGATATTATTTCAAATCGACGTCATTTTAAAGAAATCATCTAAAATTGATGACATCGTGGACAATTCACACCACAAACGATGACATTTTACAATTGAAAGGATCATCAAATCGATCCAGCTTAATTAAAACTCGATTTGACTAAATTAAAAGCCGGACCAAATATCAAACTGGCCGCCATCCCTACTTCATGGCTTGGATAAGCATAAAGTTAGGCCCAAATAGTTCTATGGGCTTCTTAGTAATTTGAAGAACTCTTTAACAAGCCCATCCAAATCACTACATGAGCTTCCACCATCTCTCACAGCTTCCAATGCCTTATCCTTCAACTCTCTAGCCCTCACCCGCTCTTGCACAACATCACCACTCAGTGACTCAGCTATCTTCCCGGCCAACTCAACTGAGTCAGGCACCGTGTCAGCACCCTCGCACACTCTCACTCCCACACCCAACTCGTCCACCAAAAGCCTAGCGTCGACGAACTGATCCGCCTCCATTGGCCAACCCAATATCATCACTCCACTCACCACACTCTCTAGCACCGAGTTCCACCCACAGTGACTCAGAAACCTACCCACCGCTCTGTGACTCAGTATCTGAACCTGAGGAGCCCATCCTCTTATAACTAAACCCCTCCCACCGACTCGTTCCTCAAACCCACCGGGGACCAACCCGTACCCGGCCTCCATTTCTCGGGTCGTCCCCGTTTTCACTACCCAAAGGAACCGGGTCATGCTCTTCTCCAGCGCTGAAGCCATTGCCTCCATTTGGTTCTTGTTCATCAGCTTCTGACTCCCAAAGCACACGTATAGCACTGACCCATCTGGACACTCGTCAAGCCATCTAAACACATCGTGACCCGACCCGGTTTCGAGGTCTACTCGAATCTCCCGATTCAGACCCAGTAAACTGAGTGGTCCAACCGAGTAAACCCTTGTTTTTCTCTTCATATACTCCAAGTACTCGCCTTCCAATGCCTCAAAGCTATTGAAAACGCACCCATCACTCAACAAGTTCGCGAGCATGCCATTTCTGAAGAACTCCCAATCCGGATCGCCCGGTTTGTATCGCCGGAAAATCGACGGCAGACGTAATTCCGTAAACGAAGGCGACCCTGGCAAGTCCACAAAGTCCACAACTTTCAAGCCCTTGGCAAGCTCCGGTTGTTGCCAAAGATAATCAGCAACCGCCGCCAAATACGCGCCGGAGCTGAAGAACGTGAATCTCGGAATACCCATTTCGCGGGCCATTTGAAGAGTGAATCCTAGAAAGAAATCAGAGATAAGAGCAACAGGAGGGTTATGATGGGACTTAAACCACTGAACAATGGGGTCGTGAAGCTTGCTCAACGAAAC
>JAOSBP010000003.1:9121273-9137729 GCA_027563825.1 Erythroxylum mucronatum
ATAATCTGTGTAATTAAGATGTGAGAGAAATTAAAGAGTAATTTTGGAAGTAAAATTATAAATATGCATAAAAAGTCGCAAACGACACTTATTTTTAATAATTAAAATTCTTCTAAAAAGACACTTATTATAAATCAGAGGGAGTATAATGCTTGGAATAGAGAACAAATATACAATTTTACATTTGTTCCAAATTTGATAAAAAGTTAATTTGATCAGTAGAAACTATTTAGTCAGCATATAAAAATAGTAAAAAATCATGTTAATCACAAATCAATAAACCATTGAAATGAAAGAAAAGAAAAACGAATGATTTAGTATATGTGAGTTGGATTTAGTTCCTAATTTGCATTATTATATTCAAAGATAAATAAAATTTTAATAATTTTCAGGTCATACTTGATGTCAAATAAAAATTAGTATAATTTAAAATGTGTTAGAAATACAAACAAATAAGTGGTTAAATATAACGGCTATTTTGTTAGTGAAGTGAAAGCTTAAAGATTTTTGGAGACTTTCTTTTTCCAATTTCTTAACGTTTTGGAGGAAAACGTGTATAATGTCTAACGGTTCCTGCAGTGACTCCGCCCACCAGCCTTACACACAACCAAATACTAGAGTTCTGACATATGAGCATGATGTAACCAAGGAGCTCTCCAGCTTTCATTAAAATCCACACAGGAACAACCCTCTCTTAGGGTTCGTACACCACCGCCATATCCATTTTAATCCTCTCTTTTCAAATGCTCAGAAGATGCGCTTTTAGGTTCTTTCTTTATGCCACTTGAGGCTTGAACTTAATTACTTGAGCCACCTCTCCGGGATGGGGGACTATTGCCAAGTCTCTGCAGATATGATCGCTTTAAATTAAATCTTAGCCATTGGATTAATTCACATTACATCTGGTTTTTCATTATATTCCATGTTTCTTGACGTGGAAACTGAAGGGCAGCTCATCAAACCTGAACCTACGGGCAGTGGATTGGACTCCATGGCAGAGCAAGTCAAATAGATAGAGTCTTGGGAAATCCCAGCAGTTGCAACCCTTACTTTATTCCCTCCACAGCTCGACACAGGAGGTTATTCCAAGAACCATCCATCTTACTTTCGATAGTCCGACCTTTTCAAGATCCAAAAATATCGAGGCAAACCCTACAGGTCTAAGAAAACTATGTCTAAACTCATACATGCAATTAAGCTTAGAAGAATTCAATGTAATGATATCGCCGAATCTCCCTCTTTGGAAGAGTGATAATGGGGTATTAATTGTCACACTATCTAACTCTGACAATCAGCAGGTAGTGAATAATAAGTTGATGAGTTATTGCCCACTTGGAACTTGGTATACACAACGACAATTCCGTACTCTGTAGCCAATGTGTAGTACACACGTGGCTGTTCCACTGTTTAACATGCCAGATAAATCTTTGGACGAGACTAGTATCAAGTATGGCTGTCGGGGTGGCTTCACGCTGCTTCTCGGGGCCAGAGTCAACCACAGACGTACGTTTCATTTGTAAATTGTAATACAAGTTTTAAACACAAAACCCACGACCACGAGCACATGCTAGTAAGGATTTTCTAGCTTTATATTTCCAGCTTCTTAATCAGACTAAAAGTGTCCGATATGGTAATGATGAAGCTTTTTTCCAGGATATGTCTGCGAGACTGCGAGAGACAAACTCTGCTTTTGTGTGCGTGCGTGTAAAGAAGTGAGCACGCATGGAAGCTAATTGCAGCTAAGATTAGTGTGCACCAACATTTGTAGTTACTGCACCTATCCTACCAGTCTTCTTTGGCTCTTTCTTGTTCTTTTTCAGTGCGTATAGATTTTTAATTTTCATTATTCTAAATAAAATCGTCAGGTCAGGTTGGTTCTTCATTAATATGAAAGAAGCACTAAGTTAGGATCCAGGGCTGTGATTACAATTTCATATAAATTACAAAACCAGCAATCGTAATAGTCTCTATCGATCGCACTAGCTGCAAGCTGTAATAGAGTACTATAGCAATGTATGTTTTTCACAATCAACCATTTTAAACATTTTTGTGAACTAACTAGTTCAGTAAAACAGTGACTAAGATTTTCCATGAAATATACTGTTAAGCTCTTGTTCCTCGGAACTAGCAATATATATCTATATTATCTGTTTTTCTCTAGATATTACTGTAACGTGATCTTAAGATAGTACAAAACAACTATTTTTAACGTTACATGACGATATATAAGAAGTTTGAACTTAGCCAGACGTAGCCTCAATGAGTTAACCTACTTATGTTATTGAGGATTTAATAAGATTCAATTATGATTCAATGAACTGAAAAGCATTAAGTTCTTCTTTGCTAATGAACAATAAAAAGGTGGGAATGGAAATATTTTTGAAGTTTGGATTGTTTGGTAAGAAGTAATAAAAATTAAATGATTCTAAATTTTTATTTTTAACAAAGTGTGAGTATACGAGAAAAAGATATAATAGAATTTTTGATATTATTAAAAAATTATCAGGATATTAATTCTTATTTAAATATTATTATCAAAATTATATATTTTTATATTTAATTTTTAATAAAATTTTTATTTTATTTCATTAATGTTATATATCAAGTAAAGCAAGTGTTTTAAGACTTTTTGATTTTATTCTTATCATAAAAATTATTTATAATTATTAAAAATTAATAATTTTGTTTAGGTATTTATAAATATAAAACATTTTGATTAATTATTTATAAAATTTATATGATAACTAAATATGAGTAAAAAATTTATTTAATATAACATAACTTTTAATTTGTTTAATAACATTTTTAGTGATTACGTACCAAACACACATAATAGTAATTTTATTTCTATTATAATTTTTATTTTCTATTATAATTTTTATTTATTATTTTGATTCCTTTATTACATATTAACAAAGGAGATGTAAAAGTAAAATTATATAACTTCTCATTGAAGAAAGTTTATAGATCGTTATATGTAGAGAGAGATGTCTATTTATCAAATTAAGATTCATATATAAAAATTAAAAATAATTAATTATTAATAATGATTATTTTAAATTGATGTGCATTAAATATAAATCTCTAATACTGAACTTATACATTATGTTTGCATATATAATGTAAAGTTAGTACATATATGTCTATGTATAGATATATAAAAATAAATGCAAATATGTTAAAATGTTATATATAATGTGGAGCCACACTCACCAAAATTTATATGACAATTTATAGTGAAAGTAACCAGAACTTTTAAAAGTTTTAATGAAAATATATGTAAATAATATATATAATAAAATTATGTTCACCATAATTTGACGTGCAGTAAATTTTAATAAAATAACTATAATTTTTGGAATAAATATATTATATTAAATAATAAATCCTCTATAAAAATTGTTACTTTTTTATAAAACGATATAAATTTATAAGTATAAACATATTTAAGAACTCTCATATATATTATGACAAAGTTTTATATACTACTATATCTATATATATATATATATATATATAAGATTAACTTTGAGATACCTATTTGCTAACTCCTAAGTATCTAACAGTTTGTTAAATTTGGTATTAATAATTAATTTATTGATTTTTAATGCAACAAAAAAAGATGTATAATTTCAACCAATACATAGTATAGGCATAGTACTAAATTATTAAAACTTTTTTTATGTCTTTAAAATATGAACTGTAAAGTTCCTGCAATTCAACAGGTCAGATTTCAAGGATAAAGTTCTACCTTAGATTTTTATCAGACGCTTACTTATATTAAAAAATGTATTGCTTCAAACGTGTAATTGGATACTTACATATATATGATTCTTTTTGTAGAAGTTTCATAATTACGAGTCTTTACAAAATATGTATATGAAATAAAGAAAAGGAAGAATGATAGTTACTTCAAGGTAAAGAGATGATAGTTATTTATATAAGAAAAAGAATGATAATTACTTAAAAATAAAGAAAATTATAATTATTTATACATAAAAAATAATGATAATTGTAAAATTATCTTCAATTTATTTACTTTTATATATATATATATATATAGTTGAATTGATAATATATATATATATATTAAATTTTATGTAGTCGAATTGATAACAAATATTCCATGTTATAATTAAATATATTAATTTAACATAATAAATACTTAATGAATATTTTCTAAAGTTTATATACCTTATACTTTATATACTTTAGTATTTAATTAAACTTTAAAATGCCTACACTTTGTTGTGAAAATTGGCCGCATTAGAGCAAGTTCCCAGCTAAATAGGATTGAAGAACTAATAATGAAAAAATAAACACACAGATTTTTATGTAAAAAATTCCCTAACAAATCAAGGTAAAAACGACAAGCAAGAAGAAAAAACTTCATTGTGAAAAATTTAAGACTTATTATCTCTCTCTCTTTTACAAGAAGAAACACTAACTCTCTCAAAAAAAAAGGAAAAACACTCTTTAAATTGTGGAGATTAAATTAAAAAGACAAGATTTTGGATGAATGGGAAGGCCTATTTATAGGCCTCCTAGACGCGTTTAGCCAACTGTGGACAAAATGTTCACAACTGACTGGCCTTTATTTTTCTTCATGCATTTTTTGACTTTGTGTAGTCAGCAGCAACCCTTCTTAACTTTGGTGTAATCGGCAACAACAATCTCCCACTTTAAATTTGATTGAAAGTCAATCAGATCTTCACACCATTCTTTCTTCTTTGCTATTTCCATGTTGCTCATGTCTCCATCAGTCGCAAGAGGATCGACACCAAAATTTGATCCCTCATATCTCAATGCAACATTTGAGATCCCTTTAATGTATCTCAGGACCCTTTGTACAACATTCCAATGCTTTCTGTCAGGATTTGCCATGTATCGACTAACTACTCTCACTGTATATGCAATGTTTGGTCTTGTACATATCAGAGCGAACATTAAGCTTCTCACTGCTAATTTATGCGATACTCAAGACATCTTCAGCCTCTCATCTTCACTGCAAGGATTCATGTTGGAGGATAACTTGAAGTTAACAGGAAGTGAGGTAGAAATTGACTTACAATTTTACATGTTGAAGTGTCGCAAGATCTTCTTCAGATAATTCTTCTAAGAAAGCAAAATCCCCCTGTTACTTCTTTCTTGGTAAATTTGCATCCTTATAATCTTGTTTGCTGGTCTCAAGTCCTTCATTTCAAGTTGCCTAACCAACTAAGCCTTTAATTTTATGATACAATCTTTGTTGGGTCTTGCTGCCAACATGTCGTCTACATACAACAGCAAGATCACTAGTCATTGTCACCAAATCTTTTGAAATATGCACAAGGGCCTGCATTTAGTCTGCTATATCCAAGACTCATAATGAAGGAATCAAATTTCTTATACCAACACTTACTTTAGACCATACAGAGATTTGTTTAACTTAGAAACCAAGTTCTCCTTTCCTGCTTCTTCAAAACCTCCTAGTTTAAGCATATAAATATTTTTTTCAAGATTTCCATGAAGAAAAGTAGTCTTTACATCTAACTGTTCTAGATGTAAGTCAAATCTAACACATATTGTCAGGACTACTCAAACTGTAGTAAGTTAAACCATAAAGGAAAATATTTCATTGAAATCAATCTCTTCCTTCTGAGCATATCCTCTCACCACCAATCTTACACGATACTGCTCCACTTGATCATCGCAATTTCATTTGATCTTATAAACCCATTTGTTTCCAGTGACCATCCTTCCTTATAGTAGTGGCATAAGTTCCTAAGTCTTATTTTTATAAAGAACATCAATTTCTTCCTACATTGTTGTCATTTGTTGAGGTAGATTTGAACTGTTCATTGCCTCTTAGAGAATTGATGACTCCCTATCCTCAGTTAAAAGACAGTATGTAACATTACCCTCATTAATATAGTTTGAATGCCAATATGGCCACCTTTTTGGGCGATTTGATGGACAAGTCTTTGGAGTTTCAGACTTTATTAGTTCTTGTACCTTGTGCTCTTGTGTTGTTTCGAAAGAATCCATTTGGGATTCCTTTCCTGCCTGAACAACAGTAGTCTCTAAATCTTCCTTTGATATGTTATCATTATCTCCTTCTCCTTTCTTTTATAGCTCATTTACAAAGATTACATTCCTTGTGATGATAACCTTATGGGCAATGGAATCCTATAAGCGATACCCCTTCACTCCATCAGTATACCCCAAAGAATAAGCATTTTCTGAATTTTGGATCCAACTTCGTAGTTTCTTGGGGATTGTACATCACACATATAGAAATTCCGAATATATGGAGGTTTGACTAATCAACTAACTTATCAGTCCACATCATACATCAGTGCCATATCATTGCATTTGAACATCCTGAAACAACTGATGTTTTTGCCTCTGTAAAGTCTATCCCTTCAGCATGTACAAATTTGCAGCTATCTTTTCTCCCTTCATAAGTACAAGCGCAACTTGAGTTATTTTCATGATCTTGTTTTCAACTTCAACCTTGCAACCAAGATCATCCAATTGTCCTAAAGATAACAAGTTCTTCTTTAGGCTCTCCACATGTCGCACTCCTTGGATAGTACGAATGGTACCATCATACAACTTCAGCTTATGGTTCCTATACCAATGATATTTAAGGCATGATCATTGCAATTGTACACAAATCCTCCTGAGACAAGTTCATAATGATAGAACCATTCCCTCCTATAGGTCATGTGAAAATTAGCTCCCTAGTCGAAAAGCCATACACTAGCAAATCTTTTTCTACTTTTATTTGTTGTCATTGCCTCATAACATAGGACATTACCTTCTTTTAAAGTGTTCACCATATTTCCTTAAGGATTGAAATTTATCTTCTTCCAACAATCCTTTCTTCATTTGACCCTTTTTGCCAATTGTAGTATCTTAAATTCTTCTTACTTCTTGAATTTCGCCTACCATAATTGTAGTTCTCACTTTGGCCATATTTCGTTGATCTCTCGCTCATCACCATCAATGCCTCCACTTGTTGTGCGGTTGCTTGCCTATGTTCCTTGTTCTTGCTCCGATTTTCTTCTTCAAGAATAGTAGCTACAAAATCATTAAAGATTAGGTGGTCCACACGGACATTATTTGTTAAATTAATAATGAGTTGATCATACGAATCTGATAGACTTTTAAGTAAAAGTTCAGTACATTCTTGAGACTCTATTTTATCATCCAATGATGTGAATTGGGAAAATAGAGTATTCAAGGTGTTGATATGCTCTGTCACTAAAGTATATTTTGATATCCAGAGAGTGTACAATTTTCTTTTAAGGAAAATCTTGTTATGGAGTATTTTGGCCTTCTACAGCTTAGTGAGATGATCCCAGATCTCCATTGTTGTTTTCTTCCCTTCTATTCTTGATAATACCCTATCTGCTAATGCCAGGTGAAGATTTCTCATAGCCTTCCCTTCCATCTCATTCCACTTATTATCATCTGTGAATGTTGTCGGTCTTTCACTAATGGCCGCTAAATAATTATTTTTTCTCAACACGACCTTTATCTTTAACTTCCATAATGAGAAATTACTCTAATGGAACTTCTCTATCTCAAATTTTGTCACCATTGCTTCTATCACAAATAGAACTTAGCTCTCACTATTTTACATGAATAATACGTATGAATAGTACCGTATACGTGAATAATACCTACACTATAGCAAAAAATGCTTTAGGAAACGCCAAATTTGTAACAAATTAAAATATGTTGCTTAAAATTAATATAATGCAACATTTTTTAAAGCATGGCCTTTAGTAATATTAATAGGCAACGCTAATAGTAATTTGTTGCCATATATTTTGAAAGGCAACAAAATTAAAATTTCGTTGCCATAAAATTTTATATAAGCAACAATTAAATTTGTTGCAACTTTAAACAATAATCAAGGGTTACAATAAGTAGCCTTGGACTTATAAACATTTAGGCTCAAACCAGACCTGAGCCTGGACACAATCAAATCTAACTAGACTTGATTAAAAATATTATTTATTTTATAAATATAAAAACATTTTAAATATAAAAAATAACATCATTTTCTTTAAATTTTGAACCAGGTTGGAACAGATTAATTTATTAATTAGTCGGTTAATTTTTGTAAATTAATAAGTTCTTATCAAATAAAATTAATTAATTGATTTTTATTCAACAGTCTCTTTTTTCAATTAAATTTAAATTATTTGGTAGTTAAGTACAATCTTTTTCAATCATATTTTAAAATTTAAATTTTATTTAATCTTTAACCGATTTTATGACAATTTAATGAAAATCTCAAAATAAAAATTATTAGTCAATTTTAGGCACTTTACTTCCATCAATCACAAAATTTATAATAATGATAATACTTGAATTGATACTTATGTGAACAAAGCACAAAATAAACAATGAACTAAAAAAAGACTGGCGTCATTCTTTCCTACCCTCCAAGAGATTACATATTCAAACTTTAGCCCCTTCATGCATGGTCCAATCTCTTTAAACATTCATTATGTTTCTTATAAATCAAAAGAATCTATATGGGAATTATGTGAAAAACACCTCCTCATCTTTCTGTGATCATAGCTCATTTGGCTTCAATCTCTCATGTTAATACCCAAAGTTTGTGTTATAGGTATGCTCAAAGACTAGATCCTTCTTTGGCTTGCAATAAGGGTTTTTTCTTTCTGGATGTGTGCTTTTGATGATATTTTTTAATCAGTTTTTAGACTTTAGTTGATATACGCTTTTAGGGCATTTGAATTTGTGTTAATTGCAACAAGTAATAAACTTCTGCAATGGGGAAAGGTTTGGTTATTTTCAGTTGTGAGAATCTTTTCTAAATATAATTTAGGTCTTTTCTATTGGGTGGATGGAGGTTTATCGTTCTATTCTTGTGAGAGAGTTCACGAATGTAGTAGCTGAAAATGAGGTTCAATTATTTGATCAGAATATTGTTGGGTTTTGACCATTTTGGGTCAACTTTTGATAGCATTTTAAAGCATTGCTTAGTAGAACTTTGTTATAATATTCATGTTATTATTGAAAGATTTTAGTTTCTTAGCTGAAATATGAGTTTTGGTTATTTTCGGGTTTATTTGTGTTGTATACGTTCGCTGGCTGAAGCCATAGTTTCAGGTTCGATTAGCAGGGTTATAGACTTGGGTTTCTAGATGACGATGTAGCTTCTTTCTGGGTACATGGATACGTAGGTCGTAGTCTTTTTCTTTACAGCATCCTCATTTTTTTGAAACAAACGATGGTAATCTAGTGCGTGTTACAGCCATTCAAAGTTACTGCTTTATTTGAAGATGAATCAGGCACATTTCTCAGATTGTTAAGAAAGTTAAGGACTTGATTTGGATGTTTCTATGAGCCATATTCATACTTATTGCCAGTAACAACACTCATTTCTGATCATATGATTATGATTTGTGTTGAGCTTTCTTGCTAGTATGTTTATATGATTTTGTTTTTGTGTTTCCACCTAACCGTTTAAGTGTGGAGATTGACGGTTCATCTGGGGGTTTTGATATCCAAAAGGAGCCCGGTTCAGAAAAGAGGTACTCATTAGTCTTCATAAGGTCATTCTTCACTTATTTCCTTAATGTTTTTTTTCCTTCTTTGCATCTTGACTCAAAATTGACTGACTTCTTTATATCTTTCCTGCGACATGATTGTGTTGATCTTATTATTTCATGTAATTGTTGCCTAAGTTTCCTAAGTTTCAGAGCTAGAATAGTCAAATTGAAATAAAAAATTATCTCTTTTTAAATAGTTTCTATGCTTTTTATTTACGATTGTTTACTGGATGCAATGGATATTGAGTCGGTAGTCATGAGTTAAGATTTTTCCAAGTAGGTAATTATCTGGATTCTCTTTTCTATGGATCTGATTCCTATTGCTCTAGTGCCATATTATTATTGTAGGTAGAAGCGCCTTAATGTATCAATCATCATGATAACTCTATTAATAAGATAAATAGAATATCATATAACTCAACTATTATAGTTAATGTACTTCTTCATTGAATCAACAACTTTTTTTCATATTTAATCCATCTTTTTTATAGAAACAGTATCTTATGCATTTATTATTCATTAATTGATTTAATAATATGATAAGCGAAGCCTTGTATAAAGTTCCTAATGAGTATTTGCAGTCCATCAAGAATGCATTAGAAGAAGAGATGAACCAAAAAGTAGAAGTTGAAAAGGAGAGAATGAGAGAGGAATTGAAACAAAAGAAAGTTTAACGCTTCAAGATGAAAAGGCAATTAAAATAAGATAAAGCTGATAGAGAAGAAATGATGAAACAAATGTTCTACCTTATTCAATCTCAGCTTAGGCAAGTTACTAACATAGACATGCTTTGAAAATTGATTACACCTAGTCAATCAAGAAAGGAATCTTCTATTCCTCCAAACCATACATATCAACATGAAGAATATCAGGTAAAAAATTTCCTTAATTCACTATTTTTGTACATCATCTTATTATATTTTTTGTTGAGATTGGTTGCTTATGTTCATGCTTTTTGAAATTGTTCATAAAAAGAACTTAATCATTTTGTTGTTAGTTATTGACGTCACAATAAAGTAGTTAGGATTTCATTTTTTAAATATATTAGCTTGTTTGTGAGCGTATATAGTAGTTTTACAATGCTAATTTATTTTTTGTTTGCTTGTTTCTTTTTTTTGTAGGATGGTAATGATTAGGAATAGACAAGAAGGTACTTGGTGAAGGATTTTGGAGGGCCCATATATATTGGTTTTGTTTGGTATTTAGATTAATTCACTTATATTCCATATAGAATGGAGGACGATATTGTAAATGAATATTTTAGCTAGTGATTTTTTGTTTTTTATTTTAAATATGTTAAAAGATTGAATTTTATAAATCCTTATAGACTATGTATTATATATAAATACTTTGTTGTTTACATTTGATAATGCGTAAGCAATTAAGACGTACATGAATATTTATATATTTCTTTCAATGTATACGTATGTTGCCTACATAACAATAGGAGTTTGATTTTACGTTAAATAATATTGGTAACAAAAGAATAAATTATTACTTTTTATTTTTACAAATTATTGCCTAAAAAAATTTACTTTGTTGCCTTATAAAGAATTAAAAGTGTTGCAATATCTATTTAACATTGTTTATATAGTTGGAAACTAAAGTATTGCCTTTGTCAGAACTTAAAGCAACATTTTTTTTATTTTGTTGCCTAATCAAAAAATTCTTTTGCGTTATACTTATAGTAGTTCCACTTCTTGTAATGATATAAATTATGTTGCCTTAATAAAATGGCAGTGATAATTGTACTTATAGCTACACTTTTGTCTGTTGCCTAAAGCATTTTTTTGATGTAGTGCTAGTTGCTACAGCTCAACTATAGTGATTGCTACAGTGATGAATAATTGCCACCTTTCTTAATTACTATTTTACTATTCATCAACTTTTATCGTCTTCATACGAAAACTGAACAAATAGTGCAAAAAATTCGTCGTAATTTTCTCAACACACTCTGATACTACTTGTTGTAAAAATTGACTAGATTGGAGCATATTCACAGCTAAATAGGATTGAAGAAACAGTAATGAAGAAATAAACACATAGATTTTTACATGGAAATTTCCCAAACAAATTAGGTTAAAAACCACAGGAAAGAAGAAGAAACTTTACTATAAAAAATGCAGGAGTTACAACATCTCTCTATTTTACAAAGAGAAATACTAACTCTCTCAGGAAATAAGAAAAACGCTCTCTAAATAGTGGAGATTGAACTGACGAAGAAAATATTTGGAATGAATGAAAATTGATATGAGAAGGCCTATTTATAGGACTCCAAGGCCTTCATTTTGCTTCTTCTTTCTTCCTGCATTTTTTGACTTTGAGTAGTCATCAGCAACCCTTTTTGACTTTGGTGCAGTCGGCAGCAACATACTTCTCATACACATGAATAGTTATAACAAATTTTTAAATAAGAGAAAATAGTATCTAGAGTAAAATTCGCTTATTATAAGTATATTTTATTTATTTATTCTTAATTTTAATTATTATAATAACAATTTAAAATAGACATATATTAGAGATAAATGTATCATGTACTAATTTTTATATTTAGTATTTAATTTATGATAATTAAAAGGATTAATTACCAAAAAAGCCCAAACTCTCGTCAAATTTTCAATTATAGTCCGAACTTTAAAAAGTAGCAATAAAATGTTAAAAGTTTCAATTTTTTCAATTATAGCTCAAACTTCAAAAAGTAGCAATAAAGTCCTCAAACTTTCAATTTTATTCAATTTTAGCTTGCTATTATCTGTTATTTTCTTGACGCCCTCAGCCTTTTGTTTTTTGTTTGTTTTTCTGACACCTTAAACTATTTTCGCATTACAGCGTATTGCATCAGTAAGCTATTCGTTTTTAGTTCATTCTCTTGATGCCATTAGTATGAGGGCATCAAGACTACATAATCTAAAAATTGAAGGGTGAAAGCGTCAAGAGAACAATTTGAAAACGAATGGAAAAATTGAAATCAAAGTATAAGGTCATCGGGATTGCATAATCTGATTTAGGTCATTTTTAAATAACAACGTTATTTTAATTATGTAATTAAACGACGTCGTTTCATTAATCTTCATTTTTTGTATTAATTTTGGCTAACATATATTAATAGTTAAGGTTTTTGAAACACATGGAAAACCGTATCAGCAAACTTAACATAAACACTAGCTAGAATTGAAAAAAAACAGAAAAATTGATCATTTTATTGCTACTTTTTGAAATTTGAGTTATAATTGAAAAAATATCATTGAAAAATTGAAAGTTTAGACGTTTTATTGTTACCTTTTAATGTTCGGGCCATAATTGAAAAAATGACGAAAGTTTGAGTTTTTTTAAAAATTAACCCTAATTAAAACTTGATTAGTTTGTAAAAATTCAAAATAACTTTATTTGTGTAATATAAATAAAATCATATATTGAATAAATATATCATTTAGTTAAAATTTTGACATTAATCATATTAATAGTTATAAATTTATACAGATGGTTCTCATTTATTTCGTTAACCATTAACTTTGAACTCAACAAATTTGAAGTTGAATTATCACGTGCAATAATGACTTAAAACGGGAAGACTACAAGAGTAATTAATGAGCCATTAATTAATCATGTTTAATTGAAATGCATGAAGTTTTAAATATCTTAATAGTCTAGATTGAATTCTAATTAAATAGAGAGAATTAGATTTGCAATGTATATTGTTGTTAAACAGTTTTTCATAATTGAAATGTTAAAATTTGACAACCATAGAAAGTGTTGTTGTTAGTTTTGTAAGGGACTTTGTCCCATATGGAAAGTAAGTGAGGGAGGGGGTGGCTCAACAACTATAAATAAACCCCCTCCCCCTTCCATTTAAATAATCCAAAAACCAAAACAAGATATTAACTCTTAGTTCTCCTTATTTGGTGAGTAAGAGAAACACTAAGAGTAGTAAGTTTTTTTTGTGAGTAATTTTTGGGGTGTATTGGGGTAAGGGTTTGAGAGTGTGTAAACACTAGAGTTTTGAGTGTAAACACTTGTAAGTGTTTGTTTTTCTCCCCAATAAAAAGGTGTGCAGTAGCTCCGGAGACGTAGGTATAATTTGGTCTAACGCTGTTATCAAATTTTGTGTTGTGTGATTGTTTCACCAGTATTCGTGTGGAAATAGTCTAATTTCCTTACAATAGATATGTTATATGTAATATGTTTCAAATAGCCAATTACAGAACTCATAGATTATGGAGACAGGACGCTGATATGACATTAAATAAGGACTGATTTTGTATTATATATGTCTAACAACTTTAGATTTATCATAGAACATGTATCCAGAGTTTTGGATACAGCTTCGTACCGTATCAGACCAAAATTAGTACGAAACGAAGGGTCAGTTGTATCGGATTTAAATACCGGTCAGTACCGACCTGTTTTCGATAGTACCGGTCTGTACTGACTGGTATTCAAAATATCAGCTAAATACCGACTGGTATCGAAAATTTTAATTACATTTTTATAAATAATAAGTAATTTAAAATAAAAAAGAGAAGCACAAATAAACACAATATTATTTAATATTATGTTTTGATTTAAAATGTTAATATAATGTTCACGTTAATGACAAGTTACAAATTAATTATAATATGCTCAAATATTTAATAAGTTAAAAATAAATACAAAATATGAAACTTTACCTTTAAATTATCACTCGGAACTCAAAAGGCATAATCGTGAAATTATTTTACCACTAATTTTTAGGTTGAAATATCTCATATTCATATGTTAGTAAAAATGAAAAATTAGAATATAAGAAATACGCTGAAATATTTCAAAAATATTTATAAAGATAAAAATTTAAATTTACGTAGCTAACAAAGAAAGCTATTTAGATTCCAAGCTTAAAAGTTAACGCCAAATTTGTCGGTAATATAGCTAATAAAGAAAACAATTTATTAGTTAACGCTAACTTTTTCTCCTCCAACGATCAAAGATTTACTACCTTTCTAAATGAAAAAATGCCGAAAAATACTCCTCAAATGTATTTAAGGTGAGCCCTAGTGGGCCTGGGGCAGGTGACTTGCCTGCCCGGCCGCCACTGGTGTGAACCACGTATATAGGAAAAGGTCACAAAGCCTGCCATAAATGAAGCGTAACGGCCACCGCCTACCCTTAATTGTCTTCCTTTCCTAATTGGCTATATATACACGTTACGCTCACTTAATATGGTCCAGAGCTTGATAGGTTTTGGGAGAGAGATTTATAGCTCTTGTGAGGGAGTATTTTCAAGAGTGAATCCATGGCTCAAGGTGACGTGAAGCTTATTGGTGCATGGCCAAGTCCGTTTGTGTGGAGGGCTAGAATTGCTCTTAATGTCAAGTCCGTTGATTATGAGTTTCTTCAGGAGCAGTTTGGTGCTAAAAGCCAGCTTCTTCTTGAATCAAACCCTGTTTACAAGAAAATCCCAGTTCTGATTCATGAAAGCAAGCCCATCTGCGAGTCTCTCATCATCGTAGAGTACATCGACGAGGTTTGGTCCTCAGGTCCCTCAATCCTCCCCACCGATCCTTATGATCGTGCCGTTGCTCGCTTCTGGGCTGTCTATATCGATGACAAGGTTGTTTTTTCCCTTCTAGTTTGAACCGTTTTTCGCACCCATTCTTTTCTTTGTAATATATGGAGCTGTTACAACTTACAAGTATATGTTATGTGCAGTGGTTTCCAGCTATGAAAGGCCTTGCAACTGCTAAGGGAGACGAGGGGACGAAGGCGTTGGTGGAACAAGTTGGAGAATGGCTGGGTCTTTTGGAGGAAGCTTATGTGAAGATTAGCAAAGGGAAGGCTTTTTTTGGAGGAGCCGAGATTGGTTATCTTGATATTGCATTTGGATCAATCTGGGGATGGATGAGAGCAACTGAGAAGATGGGTGGTGTGAAACTAATCGACGAGGCCAAGACTCCTGGTCTTGTGAAGTGGGCTGAGAGCTTCTCTTCCAATCCCGCCGTAAAAGATGTGTTGCCGGAGACTGATAAGCTCGTCGAGTTTGCTAAGATCCTTCAGGCCAAGCATAGCGGGTCTTCCTAAGCATATAATAGTTCCTAAAAATAGCAATCTCGTATGGTCATGTACTCTTTTTTTCTTTGCTAATACGTGGGTAAAGTTTCATGGATGCTACTGAGGGAATTTAGTCTAAATAAATAGTCTTGGACTTGAATTGAGTGAAGATCCTGCTTATAGTTTAACAAGTTCCTCCGGAACGACTGGCCTGGCATGAGTACTGAAATAAAGAGATGGGTCTTCAATATACCACGAAAGTATCATTCAATCTGAAGGATTTTCGAGAAGCAATCTCTCCCGCATAATTTATCATGAGTCCAGATCCTTTGTCTAATATTATAGTGTCTTATTGTGTCCAATAAATTTCAGCCATTTATTTATATAGGGTCCGCATAAGACCAGCATAGGTCCCGCAAAATAAATAGCTGAGATATCTTGAGACAAAATAAGACAGAGTAAAACTGGACAAAAGATCTGGTTTCAATTTACCATATCTCAGTCGCAATCACTTGAGTTCTTCTTCACATAAAAGAGGGAGAAAAGCTGAAAGCCATGACTCGGTTTGGATAGTGACTAGACGACAGTTTAAGCTCCACTAATATAAGTCCATCTAAACAGACCCTAAATGTGGGTAGAAGTTTTCATGTGGATGCCAGCTGGCACACCAGTGGTAGTAATCTATTTACCAATGTTTTAAAAATTGGATTGGACATCGAACCGGTCGAAAGAAAGGTTTAAGGTTTAGAGGTTCAAAGGTAGTGAACCGCTATCAAATCAGAATATAATAAATAAGATGAAAATTTTATAAGAATAAATAAAAATAAAATATTTTATTGAAATGAAAAATATACCAA
>JAOSBP010000003.1:9162173-9180300 GCA_027563825.1 Erythroxylum mucronatum
CCCTATTTTTCACAATACTCCATAAATTTCAAAAGTAACTCCTAAATTCACCAACATTCACAAATACAATATTTCCAGTAATCACGAATATTTCCAATATATAAAAATTCAAAATCCACTAAACTTCCAAAAATTCCAATTCAATTCAATTATACCCAGAATTATTCATGAGTGCATGTATAATTATTTTCATGTGCAACAATTTTACTATTCACATGTATAAGTATGACATATTATGTATGAGCATGGAAAAATGCATTTCTAACTCTCATTAATCACTTACATTTTCCATTTTAACCTTCCCATAAGTAATGGGATGTTACAGGTCGGGTCGGGTCATGAGCAGCCCGAGCCCGACCTATTGACATCCCTATCTATTACAGGGCTCAAGGAATTATAAATTGTCATAATGAGATTTTTTTTTACAATGTGAATGAACATCAAATAACAAATCAAATTTCCTTGTTGTATGATGAGAACAACTAGAATCAATAATCCACTCCTTTTAGTTAACAAAAGCATTAACATTCGCGAGTTTATCATTATGGTGCACAATAGAAATCTCATTTATTGATTGACCAATAACCTCAATAGAAAAACACTCCTCCTAATTTGGTGTTTGGAGTCACTGTGTTCATGTGAAACATTTGCTCCTATCTCTAATTTTACTAAGGGAAGTGAGAAACTTGAAAGCATGCCAAGAGCTTAAAAGATTTCAAATAATAGACATGGGATTAGATACATCTATGGAAATGTATCCAATAATAAAATACATCTATTAAGGGAAAATATTTAAAAAGCGAAGAAATCTTGCCTAAGATGAAAAATGGACATGGAGCATCTATATATAAGCATACACATAAATCAAATGCATATACTTCATCCATTAGGCCTTACTCTAAAGGCAAGACTCATAGTTTTACCTACAACTCTTAATCTAAGTCTAAGAATCAATGTTCTTAAGAAAAAAAAGGCATAATTTTGATGTAAAGAATTATGATATCATGACACATGTTTACATTCCTAATAAGCATCATTTTAATTAAAAAAATCTCATATATATAATTATGCTAGGATTTTTTACTACCCAAAAGAGCATTTAACTTCTTTAATATTTAAAAGAAGAAACCCTACAATTCATATATACACAAAAGACTAAGGAATGCATTTATACATTAAAATCATAAGTTTCATTATTATAGCACTTATATTATTCACATAATATGTTATATCACTTTTGTGGTAAGTATAGTCATATTAATTTTTTTTTTCACAATTTACAACTTTTCAAGGCAAAAAAAGTGGATTTGTACATTGGGGACAATGTAAATGGTAAGATAATTAGCATTGGTAATGTTGGTAAGGAAGATCAATCTATTATTGATAATGTGTTTTTAGTTGTAGGTTGAGATAGTTGATGGATTGAGAATAATTTATTAAGTGTGAGCCAACTATATGACAAAACAACAAAATATATTTTCAGGGGAGATGATGCATTATTTCTAGAGTAGCTAACAATAACATTGCATTTTTTGAAAAGAGAGAAAGGAATGTCTATACAATTGATCTTGATGATTTCTCTAACTAAAATATGAAGTGTTGTTAGTCTGTATTAGTGAAGATGCATAGATTTGACAAAAGAGGCTTGGACATGTAAGCATGAACATTATCTCTAAACTCAACTCTAAGTAACTTATTAGTAAACTTTTAAGGGTCAAATTTAGAAAATAAAAGATCTATGGAGCTTACCAAATAAGAAAATAATCTAAAAGCTCATTCAAGAGCAAAAACTCTGTAACGTCCACTAGACTTTTGCTATTACTCCATACGAATTTGTTTAACTCGATTAGAGTTGCTAGTCTAAATGATGAATTTTATACTTTTTTCATATTAGATAATTTTAGTAGGTTTTCATAGATTTTATTCTTGGCTAGCAAAGATGAACACTTTGGAAAATTTGTCATCTTTGTAAAGAGAATGCAAAATGAAAAGGAACTCTCTATTGCGTTAATTATAGGTGATCATGGTAGGGAGCTTGAGAATGAAAGGTTTGAAGTCTTTTGTGAAATAGTTGTATCTTTCACAATTTCTCTATTCCAAAGACCCCTTAATAAAATGCAATTATTGAGAAAAAGATAGGAAATTGCAAGACATGGCTAGAACCATAATAAGGAATATGATATTACTAAGTATTTTTGGGCAAAAGCTATAACTACTACATATCATATTTCTAATATAGTCTACACAAGACTAATTTTAGATAAAATACCTTTTAAGCTTTGGCATTGGAAGAAGTAAAAGATTAGTTACTTTAAAGTTTTTAATTGTAAGTATTACATTTTGAACACTAAAGATTAGTTACATTTCTTAATTGTTCCTTAATTAGAAAAGTATATAGAGTGTTTAATAGATAGAGTCTTGTTATTAAAGAGTTTATGGATTTTTGTCTAATGAATCTTTTGTATCCAATAAAAGACTTGAAGATAATTCTGCAAGTTTATCCAAGGATTTGGAAAAGTTAACCCTTAAAGAGAACAAGAGTGATCGTTAATCGTCTTACATGAGTTAAGTGAGCATGTTGTTTAACTAAGTGAGAGAGATAAAAGGATAAGGAGATTGCAAGAGATTGGAAATTCAAAAAGCATCATCACACAAATCAAGTTATAGCAATGTTCAATAGCAGGTAATCACTAGATCTCATATTGCTTTTATTTCTTAAATTAAGCCTAAGACTATAGAAGACACCCTTAGTGACGAAATTTGGGTTCTACAAATAATGAGCTGAACCAATTTAAGAAAAGTAAGGTGTGTACTTTATTACCTAGACCCAGAGCCCACCAAATAATTGGTACCAAATAGGTGTTTAGAATAAATTAGATGAATCAAATACCAGTATAAAAACAAAGCTAAATTAATGACTAAAGTGTATAATTAAGAGAAGGGTATAGATTTTGAGGAAACATTTGCACTGGTAGCTAGATTGGAAGCTATTAGATCATTACATGCATTTGCATCTGACATGAATTTTAAATTATTTCAAATGGATGTTAAAAAGTGTAAATACATTTATTTAAGAATTTAAATTTAGTCAGTCTCCTAGTTTTGAAATTCATGATGCACGTAACCATGTTTATAAGTTATCTAAAGGTATATATGGCTTGAAACAAACTCTTAGAGCTTGGAATGATATGTTATGTGAATTTCTTTTGAAAAATAATTTACTAAAAGCAAGTTTCAAATAACTCTTTTTATTAAAAAGTGTAAGCATGGCAGTCTAATTATTCAAATTTGTGATGATGATATTATTTTTAATATAACTAATGAAAGCTTGTGTAAGGAATTTTATAAGTATATTACTAACAAATTTGAGATAAGCGTGACGGGAGAGCCTAACTTCTTTCTAGAGAGCATCTTCATCAATCAAGATAAAACACCAAAGAACTACTTAAATGCTTTGGAATGGATCAAATCGAGCAATTGGAAACACCTATAATTGTCATAACTGAGTTGAATAAGGATGAAGAAGGTAAACTGGTCCATGTAAAGCTCTACTAAGTTATGATTGGTAATTTACTTTACCTTACAACAAGTAGGCCTGATATTATGTTTAGTTCATATTTGTGTACTAGGTTTCAATAAAGTCTTAAGGAGTCTTCATCTTTTATCCATTAAGCACATATCTTCATCTTTTATCCATTGAGCACATACTTAAATATTTATATGGTACCATTTCTTTAGGACTTTAGTATGCTAAGAATACATTCCTTGAATTGATTGGCTATCAGATGTGAATATATCAATAGTCTTTTGGATAAATAGAGCACATCTAGTACTTGTCAATTCTTAAGAAATGCATTAGTCTAATAATTTAGTAAGAAATAAAATCAAAATTCTGTATTAACCACATAAGCTAAATATGTTGTAAACAATATTTGTTATGCACAAGTCTTATAGATCAGATAATAACTTAGAGATTATGACACAGAACTTATAAAGATTTTGATTATGTTTGATAACATTAGTGACATTTTCCTTACAAAGAATCTCATTCAACACTCTAGAAATAAACACATAGAAATTAAATATCATTTCACTAGAAATCTTGTGCAAATATGGAGATATTAAGTTAGAATTTGCTGAAACATTACATCAATTGGCTAACATTTTCACTAAACTTATGAGTAAGCATAGATTTTTCCCAATTAAGAGATAAATGGACATGACTAGTGGAAAATCTATTTGATTAAGATCTTTTTTAATGTTTATATTTGCCTGCAGTTGATATTTTGTTGAATTATTATGTGTTTTTAATATTTGTTTATAGGCTATTTTGGTTAAAATATATGATTTCAAGTTAAATTGGTTGACCAATGTATAGTAATGGTTGACCAAGGTCATTTACAATAGTCAACCACTCATTTACAATAGTCAAACAATAGCACTAAATGGTCAATCGGTATCACATTGTACACGAAATTAGTTATATAATGATTTTGTTAATAGATTGGCTGTATGAATTGGTCGACCAACACATAGAATTGGTAAATCAATATTATCGAATTTTAAAACAAAAACCCCTTTCTCCTTTGCCTATTCAAAATAAAACTCACCTCTTTTCTTTTTCTTTGAAAATTAATAAACAAAACTCCTAATAAACAAAACTCCTTACCACCGTACATTTTTCTTCTCCATTCGACTCTTTTAGAGCTCTACTCCACTTAATCTTCTTAAAGTCCTCCTAAATAAGCATAATTTGAAAGCTTTCTAAACGATATCTATTCCATTTCTAGTAACTCTTCTCTGACATTTTTTGGCGAATATCAGGCAATACTAGTAAATCATGTAGACTCCTTTACAACTTTATAACAAATTTTATTAACACCAAACCTTAATTATTAAAATTAATCTTGGGATACCCTAACCTCCTTTAATTCAAGGATTTTCAAATTTTCATTAATTTTTGTCCTTCAATTCTTGATTAATTTACCTTATTTTCATGCTTTAAAGATTTTTTTGGCATTCAATTTTATGAGATTGTAGTTAGATTGAATCAAATTACAAATTGGCGAAGGCAGAGTTTCAAAATTAGTGAATTTTCAATTTCTTACATATTTTTGTTACCTTTTCAAATTGGTGCTTTATTAGTGTAAATAAAGGTTGAATTAAGATTTTTAAACTTCAAATTGCTTCTAATTATCTTTAATTTAATTTAATTTTACTTTGAGGCATTTTTGACTATTTTAACTTGGGGATTTTTTAAAATACTCAAAATTGTGCATTTTTAAAGTAAAATTGATAGTTGTTTACCGCAATTGGGAATATATTTGAGTTATTCCCCTGTTCAATTTCATTGAAACTTATCAATTCATGCCTCAATTGAAAATTTCAACTTAAGCATGATGACAAGATTTGGGGATTTTTCAAATTAGGCACAAAATAGGCATGTTTCTATAAAATTGAACCTCCTTACCATTTGTTTTTAATTATTCAATGTTCATTCAAATTTTGTGACCACTAATTTTATTGATTTGGATCAATTTTATTTTGAATTACTTTAATTTTGAATTTCTAGTCAAACTTGCTTAGTTTATGATGTTCTAATCTTATATATAGTGAATTTTGGTCATGAAATTGGTTTTGGAATGAAATTAATGTAGTTGAATTTGGTTATGGTTGACGGAGCTAAAATTGACTGTGGTTGATGAAGTTAAGATTGGTTATGGATTATTAAAGTGTTTCTTTTTCTATAAGTTATCTTTTGACACATCTCAAAATTAGTGTCTTTCTTATATATCCATCTTAAACTCTTCGTAGGTTTCTTCTATAACACCTTAGTCTATATTTCCTTTGATTGTCATGGTTAAGAGTCTAGGAAATCCTTCTTATACATCTAGAGAGCCTATCGGTCCTTCAATCGTTATGCCCATAGTATTTTGACATGTATTCACATTAATTAGCTGATTATGGTTCCTATGCCTTGCACAAAAAATGTGTGATTTTTCCTTCTTGTCCAAACTAATTTAAGTATGAATTTTTAGCATTTATTGATTAAGGGTGGAAGTCCTTGCTTACAAAGACCTATCAAGTGAGTTCTATGAATGTACAACTTTTTTATTACAATCTTCGAGCTCATATCATTCGTGGTGACAAGCAACTCTTTTTAATGGTTCACGATATAGAGATCCATCTTATTAGTGACCTTATTAATGAGATTTTAAGTGCTCATATACTTGAAAGTCCTACTTATTATAGTTATCGTAACAAATATCAACTTCTACCTCACTTTGTGTTTGACAGAGTCAATACCATATTGAGTTAGGTATTGGTGTAGAAGGTATTAGAAATCCTAACAATGGTCATGGCTTTAAAGCCATTCTTTGTATTCTTCATATTTTCATCCGATATAACTTTGTTTCTTTTGGTGGCTACTTTACCTTTCTAGGTTAAGGTGATCCTTTTTTTCCTTTCCGTTGTCATAATAAGTGAGAGTATTCATCTTAGTTGTTTTGAACAATATATTCAAATTCAATAGTACTAAGAAAAAGAATCAACACATCCCCTATACCCTTATCCTCATCCTCATATTTCAACACTTGAATATTTCACCCACTGATGATGAGTAGTAGCTGTTATATTTAGGGGGAGTTATTGTATTTAATAGGAGTTAGTGTACTTTGAATTTATATTGGTATTTAATGGTTGAAGATGTACATTAATATTGCACTTTTTATTAGTAGTAAATTTCAAAACAACACACTTATGTTTTATTTTATTTAAGTATACTAGTGTTTGGATGATAAATGATCTAATTATTGATACTTTAGATTTTTTGTGATGTATGATTTAAAGGGGAGTCAAATATTCATGTTACTTTGATATTAAGAGATCGTATGTGCTTAAGTGATTAATCTCATTATTGGCTTTCTAATATTACAACATGGTTTATCATCATCAAAAGGGAGAGATTTTTAAACTAAAGGAAGTTACAATTTATCTTTTGATGATAATAAAATATAGTTACTACTAGTGATTTGTTTTTTGATGTCTTAAAAGAAAATAACACGAAATGAAATTAAGAAACAATTTATAAAGATCAAATGCATTCAAGTCAAGAAGAAGACTAAGATCAAAGAAGATTAAATCACAATAAGTTTACAAATTTATTTGTAATCTTCCATGTATCCCATATTTGGCCATTTTAATGTTTTAAGGGCTTTTCATGCATAAACATATCATGTTTTGATCTCAATGTAGAAATCTTTTCATTTATCAAGATGAATCAAGATTTTGATTTAAAAACTTTTGATCTTTGACATGCTCTTTGGAAAAATTTTAAAATATTTTTTGATTAAGTTTTAGTGAAAAAAAATATGGCTTGATCTTTGAAAGAACTTGAAAAGACTTTGAAAACTTACTTTCATACACATTAGTTGATCAATATGTTGTTTTTGGAGACATTTGTAATGTCAACTAATGTATTAAGAACTTCAAAAAAATAATGTTCATTGAGTTTGTATGTGACATTGATTAATGTATTAGTAGATCAATATGATACATTATCAACCAATATGCTAGATTGGTCAACCAATATCACTATTATCTGTGTCTAATGATATTTTTAAGGTAGTATAGGTATAAATATTTATGATTTTGATTATTAGACATCTTTATGACATTTAAGGGTTACAATAACACATTTACAAGAGTTTTTAAGCATTTACAAGTGTTCGTTCATTAGTTGTGAAGTGATTGAGAGTCTTTAAGCTCTAAAGTGAGCAAGCAAGATTTATTTAAGTTATGAACATCAATTGAGGTTAGTTTTCTTATATTTGGGTGCTTCAAAAAGCATTGAGATTCCTCTTCACCCTTTAAGGAAGATTGTGCAAAGGTTCCTCTTTAACGATTAAAGATTGTTGTATGAAGACTACTCTTCACCTAATTAAAAGGAGAGATGAAGAGAACCCAAAAGAGACTTAAGGAGTGGATGTAGACAAAGTTTTTTTTGCCGAACCACTATAAAATCGATTTGCAACCTCTTTTCCTTATGATCTTTGTTTTTCACTTGATTAAATGACTAAGCTTATTGAAATTGATTTTGCATTTTATCATTCATTTTACGTTCTTTTAAAAGTTTTCTTAGAATCAGCAACATCTAATTCACGTTCATCTTGGGTGCCACTAGGAACCAATAATATATTTTGATAAAGAGTTATTATCTAACAAATCTATGATTTAATATGATATATGATTGATAAGGATGTTATCTATCTAATTTAAATTTAATTAGTCTATTGAGCAAATTTAACATCAATTAAGTTTGAATAGGGCCTTATCTCATTAAAGAGATTAAAGTAATTTTATAATAATAAGGGCTATTATTTTGGACAAAAAAGTGGAAATATTTATTGAATTTCTTATTTTATTTTCTTTTTTAATGCAAAATAATAGTTATTCATTTATATTTTGTGGTTGTTAGATAAAATGAGTAGTAATTTGTCCTTATGGAGCATCATGGATGCTAACAAGCTTACTGGACATAGGTTCTTAAACAACTTTCATAACTTGAGAATTATTATCAAACAAGAAAAGAAGTTATAAGTTCTTCACATCACAATTTTATTAGAATTCAATGTGAGTGTAATCAATGAGGTTTAAGAGAGACATCAAAATCATTTAATGTTATTCCCTAATGGCACTTAAGACAGGGGATGAATTTGGTGTCTTGCTAATTAACTCAATTTGTCAATAATGAATATAAATAAGGATGAAGAGCTTAATATAAATTAATCAAACAATTGAACAATAATTTAAAGATGATAGGAAAGAGAGGATGAAAACTAACTTATAGTGGTTTGACCAACAACCCTTTTCTACATTCACTCTCAAGACTCTTTGTGAAATTCTAGTATAATTCTTCTTTCAAGGTGAAAAATAATCTTTGTACAATCTTTCCTAGGAAAAGAGCCATTTTACATTCTTGCTTTTGCCTTATATTGAAGAGGAACCTTAATCCTAGTTAGAACCTAAGTATAATAAAATAATGCTCCGACCAAATCTTACAACTCAAAATACCTCACTTTATCAATTAATAATTCTAAAGTGATTCACTCATACGAATATGAGACAATGATGCTCAAATGAATGAGAAACACTTAGAAATATGAGTAAAAGACACCCAGGTGCTTCTTGAAACAAGTACTGATGGGAAAATATGTATTTATAAAGTTTTGGGACTTTATTAGTTGTCATAATGGCTAGTTATAGAGTACTAGTTGACCAATATAGCATATTGGTTGACCAGTGTGCATTGAATATACAGATTCACAACCCGTTGAGACACTGGTTAACTAGTAGGTATATAGGTCGACTAATGTGCTTTCAATTTATATATTTACTAGTCATTGAGACACTAGTCAACCAATAGGCATATTGTCAAATAAACACACTAACTAATGTTACTAAAAACTTTTGATACATCAAATTTGATAATTTTAACCTATATTGGTTGACCATTAAGCCATATAAGTAAACTAGTCCCCTGAAAAGTATTATTTTAACAACTTGAAATGTTCAAACTCAATTTTTTAAGTGTAATTAAGATTTAAACCCTTCCTAAAATTTTCCCTAAGAGTGTTTGGAAGATTAGGAGGTTTTTCCATTAAACTAAAAATTTTAATGCCTCTTGATGAATAAAAAAACTTTTGCAATAAAGTGATATAAAATGATTATATATGGTGAGCCTTTTAGAACATAAAAATGACTGAGGTTATAATGAATATTATAAACTAAAGAATGACTTTAACGTTCTTTATTCTTCTTTTATTCTTAATTTGGTTTTTATTTTGTAAGTTGTAAACTTCATCTTTTCTTTTTTTCAATTTCATGAACCATCTTTTTGAGTTTATGACTACATCTTGTTCTCATATTCCTTCACATCAAAATAATAAACCCATTTGTAGTACTTAATATCTTTTGTCATAAAAAAATTGGTTTAAAACTCCTTTGGTTCAAGATTAATGATGTTGGAAAAGTTACATATGAGATATTGGCTAGTATGTCTCTTGAGCTTTATAGGCAACATGAGGACAAGGATGTTCATATTATGATAATATGTCTCAAAGAGTTGTTTTCAACAAAGAGTAAGTTGCTGAGATTTGAGATTTCCAAATAGGAATGGCAGTAGGCTGGGTTGGCCAGTGGAAAAATGGCACGAGCTCGGTCTGAGGCCCGCTCGAGCCAAATTAGTTTGACTCGAATAGGCCCATTTTTTATTTTTTTGAATTTAATTAATTAATAATTATGGATAAAATTATAAGCAACAAAAGAAAAAGATTAAAATTAAAATGAACAATTCAATTAATTGAAGTTACAAATTTCAATTGATTAATAAAATAAGAAATTTTGTGATTTTATAAAAACTTACATATACTAATAAAATGAATAAGATGAAACCAAATTCATTAATGAAGGAGGATATGATTATGGAAAATGAAAGAAAAAGAATATAATTGAAGTGATCAATTTAATTAATTATAGTTATGAATTAACTTACGTATAGTGATAAATGAATAAGATGAAACCAAATTCATTAATAAAGGAGGATATGATTATAGAAAATAAAAAGAAAAAGATTATAATTAAAGTAATTATTGGTACGAATTTTAATTGATCAAGAAAATTTCAGATTTTATAATGAATAAATATATAAAACTTACATATATTGATAAAATAAATAAGATGAAATCAAATTCATTAATGAAGGAGGATATGATTATAGGAAATGAAAGAAAAGATTATAATTGAAGTGATCAATTAAACTAATTATAGTTAAATTAAGAAAATTTGAGATTTTATATTGATTAAATATGCAAAAACTTACATATTTTGATAAAATGAATAAGATGAATTCATAACTATAATTATATTCTTTTTATAATGATTTTAGCTATAGTTTATATTAAAATTATTTTGATCATATCTACTTACATTTTCTCATATTCCATTTATATTCATTTTTATTTTCTATTTATCTTTTTCTAGTTTTTAAATTTTTATCAAATTTTAATTATAAATATGTTTCATAACGAAATATAGTTAGTTACCAATTTATTTAACTAAAATTTAATTTAATTTATTTTAATTTGGGATTAAGTAGATTTATATAGAATTTTAAATAAATAAAGAGAAATTGACCTATTTTTAACATTTGGGATCCTTTTGTAGAATGTTTACTTAAAGTAAAAAAAGGTTATAAGGAAGCTTTAAAAGAAATTTTAATTATATAATTAACTATTTAAAAAATAGAAAAAGGATAAAGGTTGTAAAATAGTTGTAAAATAAAAATGAAAAAGTTAACTTAGCCATAGGAATAATAAGAGAGACAATTAAGGACCTTTTGGTATTTTCTTAGCCTTTCTAAACCTTAAAATAAAAGATAAATTTAAAAATGATGAAAGATGGGCCCATCATTGAATTGATAAAATGAATAAATGGATGTATAAAAATTAGATATATTGATAAAATGAATAAGATGAAATCAAATTCATTAATATTAATTGTACACAAATGAGTATCCAAATCATTTTACAAAAAATAATACAATTTACATAAAAATCAAGATAAAATCATGATGGAGACTAGAGATTGGACATTAGATACTAGAGACGGGAGAAGGTAGAGACTAGATAGATTGAGAGAGTAGCCAATAGTTGTAGTCAGGATTATCAATAGTTTACATCACATCATTCAAGGCAACTAGAGGTCTAAGACTAGGAGACCCCTTGTCCCCTTACCTCTTCATTTTGTGCATGGAGACTCTCAATTCTCTTATCAAGCATGAAGTGCTCAAAAATCTGAAAGTCAGATACCATGCAAAGTGCAAGAAGATTGGTTTAACTAACCTATGTTTTGCAGATGATCTACTTTTATTTTCCAGGGTCGTGATGGACTCTATACAAAGTTATACGGAAGCTCTTAGTAAATTTAAAATTTTCTCAGGTCTACGATTCAATCCAATAAAGAGCCACTTCCTACTATCCAAGAAAGCTACTCCCTTGGGACCTCTCATCTCTTAATCAATAATAATGCCATTCAAACATGCTCCTCTGTTGTATCTTGGACTACCAGTCTCAACTAAAAGACTTACATATGCATAATGTATTCCACTTCTAGAGAAAATTCAGAAAAGGATCAATTCATGGGTTAACAAGTCCTTGTCTTATACGGGGAAGGTATAACTCATCAAATAGGTACTGAATTCTCTCCATATTTATTGGAGTTCTCACATCTTTATTTCTTAAGGAATTGTTAAAACCATTGAAAGAATCCTAAAAAAATTTCTAGTCATCCAAATAAGGATAAAGGGGCAGCTAAAATGAAATGGGCTAATATCTGCTTTCCTAAAGATGAAGGAGGGTTAAATATAACCCTTATCAAGATCACAAATCAGGCATTAATCCTAAAGAGATTATGGTAGATTCTCATGGATAAAAATTCCCTTTGGGTTAAATGGCTCCACTCTTATTTGCTCAAAGAAAGAAGTATACAGAGCATTCAAAAATCTACCTCATACTCGCATTTTCTTAATCAGATTCTAAAGTTGAGGGACAGAATCAAGGATGATGTTTCTTGCACAATTGGGAATGGAAAAATGACATATGTATGGTTCGATAATTGGTCTAACTTGGGACCCCTCATACACCATTACAACAGTCTAAGCAGTCCTCAAACCTCTTCACTCAAACTCATTTACTCAAATTCTAACTTAGCTCTATGATTACAAAGGGGACATGGAACTTTCTTGAACAATTAAGACATCTCCAACCATCCTATCAACCTCAACCAAACTCTCAGGATACATTCCACTGGCAGAACCAACCTATCCATAAACTTACCAATGGTACCACCAAAGATATGCTAAGAATTAGGAAATAGAAGGTGGAATGACATAGAATCATTTAGTGTAAGGTTTTAACCCCAAGAGTATCCTTTATATCATGGCTATCAATCCAAAATAGGCTAAATACAACAGACAAAATGCCACATTTGCAAATGGACAGAACATGCCCATTGTGCCAGATCTATATGGAAACAAATGATCACCTCTTCTTCACATATCCTTACAACAGCTATGTATGGGTGGTCTAAATTGAGTAGATGCCTAAGGCCTAATCTTAGGACTACAATCACAAAGATAGTACAAAAACTAGACAATCACGCAAACCCTCAAAACCTAAATATATAGATCCATGTCCCATCCTTAAGGCTTTGTATATACGAGGTGTGGAAGCAATGGAACCTTAAATGACTTGGAGGTATCAAATCACCCAAAGAGGTTCTTGCATCTGAAATAAGTTGAGAACTCAAATAGCTCATCCTTTTGAAAAATCCTAACCAAGCATGTAATAGAAACATCCGAGCCTCTCTGAATGTTTAAGAGGCTAAGCAATTCAACATAAGAGCATACAAGAAAATCAAAGGATAAGAACAGAAGGAAAGCAAGAGAAAGAGGAAATCATTTCAAGGAGAATCTAGTGTAGAATGGAAATACTGATTAAGAAGAAATAAGAAGAAACCTGATCAAAGACCCTTCTCCATTCCCCCAGAGGAAGGCGATATCCAGAGACAGAGAGAATCTCACCATAAAACTTGACTTGAGGAAAGATGAAAGTGATTAGATGAAGAAGGAGCAAGGAAAGATGTACCAAACAGAACTGTCTCACTTATGAGTGGTGATTGCGAAACAAGGCCTCCATCGCCACTAAAGATAACAACCTTAATTTGGGAAGATTACGGGTAACGAGAAACAGAGGAGGTAGAAGTTTACTTCTTTAATCCAAAACTTGCATTAATCTTGAAACGTCATTGTTGTTGTCAATGTAGGGGCTCAAACATGAAGTCGTTTTTGCTAAGCATGAGGTTAGTAGTTGTTGGTTGTTTTGGCAAGGGAGTTTAAAACTCTAGAAGATGTATTACGATATTCTGAAACATTTTCAATATACATACTCAATTAATTTTTTTTCATAAAAAATAATATATTTAGTAATGTAATATTAAAATTAAAGGACTATTAAGGATATGGTAATAATTAATAATTAATTAAATATACCTTCATCTTCAAATGTTTTATCAAAATAATGTCCACTTGATTAATGAGTATGACTAGTCACCTCTGCATTAATACCTGTGCCTGTATTAAATGAAAATTAAAAAACAATATTAGATAAGATAATATAAAAAATAGATGAAATTGTATATAAAAAATAAGAATTTACCCTCAATATCTTTATTATCTAACCAACTTTGGGCACAAATAAGGGCTTTCACAATACGAGGATGAAGTCAAGCACGAGAAGGACTAATGACTTGACCACTAGTGCAAAAAATAGACTTTGAAGCAACGATGAATTATGGAATTGTTAATAAGTCTCTTGCAATTATTTGCATGATCAAAAAATTATTTCCACAACTTTTCCACGATAATAATATATCTAACTGCACACCTTCAAATCCAACTGCACACCTTCAACTTTTGCCATATAATCTTTGATCAAATATTTATCTAATTCTATCATATTGTACGAATTCCTAGCCCTTTTCTCTTTAATAAATTCCGAAAGTGAAAGTAACAAATTACTCTTAAAAGATGAGCCCGAACCTGAAACTGAAGTTGGAGTTGAACAACCTAAACTATTGCGATCTCGATCATGAATTTTGTACATTATAAGTTGATAATCATTAAATAATTCAAGCCAAAATTGTTTAATGACAACTGCATGCTCTTGGACTCAATCACCATAAAGTAAACCCTCCATCTTATATCTCAAGTCTAACACAAATAAGACTGTAACAATATGTCCAACTATAGACTGATAATAATTCAACTTGTCCATCATCTGCTTTGCCATAATGCAAATAACCTTATTAGAATCAAACATCCAATCAAATAAGGCATTCTTTATCTCACACATAGTGTAAAAATAGAGCGAAGTTAGATATTTTGTTCATGAGAACAATTCAGTTGCATTATAAAATAATTTCAACTTCACACAAAGTTCTTTAGCCAATTCCCATTGCTCTTCTGTAGGCATGCAAGTGTACTAAAAGTCTCTTTGTCTCAACCTAGTAAACACATCATAATATTGGACTGTTGACTCTAACATCTTGAAGGATGAGTTCCATCTAGTTAGACAATCCAAAATCAACATCTTTGTACTCAAAATGTATATAAATCATGCAGTTTCTTCAAATTTCTCAATTCTTTTAGTTGTTACACTCCAATATACTACACTATTTCGAATTGAATATATTCCTTCCTTGATGATATCCAATCCATCCTTCACAGTCAAGTTCAGAATATACGCAAAAAACACATATGGAATAACTTTCTACCAACCAGCATGCTCTCAACCCATATCTTATTTTTCAACTTTTCAATTATAGCATCATTCCTGCTACAATTGGTGGCTGTTATGGTGGATAATTTACTGTTTTTATTAAATCCATCAAATAGTCTCCCAACACGGTTGAAAACCTCTCACTTGTATGTGATGCTGGCACATAAATGAACATATCATTTATAAATATTGCCAAAATCAATCATAACTTAATGAAAACGTAAATGATAGCAATATTAAAGAACATAATTACCTCAAAAGTTTATAATGTAAAGTCCAATCATTGTCAACATAATGTGCCACCAATGCCATATAACCTTTCTTTTGGTTATCAGCTGTCTACATGTCTATTATAGTGGCAATCCGTCCTTTATTACTCGACAATGCTCTTAAAACCTATTTCTTCTTATCCTTGTATATCTTCATAATGTCCTTCTTTAATGTATTCTAACTTGGAACCTTAAAGGTTAGTTTGTAGTGAGTTGCAAAACATCTTAAATCTTTTGGTGTCAACCATAGATAGTGGATATTCATCACTAATTACCATATAAGTCATCAAAACCTTGATTTGTTGCTATCATCAGATGTTGTGGTCATTTCATTCTTCCCTCTCATAATGTTAAGGGTAAAAAATGTTTAACCTCTTAATACCATTTTCCTTCTACTATACAAATCCATATGTCTCTTTAAATGAGAGGTTCCACCTTTTAAACTCCAAATCAACATCTTCTGACAATTTTTAGATTAAACTTTTTTTTTACTTCGTTTGTTGATCTAGTCTTATTAAAGTGGTTCGAACTTCACTTTTCAATTGAGTTTGAGTTGAACTTTTATCTTCACTTAGTACGAGACTAGACGTTTCCACTTTTATCTCTGGCACTGGATTAGAAGTCTCTTATGAAGGAATATGTTCATCCATTTGAAACAATCAATATATAAATATAAATATAAATATAAATTATTTATAATCATAATTGAATAGCATTATGATTAATATATATGTATTGTATTAAAATACAAGTCTTAAAATAAGGAATTATGGATAAAGATAAGTGAAAATGAGTTGGTTGGGATATACAAAATATTTGACTTATTGAACTTGGATAATATTCTGGTAAGTTGTCTTAATATTATCTTCCCATTTTCTTACTCATTTGTTACTTCTTCCATGTCCAAACTAAGTATTCTTAGGGTTCCACTACCTATACTTACCATCATATATTATTAGAAATAACCAAATTTAAGGTTAAATTATCTTGTTGCTTCCATGTTGTTTTATATGGATGACCATATAAGTATTAATAGAATGAGTGTATATAAGTATCAGAATAATTGCCTCTTAATTTTTCTTAAATAAAATAAACCTAAATCAAAACACATTGCTTGAATGGAATGCTCTATTAACGTTGCCTAGCAAATGAAGATATCTTAAAAACACCTATTCACTTTACTCTACATATCAAAAAATTAGAAAGGAATCTTACAAAAAGATAACTTCTTAAGAAGCAAGACATTGATTGGCATCATCTAATTTCCAAATTAAAAGTCAACTACAACTTTATTCAGAAGATCACAAAGAGGAACAATCGACCTTAGATTTATTATGCAAGCAAAAATTCAAACAGATAATGGTTATACTGAAGCATATTATTATGAAAAAAATAAAGAACTTTCTTAATTGTAATGTAGCATCCCACTTCCGCAAGACCCGAACCCGACATCGATGGTAATATCTGAGTCCGTGCCCGCGAAGGTAGCGTACTAGAACGAACAACCAATCACAAACCGGTAAGATTTTTTTAAAAAACAATAACCTGGACAGAAGTCCATTTTCGATTTGAGCCCTATTTCATCTATAACCCCTTTACATATATAAAGCAATCCACTTTGGGCCATTTGGGCCCATTCAAAACACAATCACATATACTTATAGCCCTTGGCACCAATTAACACAAGTAGCAATATCCACATTTAACAATCCCATTTACAAAGATTTCCATGCTTTATCATTTATTACAAACTTAAATGTTCAATTATACACTGACTGATATCGCGGAAATGCACTTTATACAATAAGCCTAATGCAGACTCGAACTGATCCCGACCTCTAACCTTCCTTTGTGAGCAGTAAGTCTATTCCCGTCACACAACGGGGTATCCTTCCGAATCCTGAAAAAAGGATGCAAATTTTGATGAGTTTTGCGAACTCAGTGAGTGACCATCATCGATGGTTCACCCATCCACATAACACAGAAATTAGTTCCCATTATGCCATCATTCAAATTCACTATTATACTTTACAATGATATTCAATACAGTTTCACATTCAATACAATATCACATTCATTTCATATCATCATAATTTCACATTTCTGTTCTGTGCCATTTCACATACCCATTCAATGTAATTTCATATGTCAAATCAATGTAATCCCATATGCCCATTCGATGCAATTCCATGTATCTGTCCCATATAGTCCCACATTCCCATTCAACATAATTTGATCAATCCCATTGAATGCAACTAAATCAATCAATGCAAATAAATCAGTTATGCTATGCATATGTACATGAGACTCACTTCCCATTTGTTGCTTTGTTGTGACCGAGTGCCTAAAACTGTCCCGTACCCATTGGATAACGGGCTCATTGAATAACTGTCCCATATAGGGCTCATTGATAACTGTCCCATATAAGGGCTCATTGGCGTTAAACGCATTTCAGGGATAGGA
>JAOSBP010000003.1:9201017-9211156 GCA_027563825.1 Erythroxylum mucronatum
AAGTTAGATAAATGATTACTCACTAAGCTATAAGCTTAGCACGGTGGATTTGCCCCGTGTAGGTTCGGAGCAAAGAGATTAAAAACTGGGACAAGTCAACCGTAGTGGCCAAAGGAGTCTGAGTTTTGTGTCGCTCGTATATATATTTGTATATTTTATTTGGGTCTGTAAATATCCTTTGGCTTTCTATTTCTAAACTTATGAGATGTATTATATATGTGTTAAGTCATGTGTGAAATGTGGGTGGCATCCACATATCCGCCCAGGGGGTATTTGGGTGTTACAAAAACAAACACACAAAACACTAATAATATTTTTTTAACTAATACTACCCCCATACTTAAATATGACATTGTTCCTAATGTGATACAAAAAAGTAAAAGAGGGATATAAAACACAAAATAACACAAACAAGGACAAGGATGAGGAGAAGAATTAAAATGAAAAGACATTAAACTAACAAGTAGTAAAAATAATAAAAAGAAAAGGAATAGAAATACGATACGAAAGTGTGGTTGGCGGCTGCGTCGATGCGGTGTGAAGCATGACAAGAAAAATGGTGTACTACATTGAGGAGTGGTGAACAACTGCAAGGAAGACAAATAGAAGAGATTAAAAAGTAGGCATGTGCTCACAAAGCAAACAGATTAAGTCGAGTTTCACTAAAAAGGAATAACAAACAACTAATTGAAAAGTAAAATAGAAATTATATGGGTTGCCTCCTATTTAGCGCTTCTTTAATGTCTTTTAGCTGGACACCTCAACCGTTATGCTCAAGGTGGATCACTCAATATGATTGATTCCACTATTTTCTTTTCTTTATTAGGATTTTTCTCCAAGATTTTTCCAACCTCTCCCTCAGTTGCATTGGCCAACAATTGACAGCATTCTTCACTCTCTTTAACCAAGTCCAACTCCTTTTCTTCTTCTTCCTACAAGGTGAAATCAAAATATGCCACATTAAATTGATCAAAAAAAAGAACAGTCTTCAGAAACAGTAGTAGTAGGAATAGGTTCAACATTAAAGATTGAAAATTCTACTGTTTCTCCAAAAACAATCATGTTCAGTTTCCCATTCTTCACATCAATCAAGGTATTAGTAGTAGCCACAAAAGGCCTCACTAGGAGTATGGTGTGCTCCTTCCCTTGCTCTTTAACCTCCCTCATATCTAGGACAACAAATTCTATGGTAACAATCAAACCTCCTACCTTCACTAACACGTCCTCCATTATTCCTTTCGAATAACGGATTTGACCTATCAGCTAAATGTAAACACATGTTTGTAGGTCTAATTTCTCATAAATAAATTGAGGCATAAGGTTTATACTTGCCCCAAGGTCAAGCAGACCCTTGATACTTGCACTAGAAAACTTCCTAAGTCTTTCAATTTAGGGGGTAATTGCTACTGAAACACTGCACTTGCAACTTCTAAAACTATCACCTTCTTGTTTGGCTCAAACTTCTATTTTTTGGTGCTTAGTTCCTAGAAGAACTTCACATAAGCTGGAATGTTTTTTATTACACCTAACAAAGGCAAATTAATATTAACTTTGAAAAACATGTCATATAGATCAGAAAATCGCTTATTTTGGTTAGATTTGTGGAAGGTGGTTTCCAATGGTGAGAAATTTTAATTATTTCTTCCCTTAGTTTATCTTCCTCTCCTAACCTCATTATTGGAATTTCATCTGGGAGTTCTTTGGAAGTGTCCACACTGATACAAAAATGGGCATATCTAACACGTTTCTTCTTTGTTATATGTTCATCCATACATAATGATCTTCCGATGTAGTTGGCTAAGGGTCCAAGCCCTTAGGTTGTCCAATACTCAAGTGGGATGTTGTGAAAGTTAATCCAAAGCGGAATGCTTTGGATTTTAAAGGTTTCAAGGTTAAAGTGTGGCTGCCACGTTTGTAGAAAGATAAAATGGCTACCAAAATGCCACAGACCTTCCTCCATAATCTTTTAGATTTCTAAAGTGGTGGTAAAGGTGAAAAGAATCAAGTTCTCTTCAGAGAGAAGTATCAAGCCTCTGGTCTTCCACAACTTGTTGTCCCATTAAGAGATTAAAGGAAAGGGTGGCCTTTTTCCAAAGAAAAAGCTAACCATGGTTGATTCCCAAGCTTAAGCTCCCTCTTTCAAGACTTCATGGTTGGGGCAAACAACTAGTATATCATCCATGTCTTTCGGTGGTGAGTAAGACAAAGTCAATGGAGTTTCTTCACCTACTACTTGCTTCCAATATCTGGGAGAGCATCCAATGGAGAAGATTGTTCTGGGGTTGTAGACGAAGGATTGAGGATGGAGAAGGGCAGAGGTGGAAATTTAGGGAGAGAAGGGGTTGCTGTATTAGCCATTGTGAAAGTTGGATAATTTATTAGGAAAGGTTAAACTTTTGGTTGTAGAGACTTAAGCAAATCTAAAAATTCTTAGTATAGCAGCCAAACATATCATGAAAATTTTATCTACAAATATATTAATAGCATACATCATTTCTTGTATCTTACATTTTTTTGGCAATAAACAATTGCACTTTACAAAATTGACTTTATTGTAAAAATTAAAAATATCATTAGACTCTTATAATTACAATCTATATGGAAGTAAATCATTTATTATAATTTGTTCCATAATGATCCCAAATAATCATATCTCAACAATTATGAATTCTGGAATGATAAAATTTTCTCAAATTATCCATCAATAATTTACTTTAGAATTATAAATTTATTTTAAATTTCAACCAACAATTTATTCCATAATCATAAATTCATTACAAATCCAAACTATAATTTAAAGGATATTTTTATTGCTCATAATCATCTTGTCATTATGAATCTTAAATCTAAACAATAACTTAAAACTTATTTTTGTTGCTTTAAATAATAATAATACACTATTAATTAGTAATTATTAAACACAATAGAATACATAAATTAAACAAAATTCAACCTAATCATGATTCAAGCCAAAGCCACAATTGCCACAACACAATATACAGTTTGATTACCAAAGCCACAATTGCCAAAACATAATCCATAATTTCATTTTGCTAAATATATTTAGTCTAATTGAGTAATTGTTTAAAATCTAAATTGAAACAAAAACAAAAACAAATCTTAACATAAGCAATTTACGTTTGACACAAGTCACATAAACAAATTTTGAATTTTAAAACAACCTAAAAACTAATAGGCTAAAAGGCAGCAGCAGAGTGGAGCATGACAAATCTTTGAGACTTTGACATATAAGGAGAGGAGAGCAACTTTGGTGCAAGCTGGCTATTAGATTGGAGTCCGGATCCTCTATCCAAGATTACTCTGTGTAACGTTAAAACGGCGTTGTTTTTGTTTAAAAATTTAAACGACGCGTTCCTCTTTGCTATCTCACCACACTATGCACAGCCTTTTTCAAAGCCAAGCCGCCTACGAGCTTATACTATTCCACTTCTAGATTTTTGCTTCAACTTCTACTATTCCACTTCTACTGATACATAATTTATTTATATAATGTATTTAGTAAAATATTTATTTGTTTATTTTTCATTTATGTACATAATTAATTATTTTTCTTTATTCTAAAAGTGCCTTAATTTTTGTTTGTTTGTTTAATTCTTTTTATCTTGATGATGAGTATACACATATATTTTTATCCTTATTATTATTAAGAACAAAATTAATAATAATAAGGATTTTAATAATATTGTTTAATATATTTAATAAATAAAAAATTAAATAATAGTAAGAAAGTAAGTAGAAAATTTATAATTATCTGAATTTAAAACAATTAAATTAATAAGAATAATAAAAGAAACATAATAATAATTTATAATAATATAATTTATAATAATAATAAGGAATATAAAATTAGAAATAATAATAATAATTCCAAAAATAATTTATAAAATAACAAATTAAAAGGATAATAATAATAATAATAATAATAATAATAATAATAATAATAATAATAATAATAATAATAATAACAATAATAATTAATAAGAATAAGAATATTTCATTCGTATATTTTATCCATTTATGATTAATATACTAATAATAATAATAATAATATTATTATTATTATTATTATTATTAAATTATTTCTATTATTATAATAAATTTCTTTATTGTTATTATTTTTATTCAAAATCAAATTTTGAAATGAGAAATTGGTTTCTTTTAGGAAATTAAGAAAATCCTACCCAAGAGCAAAATGAAGGGTCAATTTGAGTTTGGATTTTCAAGATTTATAAGGTTGGGAATTTATTTATAGTTATTGTGTAATGAACAAAATGCCTTGTGTGTGTGTTGTGTGTTAAAATGATTTGCTTTGAAATATTGTGATGTGGAAATTGCATTATGATGTATGACATGTGATAAAAATTGAACTGTGAGTATGATTATGCTATGCCTTGGAATTGTATCATGACATTTTGATTAAATAGAAAGAAGAAAAAACATGAGAATATGAACTTGTGATTGATTGAATTGAGCATGAGATTTGATTGTGTTTGGGCGAGAGAGGAACCGTTTCGTAGTCACATGTATGTCGACATAAAGCCTTCTCCCGGTTACCTACTTGTGGCACGCAAGATCTGAAAAGTGGACTTGTTTCGTACATGGAGTTAACTTCAGTTTCTCTTTTTTCTTCCACGGAACCCTCGAGCCATTTGTTTGTGCATTTACATTTTGATGTATTAAGTTATGATGAAATTGAGTATTATGCTTTGATGTTAAATCACATCCAATATGTTTTATGTGATGATGTATTGAATTATGAGTTATGAATGTTGAAATTACATTGTTGGATCAAGATAAGATGAGTATGCTTATATAATTAGATGCATATATGTTTGATTGTGTGGCTCATCGCCAATGGCTATAAATATATTAGCTACTGAGCTGTGTTGCTCAACCCAATATTTTTCCCACTCCTCAGGTGCAGATCGAGAAGATCAGTGATCTTTGTAAGGCATTTGGACAAATTCTAAGATAGTTAGCTTTTGTACTAAGTTAGTGGCTAGACTATTGGATAGCTTTATAAGCACGTTGAATATTGAGCATCCAATGTATTTTTGTATCTTTTGTTAAGACTTTGATGTAATGTTGATTTGTAATTAAAGCTATGTATGAACTTCATTTTAATTTGGAAATGAATGAATAATTGAAGAAGTTTCCAATGTGTAAGTCATCTTGTAGTTGTACATTTCTTATTTCAAGTCTTTCATAGGTGTAGAAATTGTGTCTTGCCTTCAGGCAAAAACCTGGATCGATATAGGTATAATTAGACAAAGTTGTCTTTTGGAAGTTGTAGATTATCTTTCTAGTTTTCCAATGATATATAGTATGAACATTTTGGACATCAGAGTTGGGAGATATGATTATTAGAAGTTTGTGATGCTGAATAGGATGAGCTTTCGGGACAGCTGCATTGATTGGGAATTTTAACCCTTATAGAGGTAAAATTTATTTTTGAGGTCTTCATGGAAGTTGTAGGTCTAGAAGTCCTCTTCAAAATGATCTTTGAATAACCTTAATCCGATATTTGTATTGAAAGTTATGCCTTTTTCTACTAAACAGGTCGAAGGAAGAAAAGAGAAAAGAGGAAAGTTGTGATCGCGACTTTGCGGAAATTTCACGAAAGGCGAAGCGCGATGGCGACATTGCGTGGCCGCGGGGAAGTCGCGATCACACCCCCTGACCTGAACACCTCTCACTCTTTTGGCCATAACTTTTGCGTCCGACTTCCAAATGACTAGATTTTGAAGCATTGGATTTCTAACATATTCTTCTACCTCTCCAAAAAAATTTATAGCTTTTGGTATTAATTTTAAAAAGATTAATTGAATCAAAGTGAGGGGATCGGATGGAAGAGTGTGAGTTGGATATTTTTACTGAACATGCTTCAGTATTTTGGTAATATCTTAATCTATAAAGCTCTAATTACAATGATTCTTGTCTCTAAATAAACTAGATACATAGAGCTAAAAATTATCTGAAGGATTCAAATTTTAATTTGGTCTCTAAGACTTTCAATTTCTGGATGGAAGTTGAGTATAGTGTACTGCTTCAGTATAACAATAGTCCGAAAGTGTTTGGCCCATAACTTTCAGATTTCTGAACCAAATTAAATGATTTTAGTGTCATTAGAAATTTAAGACAATGGGGAAAAAATTTCTTGAAGAAGCCAAATTGAAATTCCGATTTGAGGTTTCCCAAAATCTATCCTAAAGCTGAAGAAATGAGTTTGCCCACGTTTTTATGACTCCGAATGTTGGGATCCAGAAACGGGGTCCAACATGGAATGAGCACGATCGCAACTCTGCTAAAAAACAAGGGAAGTCGCAACCTCGTATGTATGTTTTCTTCCTTCGTTTTCTTCCTTTCTTGCCATTTTTATAATAATACTAAATATAATAATAATAATACTTTAAAATTTTGATTTTGAATAAAAATAATAACAATAAGGAAATTTATTATAATAATAATAGAAATAATTTAATAATAATAATAATATTATTATTATTATTAGATTAATTATAAATGGATAAAAAATACTAACGAATATAAATATTCTTATTCTTATTAATTATTATTATTATTGTTGTTGTTGTTGTTGTTATTAAATTCCTTATAATTTGTTATTTTATAAATTATTTTTAGAATTATTATTATTATTGCTAATTTATATTCCTTATTATTATGTTTCTTTAATTAATTTTATTAATTTAATTTTTTAAAATCAGATAATTATAAAATTTTTACTTACTAGTTACTATTATTCTTATTATTAATTTATTAATTATATTAAATAATATTATTAAATTCCTTATTATTATTAATTTTGTTCTTAATAATAATAAGGATAAAAATATATGTTTGTACTCATCATCAAGATAAAAAGAATTAAACAAACAAACAAAAATTAAGGCATTTTTAGAATAAAGACAAATAATTAATTATTTACATAAATGAAAAATAAATAAATAAATAATTTAATTAACACATTATATAAATAAATAATGTATCAGTAGAAGTTGGAACAAAATAGTAGTGGAAGTTGAAGTAACTCCAGAGAAACACGTTGTTTAATTTTTTAACAAAAACGAAGTCGTTTTAATCTTGGACAGAGTAGGATAAAGTAGTCTTGGACAGAGGATCTGGACTATGGAGGTTGCTTTCCGATAATGCTATCATTGCATTTGAGATTCTCTACTGGCTTAAAAAGAAATGTCAAGGGAAGGAAGGTATGGTGGCCCTCAAACTGGATGCGAGTAAGGCTTATGACCGTATAGAGTGGTCATTTTTTGCGCTGATGCTTCGAAAATTAGGATTTTGTGCTAATTGGGTTCATAGAGTTCTTGATTGTGTCTCGACTGTCAACTTTAGCTTTGTTGGAGTTGGGTGGGAGTTTGGTCCGATTTATCCAGGCAAAGGTTTGTTACAGGGAGACCCTTTATCTGCCTACCTTTTTATCCTGTGTGCGGAAAGGTTGTCAACTTTGCTTCAAAAGGATGAATTGGGAGGGCGGCTTCATGGGATTAAAATAATTACTAGAGCTCCTTCGATTTCCCATTTATTCTTTGCTGATGACAGTTTTTTGTTCTTTAAGGCCAACTAGACAGAGGTCTCGCAAATGTAGTTGCGACTAAAACAGTATGAACATGCTTCTGGCCAATTGATTAATTTTGACAAATCCAACATCTACTTTAGCCAAAACACCCCGAAGACTATGAAAAGTGTGGTGGTCAGATGTTTAGGTGTTCAACAATCAGCACATTTAGGTAAATATTTAGGTTTGCCTTCAATAATTGGGAGAAAAAAAAATAAGTTTTTAAGTATGTGGTTGATAGAGCATGGAAGAAAATTCAGGGTTGGCGTGATACCACTTTGGCGAGAGCTGGAAAGGAAGTTCTGATCAAAAATGTTTTACAGTCCATTCCTCTCTATATTATGAATGTGTTTCTTCTCCCGGTAGATACTTGCAATCAGCTGGAAAAAAAAATCATGAATTAGTATTGGTGGGGGAAAGGAAAGGGAGAAGGTGGGGTTCATTGGATGCGGTGGGCTAAGTTGAGTAGGAGGAGGGATTGTTGGGGTCTCGACTTTAAGAGTGTTTGAGATTTCAATATTGCTATGCTCGGTAAGGTGGGGTGGAGGTTAATCACTAACAAGGAAGCTTTAATGTGTCAGGTGTTGAGGGCCAAATATTTCCCCCGTGGTAGCTTTCTAAATGCTACTTTAGGAAGTAATCCAAGCTTTATTTGGAGGAGTGTGCTAGCAAGCCAGGAATTATTACGGAGTGGATGCAGACTTTGTGTGGGAGATGGTGCCTCAATACAAAATTTTACTGACCTCTGGCTACCTAATGATGATTTTCCTTATACTCATACTCTTAATAATACTGGTATGGATGACGTGTGTGTGTAGGAATTGCTTATCCCCAACCCAAGCCGTTGGAACCTTGATCTTGTACGGGAGATTTTGTGCAAAAGGGATGTGAAGCTCATACAGGGCATTCCTTTAGGCAGTACGGTAAGACCAGATTGGTGGAAATGGAGGCGGGAACGACAAGTTCACTACTCTGTGAAATCCACGTATAAGATGCTACAGGATTGTGCTTCGATCATAGATGAAGGAGGGTATCTTGTTTGGCGACTACTGTGGAAACTACAAGTGCCTCCCAAAGTGAAGCATTTCTTATGGCGTGCACTGTCCAATATCCTTCCAACCAAGATTAATTTACACAAGAAGAAGATAGTTGAAGATGCATTGTGTCCCCTTTTTCAAGAAGACCCTGAATCTATTGAACATGCTCTTTTGTGGTGCACCAAGGTTCGATCTTGTTGGGACCAATTGGCTCTGGTAAGAACTAGCAGTGGGTTCACTCTCATGCGTTGGCTCACTGAAATAGTTCTCAAGCTAGGGATGTATCAATAACAGACTGTTGTTATGTACTTGTGGTGTTTGTGGAACAAAAGGAATGCTGTTGTATGGGGTCGGCGATTGTTGTCTGCTCCTGCAGTATTGTGGGCTATCCATAATGCTCTCTAGGAGTAGGAGGAAGCAACCATCCTTATGAGTGGTTCAACGCAACATGGCGCAAGCGGTGGACATCTTCCTTGCTGGCACCCACCTATGGCTGGCCATTTTAAACGCAATTTAGAGGCAGCACTGGATGCTTCTACACGAAGAATCTCGTGTGGCAGTTTGATTCGAGATCATCAAGGTAACATCATTCATTTATTTGCTAAGCTTTTCGATGGTCCTCTTAATCCTACTCTCGCAGAAGCACTTGGTATGAAAGAAGTTCTAACCTGGATAAAACTTCATAATATACCGTTTAATGTTATTAAATCCGATTGTCTTCTACTTGTGAATGCTCTAAAGGAAGGTGTTTCAGATTTATCTTATGCAGGGGTGTTTATATCGGGCTGTGAAGCTCTTCTACACGAGCTTCGAGGCATTGATGTTTGTCATGTCAAAAGATCAGCGAACAGGGTAGCCCATGCCATAGCTAGGGAGGCTTTGTTCCAGTCTGATTTTGTGAATTGGGGAACGCATATTCCTTAATTTGTGACTAATATTTCTTGTCATGAGTGTACTTCTTGTGATGTAATTCAGCCAGGTTGTTTTCGTCGATCTTCTGGATCTAGGTCAGGTGTAATGGGAGAGTCTATTGACTCGAGTTAGCTTGGTCCATTTGATTCGGTTTTTCCTGGCTGTTATATTAGTAACATTAGTTATAAGTTTAAAAAAAGTACAAAATCATGTGAAACCTAAGGCAAATTTTTCTTCAGGATTTAGATGCAAAAAAAAAGTGAATAAAATAACGTTGCTTTTGTTCGGTCGAAGTACAAAATCGTGTGAAGCCTAAGGCAAAATTTTCTTTGGGATTTAGACACTGTTTTGAATACCGTTTGATACTGGGTTTGAATACCGGTCGATACCGGTCCGTTTCGAATGTTCAAGCCGATACCAAAAATTTAAAAAAATTGGGAAATTTTTTTGCAAAATTTTCAAAAAAATTTAAAATCTCTTTTCCTCCCTGCTAGCTCTCATTCCCCCCTTTTTTCAAAGTTTTTAAAATAATAATAAATATTTTATTACTAATAATAATTATAAATTAAATAAAACTT
>JAOSBP010000003.1:9220064-9230863 GCA_027563825.1 Erythroxylum mucronatum
CTTGAGGGAGACGACTTTAGAATATTTGCTGTGTGGTTACTAGGACGAATCTGTGCGCTTGCAGAAATAATCGATCATTAAAGTTGTGTACCAAGACTTTGTAGCAATATTGATTGTTCATTGGTCAACCAATGTGTTACAATCAACCACAATTAGTACATCTATAAACTCACATTGATCAACCAATGCAATCTTTCTTAAGAGTAACATTAATGTTCCAACAATTACTACATTGGTCAACCGCATATTAATCAATCAATACACAGTAAGAACAAATTGATAATGATGATTTCTTTTTTCTAACAGCTAGTTTAACCCTAAACCCAATAAGGTATTATGAATTTGTAAATTCTTTTAAAAGTATGGTTACTCTTCTTTACTCTTCTTCTTAGAAAAAGATTGTAAAAAGAGGTACTTTTTACTCATGAAAAATAAATTATTACAACAAGTTTCCTCTTTAGCACGTTGAAAAAAGACAATTACTTAAATTTTTAAGAAATGTGTCGAAGAGTGGATTTAGGCTAGATTGGTGTTTGAAACTAGTATAAATTAGTTTTTCTTTCTTTAATTTACTTTTATCATAAATTAGTTTTCCTTTGTTTTACTCCTTAACTTTTTTTGTTTGATTATGTTATTGATTACTATTAAGTTACTTTTATCATAAATTGACAATCTTAAGAGTGAATGTGTGATTCCCCTAGTCACGGGTGTGACTGGGGGAAGTCTCCCTAGAGTTCCACCGTAGCGCACATTTCATATCATTGCAGGAAGGTACTTTCCCTGGTCAATTTTTTCCATTCTCAAGCAATAAAAGTGAAGCGGCCTAACATGTCCATTAAATCATGTTTTTAGGCCTTGTTTCTTCACTTGTGCCAAGAAGATGGATTTCCACCAACTCGTCGACCGTTGCTTGACCACCGTCTTCTAGTTTCGAGGGAGTGGACTTCATTCTCTTAACTGGGGAGAGTCTCCCCAGAGTTCCGCCGTATCGCGCAATACATGTCATTGTCGGACATCTCAACCAAGAGAAAGAACCAAATATAAAATTTTTCATAACTATTTACGATATGTTCCTTATGCTAACTGGTCTCATGAAGTATGGTCAACAAACCATACGAGCTGTAAGGTAGATTGGATCGTTCTTAATCCAATTATATGGATTGATCTAACAATGATGAATTTTTTTTATATTCTGTTTATAGGTTTCAGAATCTCATAAAATTGTATTTAACTCCATATGTGGTTATGAAATGTATAAATTAGGTATGAATGGCAGAATAAAGATAATTTTATACTCAAATTTGTAAATTTATACTCAAATTTGAATTTGCAATAGATACAACTAAAAAGAAATTAAAAAATTTCACTTAACTTAGACTTATGACTGAGAAAGTTTTAGAAAGAACAACAAATTTTCCTTAATGTATTTTAATTTTTTGCCTAATTCTTCTTCTGATGATCCACTCAAACTCTCATAAAAAAGTAGACCTTGGTTCTATGTCATGCTTTCAACAAGTTTAGTAATGAGTATAATGGCCCTATTGTTCCAATGGAGAGAAGAACCTATGATTAACTTTTCGGGAAATTTCCAAACGAATAAGTTCAAATAAATCTTTCATTTTCTTATTTTACTATGTTCAACTGTATTTGTTACTCTATCCATAGAGTACATAAACAATTCAAAATACCTCGACTTTTTTTTAAAACAAGTCCTAGTCAAATAGCAATAATTCGAAGCATTTGTTTACACTTTATTTCGAAAACCCAATGACTTAATTGTATGGATATGTAAAATATAAGATTTTCAATCCTAGTAAGTGAATAATTTGTCCACTCCATAGATGCAATTTGGCCATAAATTTTATGAATTGTCTGATTCTTGATTATCGAATCTTGTTATTATTTAGTTTTAGTTTTATTGAAGTTATATATGTCTCTAAATCGAAATAATAGAATTGGATTTCTTTTTATTGTGAAAGTTTGTTTATTATTTCTTTTATAAAGAACATTTTTATGACCCAATTTTTTCTTTCGTTTGATAAATTGAAAAGGAAATTTTATATTTATTTTCATTTCACCTTTCACTCGTAGTATGGGACAGAAGTGAGCTTTAAAAGGACTACAAAGTGAGTTAAGAAATCAAATTGTATCAGTATTTTTATAGATCTTTCTGCAAAGGCTTTTGAATTTAACCATTGAAATTGAATCGAATTCAATTATTAAATACAATTTCTAAATTACATTGTATTCAAGTAGAGTAATGTATTCTAGGAATAATATTACTTTAAGTTTAACGGATGATTGAGAAAGAATAGAATGAGTTGATGAATAGGAAGACCAAAATACGCAATGGATTACTAATATAGATTCTTTAATTTATTGAAAAGAAAATTTCTGCATAATATTGAAATTTAATATATAAGAAATATTGAATTTGAATATATAAAATTAAAAAATGATAATTTTCTTTTGAATTCGAAATTTTAATTATAAAAAGAATATAAATTGGAGTAAAAGTTGGTAGAAACAATCAGGCAGTACTTTCCCCGATTCCGATCCAAAGTATACTGTCAATTACATTATTTCGCCATTTGAGGTGTTAATTTACCAACTAAAATATCACCCATCTGTACTATAACCTTCCCAACAATGATTTCTTTATGGACATTTCACTATAATGTTATAAACAAGAGTAATTTCAAACTAGTTCATAATCAATCGTTAGTAGAAGATGTGTAAGGAATTGCCAAAAAAAAAAGTTGTAGAAAAAAATATGGTATTCAAGGCATTTTTCCTATATGTGCAAGAAAAAGGGGTGAATCTTTACTCGAAGTAGAGCACAAACCCAAAAATAATTGAAAAACTCATTCAGGAATAAAGAAAATAATATTGTGATTGAATTTTTATTTCGATCAAAAGGGTTCTCTGTCTTGATAATATATTCTTTTGTTAGATATTTATTGACAGGATATCTCTGAACATAAGTAAGAACAAATTCTCTTTTAGTTGTGTTACAATTACAAAGAATCTCTTGTGAAGTATTTACTTGTAATGTTGATGGATAAATATGTGAGTCTTTCTTATATTGTTTCCGGATGTCTCAATTGTTGAAATTTGAAGAAATTCGCTCTTTCCAACAAATGAACAAAAGAGCCACTTCAAATTACGATTTCAAAATAAACGAATTCCATTATGTCAAAATATTGCATCTTTTGAATTGATTAATAGTACATTTTATTTCATAACTTTAGGAATTCATAACAAAGTGAATTCCTAATATGGTATAAACGACTGTTGTAAATCGGAGAGTTTGCAAAACTGATACACTCCTACGGTTTTTCACATAGGAATTTAGCAAACTACTCCAATTTATGCTATTAATATTAAATTCTTTATTCTTTTCATTCTTAGTTATTCATAATTAATATCAATATAGAAATAAAATATGAGTATTGTTCGATTCATGAGGATAGGAAAAAAAAACCTTTCTATGTAACCGAATTGTATGGTTCGGGAATATGGGTGTCTGGTCCTTATGGACTCACAGGGAAAGTCCAAGCTGTAAATCCCGCATGGGGTGTGGACGAGATAAACAAGTATTTATTTATTGTTTCTCATAATTAAAGAAAAAATCGAACGAATGGGTTTTGGGGGTGATATAACAGTAAACTGTAGAAAGAATCATGCAATTTTTTTTACCGATATTTAGACTCATGTGACAAGTGAAGGCTATGAAAACATCACTAAGGAAATCCTGCATCTAGAAGCCCATTTACTTCAGAATTTAGAAACAAATGGAGTTGGAAAAATGATAAATAAATAATTAAAAAAAAAGGTAATGAAACGAAATTCTCGATTGGTTTAGGAATACATTTTTAATTACTTATGGATAAATGATGTTTCTGTGTTATACTATTCCAAGTGTGACGATGAATCGATTTGATAACTCAAATATTGTTATTCATGATATTGATCCGATTGGACATCATCACCATGGAATTCATCTCATTTAATTTATTAGACGTTGTCATCTCTGTGGAATTCAATCCTAAGTTATTGCGAAGGAAATCATAACGAAAAGGTAAGATTATGGAAGTAAATATTCTCACATTTATTGCTTCTTCATTGTTCATTTTAGTTCCTACTGCCTTTTAACTTATAATTTATGCTTAAAAAATGGTTAGTCAAGTTAGTCAAAGTGATTAATTTGAATGAAACTTGATTTCTTACTTCTTAATGGATTGCAAAAAAATGTAAAGAATTCCAATTTTACGTCGTACATAAACGTAGATAAATAAGGGCAGACTACAATCAACACTAGTCTATGAGATCCAATAGTATGGTAGAATGAAGTTTTTCTTCTTTTTCTTCTTTTTGATCTGTAAATAAAGAAAATCGGATAAAATCAAAAGTTAATAAAGGCCCCCTTTCGGCTGTCAGAAAATTGGATATTGAATGTATCCATTTTTGGTTCAAATTCTTTATAATTAGCAATAAGATAAGTAAGATGAGTTTAATTTATCCAAACCTTTTTAATGGAATTTTTAATGGAAGTTTCATTAACGAATTGGAACAAGATATGTTTGGCATTTGTGAGAGATTTTTGAATCAAGTCTTCTGCTTAGACTGACAAATCTATGATCAATTATTATATCTTCTATTCAAAGAGGAGAAATGAGTGTCGATATTGTAATGATTCAAAAAGATGTTACTATTATAGAATTGATGAAAAAGGGAATATTGATTATTGAACCAATGCGTCGCTTTTTTCTATAGTCAAATCTTTGGTTTATTGGTTTTAATATGATATAAAAATCTTTGTTTTATTCTAATTGTAAAATCTTTGTTTTATTCTAATTATCCCTATCATATAACAAAGATTTTTATCTTTGATGGGAATGATTGCCTCTATTAGAAAACTAAGATGAGGTTTTTCTTAATGGCCAAAAGTGTAGAACTATGAGAAATAGTTTCAAATGGTCCCTTTATTCCTACAAATATTTTAATTAATAAAAAAGTGCCAAAATTAAAGAAATAATGGTAACCTTAAAATAAAAGATTAATTTCTTTGAACAGTGGGACAATACACATCCTAATTTGTGCATTAGGAAGAAATAAATTCAATAGGGTCTCTATATGAAATGATTAATGGAATTTTACACACTTTAGAAGTTACACATGAGGGATAAATCAAGTAAATGAGAGCTAAGTTATCACTTTAACATATCAATATAAATTGTTTCAAAAGAAACACGATGAAAGCATATCTTGCATATTCACTAGATTTATTGATATCATTAATGATCTTAAATGTCTTCAAATGACTTATACTAATGTTGAAATGACAAGAAAGTTGCTTAGGTCACTTTTGAAGACGTGGGAAGCTAAAATGATGGCTATACAAAAAGTCAAGGATTTATTAACACTACTATTGAAGGAACCTTATGAATATATTTTTTCATATAAAATGAGGCTCTAACAGATGCAAGAAGAAATGACAATTCCAAAGAAAATAATTTAGCATTCAAAGCCTCAAAGGAAGAATCAAACAAAGAGGAAGAGACATCAACTAGTGAAAGCGTTGAAGAAGACATTGGCTTAATCATAAGAAAATTTAAAAAGTTCCTGAACAAGAAATTTTGAATAAGAAAGGATTTCAAGGAGGGTAAAGGTGATTTAACACTTAAATCCTCTAACATTATCTCCTTTGAATATAGAAAATCTAGCCATATAAAGTCATAATATCATGTAATCAAAGATAATGAGAAGTATGAATGAAGCTATAAGAAGGAGAGGAAGGACAAGAAGAAAGCACTTAAAACCTTAACTTGGGATACACAAGTCAATCTAAAAAACAACAATCGGAAGGAGAAATATTTCATATGTGCTTTACAACCATGAACAAATATGAGGTAACGTCTAACTCCTAAGTCGTGTGATAGTGATAGTAATTTGACATTTTAGTAAGAAAAGGAAGAAATTATCTTCTAACCTCAAGGAACTTCAAAAATAGTTGGATGCATACATGTATGAGAATAAAAAGATAAAAAGTGAATTGTATAAGATCAAAGCATTAAAAAATGTGATCATTAATGGCAATAATACATTAGACATAGTAAAGCATGAAAATGCGACATTAAAAAAGGAGATCCATACTCTCAAGGATTTATTATCCAAATTCACTAAAGGGAGGAAAAAACTAAAAAAAAAGTTAGGAGCTCATAAGAATTTCAATGATAGAAATTGAATATAATATAACCATGAAAGTGAAACCAATTATAGAATCACATTTGTAAAAGGAAAATACTTGCATAGCTAAAACCATTGTCTAATGTGACCAATAAGTACGGTGTACCCACATCTAAGCATATATATGCACAAGCCATATCCACTAAGACTAAAAGCAAGCATCATACTTTCATATATGGTTTACAATTTAGGCATAGAGTTTAATACTCTCAAAGGAAGAGTATTCATAACTTTCTTGATAACATGCAAATTCACTCACACCTATTTAGGCCTCAAAGAAGCATACATCAGACTTTCATTCATAGTATGAATCATACTTATAATCATGACAGTATATTTCATCATCATAGAAGAACATTCAATAGACTTAATGTCTAGAAGGAAGATTCCTCATTGTGTATACACACATAGGAGAGTAAGCAATGTAGTTATGCATCATCATTACCTATATAATATTGTAAATCATTTTTGTGCTAACTATGGACAAGTTGATAGATTTTGTTTTCTCAAACAAAGAATGACAAACAAACCCTTGAAAATGGGGGTTGAAAAGAAAAGGCATAACAATTAAGGAATCAAGCTTTTTTGGGTTCCTAAAATACATTAATTACCTTGTTTTGTAGGGCTTTTAGAAAATAATAAGCAAATGGCAAGTAATAGATATGGTAGCATTATTTTTGAAAAGTTCATACTTTTTATTTTGATAAATCTAACCTTCTTACCTCCTAGAAATTCTTAAAGATGTTGTAAGATGCAAAGAAATTAGGACCTTAAAGAATAACCACTAAGACCATTTAAAAATCCAACTGTTAAACTAAGTAAGGATGATAAGAAAGGTAAAATGTGACTAATGATTTGAAAATTCAAAAAGAATTATTATCCTAATCATATTATTAGTAATGTTCAACAAGAAACTTATCACATCTTGCTTTTATTTGAGTATAAATCTTTAGTGTTGGATGTTTTAGAGAATTGGATATGAATCTATCTGTTTAAAATCTCTTTTAATATCTATAATAGTTCTTGATTGTTGTTTTCATGAAATATTACGTGTTTTTAATGTTCTTATTTGAGTTTTAAGGCTAATTTTAGAGCTATCAAGATATACTAGTCAGTCTCCTCAAGAGGCTTCACAAGTGCTCTAAATTCCCATCTCTCCTTTTATGCCGAGAGATACTATTTGTTGGCATCACTCCAGAAACGAGATTTATAGTGTGAAGTCTGGGTACAGGGTTGCTATTTCTCATTTTTCTGATATTCAAGCTCATGTTATGGAGGGCCCGTGGAATGTTATTTGGGGTACTCATCTCCCACCAAAGATTAAAGAGTTTACCTGGAGAATATTGCGTGAATTTGTTCCTTGCAAGCAGCGCATCCTGACGTATAGTGTTACTTTGGATCCTACTTGCTCACATTGTGGTGTAATGGAGACTATGGACCATGTTTTGTTTACTTGTCCTCATGCTAGAAACACATGGATGTCTTCAGGTATTTTTTTATTTGGTGTTGATATTAAGAATTGTATTATCTCTTTATTGTGTGGCAATAATTTGGATCTTAGAGATAAAACCCTCACTATCTGTTGGAGTCTTTGGTTTTATCAGAATCTCTTTTGTTTGAAACAACAAGATACTCCACCGAACACTATTGTTTCATTTGCAAATGACTATCTTAGAGATTGGAAAGAAGCGAAAAATATGTTTGCTCAAGTGCAGGTTGTTTCTAATAGGCCAAGTCGTAATCTATGTTGGAAGAAACCTTTGAATGGTTGGGTCAAATGCAATGTTGATGCTTCGTTTGTTAAAGGAGAGAACAAGTCTGGTTTTGGGGCTATTCTTCGGGACCACCATGGTAATTTTATTTCTGGTTTCTCAGGGCATATTCCCTTTTGCTCTAATGCCACTCTAGCAGAAGCCATTTCTATTAGAGAAGCTTTAGCCTGGATCAAAAGCCTTAATTTAGATATCGTTATTTTAGAATCAGATTGTTTTGAAGTTATTGATGGGATCAATTCTGGTTCTTCTAATTTTTCTGAAGTTGGTTCAGTGTTTGCTGATTGCCAGGAGCTGAAGACTCACTTCCAACATCTGTCTCTCCTGTGGACTTCTCGAAATGCTAATAAAGTCGTTCATTCTTTGGCATGGCTAGCTTTGTTATATGCAAATCACTTTATTTGGCACTTGTTATGCAATAATGTTTCTTCTGTCATTCTTTCTAATGTTTCTTCTTCTTTAATTAATTCTGAGGAGGTCTAGGTCTGGGTGTATAGGGTAAAGCCTGTTGGCTTTGGGTTTAGTTGCTTCCTCTTTATTGGTTTGTTTCTTCTCTGTTGTTTGCTTATTGTAAAAAAAAAGATATACTAGTCGACCGATACCTCAGTGTATCGAAAAGTGTCTTAAGAAAACTACCATCCTTACTTTTCAGCGAGATTATTAGCTGTTTGGTCAAACATATAATCATATTGATAGACTACATATCCTCTTGTGGTCGATTAATATCCCCTCGTCTAACAATATTTTTACTTTCTAGTAAGTTTGGTTGCTTATATTGGTTGACCAATATCCTTTAGTAGTTGATCGATACAACCTTTCCCTTCAAAAAATTATGTTCTAGTAAGTTTCATATGTTGTTTGGCCGATGTTGTTAATTCTACACACTTTATTGGTTAAACACTAAATTTTTTCACTGGATAAACAATAAAGCATTGTTTTAAAATAAAACTATAACCTCTATCTATTTTTTTTACACTAAAACTCTCTCATTATTATGGCATTCATCCTATTTTATCATCCTCTTTTATACATTCATCCTCTCACTTTTTTTTTCTCCTTATAAGAAGAATCACTAGAAGCACCTTATCTTCAACCATTTACCTATTCATCTCACTATTGTTGCCCCATTTTTCTCCAGTGTCTCTCTTACTTCTCTAATGAACCTCAAGTGACTTCCTTAACACTAATAAGCTTCCATACAATCCACAACCCCAAGTTCCATTGCCCTACAACCTCAATTCATTAAACACCTCTTACGGTAAAACCTAATCTTTTTGCTTTGGGATTTTTAGAAATCTTTTCAATTTTCTTTATATTGGTGATTAATTGAAGTTATCTTTATGCTTTTACAACTATTTATGCTTTCAATTTCATGACAAGGTAAATATCTTGTTAGGTTCAAAATTACATATTCCTCATATTGTCAAGTATTTTTTCAAAATTGAGGGTTTATTAGTGAAATTAAAGAATGACTTATGATTTTTTCAACTATGAATTAAATTGTATTGTGCCTGATTTTGCCTATTTTTTGCTTAATAAAATTTGGGAATTTTTGAAATTAAGCAATTATGTGCATCTTTTTGTGCAATTAATGATCTCCTAATTTAATTAAGAATATTTTGGTGTTATTCATACATTCAATTCCATTGAAATTTATCTATTCATAACTTGATTTGAGTTATTTCAACTTAGGCTTCTTGAAGGAATTGTGTTTTTTAAATTGGGAAAAATACTAGTCACATTCCTTCAATTAAGACTCTTACCTTCTTAACTTTGAATGTGTGTTGACAACTTTTTGTAAATAAATTCAACATTTTTGTTATCATAGTTTGTATTTTTTAACCTTGATTTCTTATCAATCTTTTCATATTTTATGGTGTCTTTTGCATTATGATTTGAGATCACTCATTTCCTATTACGATGGTTTAAAATTTGAAGTTAATAAGATTAAATTTATGGTAATGTTTCTCATACAGGTGACTATACACTGTTAACCCCCATACTCTTTTTAGACCCTTCTTCATTACCTCCTCAAATCTTTATATTGTACCTTTCCCCTACCTTTGTAGCAAGAAATAGAGGGAGCCATAATCCTGCCCCTAATACATTCTTGAGATAGAGTTACTTACACATTAGGACTAGGAGAACTCAAGAAAGATCCCTAATATGCCCCCTCCTACTAATAAGGATGAATATTTTAATACTAACTCTCCTCAGTTTCATGATTATACTTCCTGAGAGTTATATGAAAATCGAGCCATCTCTTAGTCTTTCCTAAAATGTTTTGAAGAATATAATCTATTACAATTCTTTGTTAATTAAAGGTAGGAACCCCTTCTCCCAAAATCTTGACATATTAGCGTTTAATATAAGCTTTGACCTAGAGTAATTCGAGATGATAATTGCCTATTTTTTAGAGAATGAGGTATAAACAATTATTTCATTACCTAGCACTACTGAGGAAAACCCGAGAGAACATGCAAAGGCAAATTTATTGAAGAGTGGTAGACAACTTGAAGACGTTCAGGAGAAGCAGAAGGATAAAGAAGTGGAAAAGAGTGAAGAAGATGAGAGTCGAGAAAGTGGCAAGGAGGCCAAGGAAGCCCCAGCTGAAAAGGAGGACCATCCAAAGTTATTTGCTGACCCCATCACACATCCGGTAAGACCTCAGATTCCTTATCCTCAAAGGTTGAAAGGTACGCAATTAGATAAGCAATTTGGTCGTTTTCTCGAGATATTTAAAAAGTTGCATATAAACATTCCTTTTGTTGAGGCCAT
>JAOSBP010000003.1:9279209-9290548 GCA_027563825.1 Erythroxylum mucronatum
CTTGTGCGGCTACGGTGGTTGAGACGGATCGGTTTCAGAAACGGTTTGAGGGATGCATCAAGAGAAAGATCAAGCTTCAGAATAAGGTACGAATTAAATTTTAGCTTTATTTTGATTCATGTTAATCATTTTATAGAATTAAATAGATCTTGGTTTTCGGAAAATCAAAAGTCACGGAAAAGTTTCGTGATTATTTCGCTGTGGTCGGATAGATCCGGACCTGATTTTCCAACAATTTTATCCATCTTTGTCCTAGAAAGAAATCATCCTAAATGTCACATAACTTGATTAGGGGATATGGGTTGGGTTTTACAAGGTGTAAGAAGGAGGGCGAAGAGACTCATAGTTATTTTGGTAAGGCACGACATTTGTATTATTACAAATAAAATGACAGAGGACGTTGGCACTGCCAATGTTCATCGTTATTCATGCTCCATCCTTCTCCTTAGTTCTGCGATAAATTTACAAGAGTAGGAAAGAGGCGAACAGAAGAGAGGGGGATTTCTATAGTCATACGAAGAAGATTACAGAGCACATCGGCTGGGTTAACTTGGCTCCTGAGCTACACATTTTGGGAAGAGTAACAGAGAGTTTAAAATTTAAGAATAACAACGACGTTTTAAAGTTAGACAAAATAAGACATTGTTATATTAGACAGATAATATGGACTTGTATGAAATAGCTTGAATATTGGAGTCCATTCTCATCAACTTTGCACCGACTTCACTGTAGCGTTATTCAAGCAAAGACAGTGTTGTCAGTGCTGCCGCTTTGTATATTTTCTGAAGCTTTGACATTAAATAATGATTGATTCGTTAAAGCCAATATAGGATTTAAACTTTTCTTCATCAATACCCCCTTTACACATCGCATAAATGACGTAGAACTTTCGAATCAACCTAAGATATTTCCCTGGAGAACTCACCATTTGAGAGGATGCTTTTATCCTTGGGAAAAGCAACAAAGAATGGCCAAATGTACCGTCTAAAACTTAAGTTGTCTACTTGCACTTAGACAGCAGTCCACCTCCCACTTGTCACTAAACTCCTGTCGGATTGAAACACTTGCAATAAACTATCCAACATTCCATATGAACAACAACATAGAAATTTTTTTGACAGAAAGCATTTCTTTTTGCATCCACTTTAACAACAATTGAAACTCTGTTTCTCATATTAGTGTCAATAAAGAATATTAAACTCTCAAATGAACCCCTCCTCTATGAATTTGTAATACCCATCTTAAATATGTGAACAATATTGAAGAAAGACTAAGATGGTGTAGATATGGATAATCCTAGACATAATTAAGCTCTTCGATTTTGTAGTAGTTAAGTCGATTGTCGAACTTGGGGATGACAATCACCGTCCTTCTAATGGTTGGATCAATGTTTGAGAGACAAGGTTGAGAAAATTAGTGGGTTTTCCAGGGTTTGCGAGAATGATGGACAAAATGTGGAGCTTGAAGGATTCATGAATGTTATTAATCAGGACGATCATGGAGAGGAAAATGTTGAGCTTTCAAGCAAATAATGTTCCAGCCAAAAAAAAAGTGTTGCCTGAAGTGGATTAAATCATTTGTGTGCCAGTAACTAGTGCCAAACCTGTTTTCGAGAATTTTATCGTATAAGGACAGAGGATCTCGTTCTTAGCTGGAGAAGGTTGTTATCTTTGTTGAGAAAATCAAAATAAATATTTTATTTTTTAAAATTAAAATTTAAAAATGAGTTTCATACTTTCATTATGCTGCATAATAATATAAAATTTTATTTTAAATTATAAAAAATAATAAACAATATTATGTTAATATTAACATGATATTTAATTAACAAAAAATTAATTCCATCAAAATTTTCCTCTATTTTATATATTTTAAAAATGATAAATTTTGACTTATGTACTAATAAAAACATTGAGGTTCTAGGTGCTCTTTGTCTGTTATAATTTCGTAACTAGAAACGTATTAATTTCCCAAATGCAGTTGTTAAATAAAACTCAAAGTTACTTACGATGCATTTGACTTAAATAGTATTGTGTTCACACGTAAAATGAATCAAACATCTAATATTTAGGGTTGTTTAATTTTATTTTGTGTTTATATTTTAAATTTAAATTTGAATTTAATTTCTTGTTTTTATTTTTATTTTCAAAATGTTATTTTGTTATTAAGTACATAAATATTATTTAATTTTATGATCAATATTTTATTCACTTTATTTTATAACTTTAAAATAAAATATGAAATTGTTCCAGCATACAATATAATATAATAGGGAAATTAGTCTACTCTTTCATATGAGAAGAATGAAATTTATGTAATATAGCTAGAAAAGAATTTCCCTTCTTAACTTACTGGCCGGAAGAAATTGGATCCCTAGTTGCTCATTCCACTCTTCTCTGTACTGACCAACTTCCTTTCACTTTCACGTGTCATTTAGTTTTGAATCTCTATACCCTCCCCATGTTCTAATCCTATCTCCCGCAACAGAAGCCTGCACCTCGCACCATTGAATTATCATTTCTTTTCCACACAAAAGATGCAGAAATCGTTGTCTAAAAACAAAACTACTTACCTCTTTGTTCCAATTTGTTCTGTATATCATCCAAGAAAGGGTTAAAGTCTGCACCACAGTTCCTGATATCATTCCCATCCAAATTCCCTGTTGAATCCAATATGAAAGCCCATCATGCCAATTCTTCTTTAGATAAAAGCAAAGAACTAATTAAATTCCATAAACTCGTCAAGGAGAGGTGACACTAAATAGGTAAGAATTTTTATATGAAAGGAACTTACGGTGACACCCATGCCAATCTTGTAACCTAATACCAGACCTAGAGGAATACCAAACACATAATAACACCCAATATTCACGTAAGCAACAAGGGCTTGCCATCCAGCTCCAATGGCCACACCTACCATAATAATCCAACAGAAAGGATATGTCATTCGCAAAAGTAATAGATGAGTATACTCAAAAAAGTAATGTTGATTACCAGAGAGAACAGGCTGAACACTGTTAATGATAATACTGAGTCCCAACAATGGCGTTAGCTCCTCCACGACCTTTCTGACTTTTTTATCACTCGAAAACAAAGATGGATAGCTGTTCCTCGTAATAAGCAGAATGAGAGAAAGGATGAGACCCACCAAAAATGAAGAGACAACAGCTACTATCACAGATAATTTTGCTGCCCTCGGATGAGCTGCTCCTAATTCATTCGAAACCCGCACGCTGCATGCACAAACAGTTGATTGCATTTGATGCAGATCCGATTATCACACATAAACGAAAGCACGACGAAGCAAAACAAAATTTGTAACTTTTAAAGTGTTATATGTACAATGTACATATATTATGGTGAAGTGATCGTCACATAAGCAGAGAAAAAACCTTATAGCTGCATTCATTCCCATAGCCACCATTACCGTCCACCCAAATATGTTCATGCTGCAAATTCAACATTAACAGAATTAGTGCTACTTTATGAAAGAGTAAGAGAAATCAATAATAGTTACTATTATAACGCTTTACTGTATTTTAATTTATCAAATTTCCGATATTAGTTAACTTTGATTTCATATTTTTGAAATATTTTGGATCTACGGTACCATCTATACGTAGAAATCCATGATTTTATTTAGTACTTTCCTGAGCTATCTTTGCAGTGTCGAAATCAGAGGCTTTATTCTAAGCTCTTAATTAGTTACCAATACTCGATCGATCACCGACAATCAACCGGAGGTTGTGATGTCACATGCTTTAAACTGTAGAGCTAGCTCTAGTTTAGACATAGACATCTGGAACAGACGAAATTTACAAGATCATTTCTAGGACCACCCTTCCACAACCTGCCAAATTGACAATTTGACGTCTCAAATCTCTTTGACTTGGTACATACTTTGAATGGAAAGTATACGTCGCTATCTCTGTTTTGCTTTCGTCTTTTCAAAAGGATATGAAAGCTTGAGACTTCTATAAAAACGACATGCCAATTATTCGAAGGCATCTGGAGAATGATCATTTTAAACAATAGCTTCAATGCTGAATTATGAATTGTGGACCTTTTATTTTGATGATATATACTTATTCAAGTTGATCATGTATTATGTTATAGACTCGGATTGTTGATGTGAAGCCATGAGAATAACTACCTTTCAATACTATACTAAGGATTGGGTGGAGGCATTGACTTATCTACCTATGAGATAAAACTAATATTTTGGGCGAAAGTTTAGACCTTCTATCTATACATTCAAAGATAAATTTTACAATAATTAATTTGTAAATTTATGTAATAATAGAATAAATAAGGTACAAATAAAATACGATTTATAAGGTTTTGTAAGAGTTGAATAAAGGAATTAATAAATGTAAAGAAAAAAACAAGTTGCACAAAATGTTTAAAAAGAAATTTATTCTAAAACTTAAACTTCAATTTTTTAAGTAAACAATACTAGCCAAAGAAAAAAGAATTCAATTTAAATAATCGTATTTACTTAATTTATAAGATTGTTTTTAAGCAGAAAGTCATAGTTAGCTAAGGACTTAGAAATGCAGTGGTATAGTTAGCTAAGCAAGCAATGAATTCTTCATGGACCCTTCTATTCTTTACTAATCACTGAACACTGAACACTGAACAGCCAATGAAATAGTGATATACGACAAGAAGAAAGAGAGAGAGAGCGTGGGAACAAACTACTACTGTTACACACAAGAAGTATTCAATTCTTTCACCACGACCTCATTAGATAAGAGGACTTTAGAATGTGGTCATCGTCAATGTTTGTTTTCTAGCCTTTTTTAATGTGGCGGGAGTCAATCTTCAAGATTTGGACACTCAATATTCAATTGTCGTGGTCCGATCCGACTTTTCCTATATATCACTCTCGAAACACAGATTTGGGTTTGGCAATTACTTAATTACCTCAAACCAATCCAAGTTAATGTTAAAGAAAGATAAGTAAGTCCAATGATAGTTTAAGGCAAGGAAGAAAAAGTGGAGTATCATCTGAATAAAGTTAGAGCAGTAAAACAAGGTCATGTCAGATCACTGGTAGTCTCAGATAGAGCAGTAAAACAAGGTCAGGTCAGATTACTGGTGGTCTCAGAATCTACGATGCCCACACACGAGTGGTCTTTTAAGAATTCAGATTTTCTTTCTAATTTTATGGTATCTTATTTTATTTTATAAATCTTAGCTATTTATATATGTAAGTTTTATATAGGTCTTACATAAATAAACGTAAAATCTGCGTAAATAAATAGTTAAAATTTATGAAATAGAATAAGATAGAAAGAGTATCTTAGTGTCGTCTTTCACCGATATTAATAACGTTAAGATGAGCAATCTTGTGAATTGACACCAGTATCGAACTTACCATATAGACAAAGCATCTACCGACACCTCTGCGTTCTTCAAGTAGCCGGCGAAGAGTATTAACGCCATGAAGTACCACACCTCCAAGCTGCATTTTTTTTACGAGGAAAGCTCAAATTTATTTGACTATAATGTATGCCGTAGATAATCTGTACGTCTAATTCAAGAGAAATAATGATCTAAAAATAATTAATTAATGTTTTTTTAAATAAATTTATAAAATCTCTCATGTCTTCTTTTTTCATGTGATTTGGCATGCACCCCTGCTTGGGATATGACAGTTCTATAATCGGGGTTTTCCCAACACCAATTAAATGAAGTAATCTTATACTAGATGCTGCACATATATAACATTTATATTTTAGATACGACAAGTTGATTTCAGTCGCCGGCGACAAGTAATGACTACTGAGAGCATTCACAATAATTGCGGAGAACAGTGAGAGTTGATTACCAGAGCATTACAGCTGATGCAAGAGACAGCCGAACAAAACTCCACAGATTTTGGAAAGCTTTCCACGAGAAGCCATTCCACGCTCTTCCACAACTTCCACTCAGGATATATATAAGCTGAGACGCGTCTATAAGCCACCACGAAGCATTCAAAACCACCGCAGCGCCCACCAAGCCCCACCCTAGCTTCAGCATCAGCAACCAGCTGAAGAGCGTGTGTAGGACAAACGCCACTGCCGCTATCACCGCCATAGCCATCATTTTGCTCTGAGCCTGCAAAAACTTCGCCATTGGGAAGTTGAAAGCATAGGCAAATAGTTGCGGAATCATCCAAATGGCAAAGGTCCCAGCTGCCTTGGATATTGCTTCCGTCTGGCCTATGAGTCTCAGAAACGGAGCTGCGAAGATGTATATTAGACTGAGAAACAAAGCTGTGGTGAAGAGAATGACCCATGATCGTTGCATATAGATTCCAAGCATGTCAAGTTGCCCAGCTCCAAAAGCTTGCCCACATAGTGTTTCGAGTGCGCTTCCCATGCCAAGCTGGTCGGATTATGTAAGCACGTTTCAGTTTCAATCAATATCGAAGTAACCCAAGACATGATTTTGAAACTATATTATGCAATTCGTGTTTATGAATATGCTGTGGATATGTTGTGCTTTGTACCATTAAACCAAATGAGAAACCAGCGATGACGGAGTTCTCAACGGATACGGCGGCGAGTTGCAGAGTACCAACGTGGCCGGCGAAGGTTTGAGTGATGGCGCCGAGAGAGTATTGACATATGGAGGTGAAGATGGCGGGGCCCGCTAGGTACCAGAGCTTGAAGGACTCTCTGTAAAACTCCCTGAAGAAATCTCGGACGCTGGTGATCGGAGGGACGTCGTCGACGTCGGCGACGAAGGAGGAGGCAAAAGAAGTGTTTGTTGTTGGTAAGTGAAGTGACTCATGGTGGTCCTGATCTCTTCGAGGAAGGAGAGGTTGCCTAGAATCCTCCATTTCTAAGCAGACAATAAATGCGAAAATGCCTGTGTGTTCGATTATGTCATGGATGATATTTTCTTCACGATGGCTGTTATATATACGAGGTTCACTTGTAATAGAACAAAAAAAAGAGGTTGACAATAAGTTTTGGCTTTTTGTTGTTAAGAGATAGAAAAATCTAAAATTAAGTTAAAACAAGAAATGAAAATTTTAAGCAGATACAACAAGGATGTCTGTATCAACCCTGGTTCTTATGTGATGAAAATTTTATCCCTAATAATCCCGGTCACAGGTGAGTTGGTAAGGAATTTTTTTAGCTTAAGTGAGGTCTTAAATTTGAATCGTCCTTATATATGCAGTCGTTTAAAACTTGAAGTTAGAGCATTACCTCCCGCAAGAGACCTACCCGACTCGAGCGAAGATTAGTCTAGATGTAGATGGGCTAAAGGTATCTTCTTATAATTGGGACCCTCCTAAGACACCTCGTGGACAACTAAAATAAAAGTTTTCAACCCTAATATATTTATACAAAAAGTTTTCGGTTAAGTAGTTCTATTTTTATAAAATATGCAATCAAATTTAGAAGAGTGCATCATTGATTTCATTTTAAGATTCATTTTCTTCTAACTTAATATTAATAGATTAATAGTTAAAACTTTACTATAGTTTGTACTTTGTATCTTTTACATTTTTTTTGTGTGTTATGTAAGTCAAAACTGTTCTCATTTGAAAAGTGAATTAATTATCGATTGAATTAATCGAAATTAATATACATTTGTTTAACTAATATTTATCTAGTCCATAATATATTAGTGGTACTTGCATATATTTTGAAAAAGCATAGGGGTGTAGTTTAGTAAAATCTTTGATTTACCACAATCATTTCTAACACAATCAAAAATCAAAAAAATTAAACGCACAAATATAAATTAACGTCGAAATTTGGTAATACAGTTTGACACATCTTGTCTATTTTTGCAGGGCCCTCACTCAGTTTAATTCTTTTATTAACGATAATAATTTTATACAAAGCTTTATTGAGCTGACACCAATCAACCATTGACATTATCCCTCATTTTTATAACCTGGGAAAGAATTTCACACTCAATAGTACAATCACCTCGTACTAACCACAACAGACGATTTTTTCAGACAATGTCTAATGATAACGAAACAAAATAAACAACTCACGTGATCAAACAAAATTTAACATAAACGAAAACACTTGAGAAAGAAAAGAAGAACAACTTCCCGATAGGTTCAACTCCACTAAAACAGGTCTAAAAGTTGTCATCACACACTATGAGCTGATTCACACAAATAGTAGTATTAACTCATAATTGTAGCAAGAAGACATCAAGTATGACAGTCCATACAAACAAGCCTTTACACAAAATCCAGCAGATCCTGCACCACGATTAACTTTAGCAGAAATCACATATAATATGTAGAGCAACCCAACCGTGAGCTATACAATGAAAATCAACACCCAGTCGTTACCACTCCGAGATATTGCACCCACAAAGAAAATAATCAACAACCGTTGTAGCCCAAGATGAAATTATATCAATCCAGAGATCTCCACGTTAGTGCTTTCATATGCTGTGTTTCAATCACCGGAACAAATAAACCACTCTAATTCCAACAATTACTCCAAAAAAGCAATCATCAGATCATACACGTGATGAGTCCGAAAAAGCAGTTCACGCACACAGGGACTTGAGACTTGGAATCACAAGCGCAAGACATCTCAAGCAATCTTACAAAATTATTCACTGATCCAACGTGACCTCCATAGTCCATACACTCCCAATAATAGTAGACTTCTATTTCACTTTAAGTCTTATCCAATAATCAAGTATTACTTATTTACACCTCATCTTAATTTAAATTTTACTCATTATCTTGAAGATTCAATAATAAAAAATGTTAAAATTAAATAATAACAAATATCTTAGCATATTTAATTATTGATATATTAAAAAGAGATATTTCAAAATTTTTAATACTGGGTAGAGAAAATAAAATAAAATAGATAAAACCTTTTAAAAAATAGTAATCATAGGTTTAGAACATATAAAAGACAGCGGACTAACGGATGAGAGGGAAGAGACATCTTAAATAAGATGGAGAGAGAACCTATTATAAAAAGAGAATTAACAAAATAATAATGTTTGATTAATACGTTTTCCATCCATGTCACTTAAGTATTGAGACAATTGAACCACCAAACAACAAAACTGAAAATCAAACTGCCCCACGATTGTACTGGTGATGGTTTATATAACATTCCATTATTAAAAAAAAAACGCATTCCATTATTACGGCTGCAGGGCGGTGGGGAAATTTTGGAAAGAGACATTCGCACACACGTGTAGAAGCATAAGGGCACATGTAACTGAACCAAACTAGCTAGCTAGGGGGTGGTAGATTCCATCATCCCAAACTGTCTGCCGAGTTAAAGTAAAAGCTAAAGCAAATATATTTATATAAATCTTTTATCTATCTCATCTGCAACCAAGCCTCAGTGCTACTTGGGTAGAACTAGAAACTGATAAGGAAAGCAAATTGTAGGATGTCGCCACTTCTTGTATGGATAAAACGCAACTTTGTATAAGATCAGGAGCAGATCCCATTCATATTAGTTAAAAGCATCCAATTCCTAGGTCCGAGGCTGCAATTATGATTTACCCCTGCAAATAAGAAAAGTCGGGGTTTTAATGAAACCTGTGTAGGAACTTAATAACTTTCGCTCTAGTCAGATTAGTGGACCTGAAATTGAATTGAATGGTAGATAGAGGAGTAAAGACAAAACATTTATGTTTATGTTCCCCCCGGCATTTCAAAATTTGAGATTGATATTTAATATTTAGATACCGTCGTAATGATAATATTTAGTAAAAAAGGAAAACTTATTTGTTACGCAAATAGTTTAGACATAAGATTTATAAGAATAAGATGGTTTGAAAATTATAAAAAGAATTATCAATAACTTTTAAAGTGTGAAATTGAATTTATCATTTGATAGCGGCCCCTTACAAACCTATAAATCCAATAAAAATGGCTTGAGCTCGAAGTTCTGATTACGTTGGAAGTTCTCACAATCAAATCCCAAACAAAGTAAGTTCTCAGCTACCAGTCGTAGATTACTCAGCAGCACGTGCGTTCCCACGTGACCTTCAGGGTTACGGCCCTTACGGATACTTGTTTGGTGCCTTTCAACATCATGCTAGTCCTTATCGATTGGTCGATTAATTGTCGATTGCTCCCCCTTATTATTCACGTACAAACCATCGTTTCAAACTTCAAATTTTTTAAATATTGTTTGGGTCGGTTGTGTCAGGCCTAGGTTCAGGTATAGGTTCATACGTTCGAAGCCTATTTGTAAGTGTTGGTCTCCCATGCAAACGTAAAGACCTACGTGAAGACCTAAACCTAGCATCTATCCCATATATAAGGTACTATTTCGCCATGATACGGGTACGAGACGACAATCCTAGTTTTCTCTATTCTCGGTGACAAAACACCTCTTCAAAAAGACTAACTTGAGTGTCGGAGGGATCTTCCGAGAAACAACTCCCGGCGTGCTTTGCTTGTTTTACAGGTATTCAGCAATCAAAATCTCACAAGGTTATGGATCCAAATAGCAACATCCAGCCCAACAGAATCTGGCAGAACCAAATATCATCCGATTTAATTAAAAATATATACAAACAGGAACAAAAGTTCAATTAAATCAAGATAATTCTGAAAAACTGATTCCTATCGTCTCGTCAGCAACTCAAGCAATTCGTGAAGGGAATTAAGCTTGAAGATGTGGTGTGTTCGTATCCACAGGCAAGGATCACAAGAGGCTAAGTTGGTCCACAGGTTCACATGCAAACAATTGGGACATCAAATATTTCCAGAAGATTTATTAAAACTAATTACATTAACAACAAGAAATTAGTTAATGATTTTTGAACCCATCAATACTTTGTAAAAAACTTTAGGTCTGTTTGGATGGACGTTAATTAATGTAATGAAATGGAACGGAATAGTTTATAATGAAATTAAATATAATATAGTAAAAAGTTATTTGAGAGAGGTGGAAAAGTTTATAATGTAATGCAATGAAATGCTGTTCGGAAGATGGATAGAATGAAATGTAATATTTAATAAATGACTATTATATCCTTATCTAACATTTCCACGAAATCTAGAATCGAAAATGCAAAAGCTCTCGAATGTTATAGTTTTAAAATAGCGAAAATCTGTGACTTACGAAAAACATGTTACAGTTGTGTGACAAATAATTAAAGTCACAATTGTGACTTGAATAATACTTTTTTATATTTTATATTTTTATTAATAAAATTTTATTATTTTATTATTAATTATATATAATTTATTATTATTTATATAAAATAATATTATTAATTATTTAATAAAATTTATTATATTAAATATTATTCTATTCTATTTAATTTATATTTTAAAATAATTTATTTATATTTATATTTATATATAAATATATTTGTGAC
>JAOSBP010000003.1:9305652-9317650 GCA_027563825.1 Erythroxylum mucronatum
TATCATATACATCTAAACATGTATAAGATAAAGAATGCCTTTAAATAATTTGTCACTAAACTACAACCAAAGCGATTGGCTGTAGAGCATAAACCAACACTACTAGCCTTAAGTTCAAATTCTTGGGCAATGGCTTGACTTACCTGACAATTTACCTAGTGCCCAACGAGAGATCAAAGACTTATACGAAGCTTTAGATACAATAAAATGCATAGATTTATTGTCTAGACTGATTAGTGCATTAAGAGATCGTTATTAGGATATCCATCATAGGTCTATAACTGGATTCACACAGTTTAAGTCTTGGTTTGAATTATATTTTGCGCGCAACAAATAAAGACTTAAGGATTGAACAACACTTTTTAACAACTTACAATTGTATAGGAAACTTTGTGATGTTATACACAAAGATACAGTATTGAGGCAACTTATTTCCCAAAATTTAATCAAACCATAGTTACAATAGTGAAAGAGGAAGGTCAGTGTAGACACAAACTGATATAGAAATCCATGTTAATAAATAAGGTTCATAACTTTGAAGAGATACAATAAAGGACATAGAGGTTTATTTGTTTAGAAGAAGTAGAGGATCTGATAAAGCTATACAATCTACATCGTATGGCATGATTGACAAAATAAAAGTAGGTGATGAAGCATTCTTATAACTAACCAACAAGAAAAGAAGGAACATTATATGCAAGCATAAACGTCAAAAAGAACCTAGTCAAATAGACTTGCCACACTTAAATGCATCTATAAGAGACTCATGCACTATGTTCAAGAGGACATATATATTGGATTTCCTAAGGCTATGTTTAGTTGGACGTAATGTTTTTAATGGAATGGAATAAAATAGAATGGAATGGAATGGTTTATAATATAATGGAACGTAAATGGATGTAATATTAGAAAATTGTTGTTTGGGAGAAATGGAAGGGTTCATAATGTAATATAGTGAAATGTTGTTTGGATGAAGGATTTATAATGTAATATATTGTAAAGTTGTTTATCTTTTTACATTCCATCCTAAACCCTCCAAATTGGAGGTTTTTTATTTTTACTGTTTATGATAAAATGGGATGTAATATAAAACCCTCATTTTCCATCTCATTCCATTCCATTTCATTATAAAACATCTCCCCAAATGATGGAATAATATTTTATTCCATTTCATTCTATTATAAAACTCCCAATCAAACATAGCCTAAAGCCTTTCTCACAACTGTTAGGGAGGAAGAATACATATACGTATTATCATTTCATAGGGATTATGATCAATACACTAAAGACTTTAGGGACCTAAAGAAGGAAGATAATGACTTACTTCATAAAGGGTAATTAGGATAATTCTTAGCACAAAGACCTAAAGTTGATAGAGAAGCGCAACATTGTACAACTACAATGTGGTTTCCTAGTCTGCAGTATGGATAGTCTCCCTTTGAATCTCCTGGTTTTAATGTAATCGATATGAAGGTAAAACGAGGCTTGAAGTTGAGTGAGTCACAAATCAAAAAGTCTCTAAAATTTCACTACAATATGGTGAATGTTGTACACAAATCTAAACTTAAAAGGTATAAGAGAGAGGAAATATGTTTTGATATTAATTAAGGATGCCTATATAAACCAAATGATAATTCCATGATCATCAATGTTGTAATGTCTAACTTTAAGGGGACGAGTATCTTTGTGGATAACTACAACTCTATAAATATACTATTTTATAATGTATTTGTCACTTTAGACTTATCTCCCACTCAACTCTGGCCTACACATACCTTCTTAATAAGATTTAAGCGAAGCTAACTTTAGTAATAGGTAAGGTGTCAATCCCACTGAAAGTGGAAATCCATTTGAGACATACCATAATAAGGCCCACAACCTTCAATGCTATACTTGGCAGACCATCACTCTATATGCTCAAGACTATGATGGGACTTTACTAAATAAATATGAACTTTCTAATATATTAAGGCATATGGAAAGTGAAAAAGAACCTTACCACCACAAGAAAGTGCAATATGACTTTCCTCAAGAAAAGGCATCCCGCTCATAAACATTGAGGTTGTAGATTATCGAGGCCTTGAGAAAGAGTTACAAGGAGAACCTACAAAAGAGGTGGTTAAAGTTGGGTAGGAATTCACACATGCTTGGATAGGAAAAGTAATAGCCTTGTAAAGAGATCAAGGTTAGAGGTTTTAGGAGTTGTTGGACATGCAAGGGATCAATACCTCGATTATCATACACCAATTAAATATTAATCTCAAGTTTAGTCTTATGAAATTAAAAAAGTGGACTTTTGTACTTAAAATATAGTAAATCATCATTGAAAAGGTCCAAAAGTTATTGCACATATATTTCAAAAGGTAAGTACAATAACTCCAATGGCTAGCGAATTGTTCTAATTTTGATTCTATTACTAATTTTAGGTAGTCAATTGGAGAAATTTATGGTTAGTTAGTTTAGATTGATATCATTATTGAGTAAGTCTCTATTATATCCCATAGAAATAGGAGATTAGTTTAGATTGATATCATTGTTGAATAAGTCTCTATTATATCCCATAGAAGTAGGAGATTATGGTTACTCTTGAGTATATTTAAACCAGTAGCATTCTCTGCAATATGCGTGTGAAAATCAGAGAAATAAAAGTGCAAATTTTTATCTTCCACACAGTCTTTTTTCTTCCTTATCTTGAAACAACATTGTTATCAGAGCCTATAGCCATGAACAACTCGATCCCACTTTTAGTTCTTATTTTAGATGGCAAAAATTATAATTAATGGAGCACTCAAATGAGAGTGCTTTTAGACTACCATGAATTACAATAGTGGAGAATGGAGTTCCAAGTCTGGTAGAGAGTGCAACTGAGGCGTAACAAATTACTTATCACGAGGGCATAAAGAAAGATAAGAAGGCTTTGTATTTTATCTACCAAGGAATGAGTGATGGAGTATTTAAGAAGCCAGTTGGTGCAACTTCTGCAAAGCAAGTGTGTGATGCTTTTATGACTTCGTTCAAAAGAGAAGACAAAGTTAACAAAGGTGAGACTCTAAACTTTAATACATCAATATAAATTATTACAAATGGAGTTATCTGAAAAAAGTCACTGACTAAATAAGATGAGTTCTTGCTTTGACAAATCAAATGAAATTTTATGGAGAAGAGTACACTGATAAGCATAAAGTGGAGAAGTTTGTATGATCACTTAGAACACGATTTGAGCATATTGTGGTGGCAATCGAAGAAGCTCATAATTTATCTGAAATGACATTTAATGAGTTATCTGGCACATTGGAAGCCCATGAACAACGTATGAATGAGAAGCATATTGAAAAGCCCATAAAGCAAGCATTTAAAAGTCAAGTTTCCGTCTAAGATGAACATGGTAGTGCAACAAAGATTGGTGGTTCCCTTGGTATAGGACCAGGACGAGGACGATGTCTTCATCATAATAATATTGGCAGTCGTGGTGGCCATAATAATAATCATAGAGGAAGAGGCAACCAAAATTAGGAGCGTTGGAAATCAAATTCGAGCTGTTAATAGAGTTTGAATTATAGAGGTTGAGGTCGAGGTCGAGGTCGTGGACATAGTCAAGGAAGGTATGATAAATCTTATATTGAATGTTACTTATGCCACAAATATAGGCATTATGCTAATCAGTGAAAAAAATAAAGAAATCAATCATATGGCTCATTGTGCACAAGAAGATGATGGAGATGGAAACCATGCACTCTTGATGGTTACTACTACCAGCGAGATAGCAAACTACCACACGTGGTTTCTTGACACTAGGTGCACCAATCATATGTATGGAAAGAAAGAACTCTTTGTTGATTAGGATGAATAAGTCCAAACCAAAGTAAGATTTGCTTATGAAAGAACTATATTAGTGATAGAGAGAGGAAGAATTCTAATCAAGATAAAGAATGGAGATCACAAGTTCATTTTAGATGTGTTATATTTGTCGAATATGAAATATAATCTACTCAGTATGGGCCAAATAATAGAAAAAGGTTATGACTTTAGTTCACATGGCAAACAACTCTCCATTTTTGATTAAAAAAAAGTTACACTGATTCTTAAGGCTTCTTTGACTAAGAATCATATGTTTGAAGTTGATATTATCAAAGATTCTTACACTTGTCTTAGTACTGGTATAAAAGATGAATCTTAGTTATGGCACCTTCATTTTGGTCATTTAAATTTTCAAGGTCTGAAATTGCTTGCTCAAAAAAATATGGTATAAGGATTGCGTATGCGTCATCCTGAAATTTTTTTTGAGGCTCATACTATCGGAAAACAATGTAGATTGCCCTTTATAATAGAAAAAATCAACATGCAACACATCCATTTCATCTTGTTCATTATGATATATGTGACCCAATGAGTGTGGCATCAAATGGCAATAATAAGTATTTTCTTACCTTTATTGACATTTTACAAGAAAGGCTTAAGTCTATTTTCCACAAAAAAATATAAAATTTTTGGTTACTTTAAGAAATTTAAGGCTTATGTTGAAAGACATGGCAGGATTTTTATTAAAATTTTGCAAACTGATGATGTTGGTAAGTATACTTCTAATGAATTCAAGGAGTATTGTGATGACTATGGAATCAAGCATGAAGTCACTTTTCCTTATACTCCACAGCACAACGAAATTGCAGAGTTGTAGAATAGGTTCATAATGGATATGGTGAGGAGCATGTTAAAGACCAAAGGTATTCCTAATTCTTTTTGGGGTGAAGCTATCTTATGTTCTGTTTACTTGTTGAATAGAACTCCAACAATGAGGTTTCGAAATATCACCCTCGCAGAAGCATTGAGTGGCTATAAGCCAAGTGTAAAGCATTTAAAGGTGTTTGGTTCCATTGCCTATACTCATATGCCTGAACAAACAAAAACAAATAGAGGAGAGAAGACATTTATTGTTAGCTATACACATGGTGGATACAAATTGTTCAATATGAAGACAAAAAATGTGAACGTGAGTAGGGATGTGAATTTTGCCAAAAATGAAGCTTGTAATTGGAATATGGATAAGGACAATAATCCTCAAATGTGTCATATTCATATTCTGGAAGAAGAAGCCTATCATGTTCTTGTTGTAAATGAATTAGCTCTATTAAATGATGAAGTCATTATGTTATAAGCGAAAAGATCAATGAGGCATCACCAATAATCTGTTATGCTGAGAGATTTCGAGGTAACGTCTAAGAATGTTATTAATGATGATGGAGATTCGGTACACTTTACTATGTTTACTTTACTATGTTTGCATATTGCAAACCTGTGAAATTTGACGAAGCAATTCAAGAACCCAAGTGGGTGAATACCATGAATGAAGAATTATAGGCAATCGAAAGGAATAATACATGGGAACTTACTACCCTTCCACAAGGTCACCAGGCTATTGATGTCAAATGGGTTTTTAAAACAAAAGTAAAATCAAATGGTGAAGTGGAGAGGCATAAAGCAAGATTGATGGCAAAGGGCTTCCAACAACAACTTGGTTATGATTATAAAGAGGCATTCTTTCCAGTTGTTCAAATTGAAGCTATTAAACTCATAATTGCTTTGGTTGCACAAAATTATTGGAAAATTCATCAAATAGATGTTAAATCTACAATTCTTAATGGCCCACTCAAAGAAGAAGTATTTGTCAAACAATTACCAGGTTTTGTAAAGATAGCAATGAACATAAAGTGTATAAATTGAAGAAAGCATTGTATAGATTAAAACGAGCACCTTAGGTATGGAACAAACATATTAATTCCTTCTTTCGCAACATCATAATTCAAAGGCGCCCTTCCGAGTATACTTTCTATGTAAAAGCTAATGATTCTGGTGATTTATTATTACTTTGCCTTTATGTTGATGATTTAATATTTACTGGAAATAATAATAAGATGGTTGAAAACTTTAAGACGTGGATGATGCTTAAGTTTAAAACGATTGATCTTGGCTTAATGTCATCCTTTCTTGTTATTGAAATAGTTCAAAGAGAAGATGGAATTTTCATATCTCAAAAGAGATATGCTATAAAGACTTTGAAGAAATTTTGTATGCTTGATTGCAATCCTGTGAGAACTCCTGTTGAGGTTGGGACAAAATTATCCAAAGATGGTGATGGAGCATATGTTGATGCAACTTATTTCAAGTAGATTGTTGAAACTCTAAGAGATCTCACTTATACAAGGCTTGATATTACATATGGAGTTGGTCTATTTTGAAAGTTTTTAGAATCTCCACGTTAATCCCATATGCAAGTTGCCAAAGGAATCATTAGATACATAAAAGGGACCTATGATCATGGTTTATTTTATTCCTCATCAAATAATTATGGTCTTGTAGGCTATTCGGACAATGATTAGGGTGGACATCTTAATGATCGTAGAAGCACTTCTGAATATTGTTTCAATTTTGGGACCACAACTTTTTCATGGTCATCAAAGAAACAATATATTGTAGCACTTTCAACTTGTGAAGTTGAATACATAGCTGCAGCCTTAAGCATGTGTCAGGTAATTTGGCTACGTAATTTATTGAGATAGATTATATTTCAAATTTAAGTGCTTATGAAGATTTTTGTTGATATTGTTTCAGCAATCAACTTGTCCAAGAACCCAATCACACATAGAAGAAGCAAGCATATAAACACACAAAAAATGGTTAAGAAAGGAGAGATTGAGTTGGTATATTGTAGGTATGAAGAACAAGTAGTCGACATTCTCACCAAGCCTTTGAAATATTAAGTTTTTATAAAATGAAGAATAAGGTGGGATTGATAGTACCGACAAATCGGGATTAAATGGGGGATGTTGATTCTAATTCCAATTCTATTTTTAATTTTAGGTAGTCAGTGGGAGGGATAAACCCCGAGATGATTCGTCAATCAAAATATTGGAGGCTAAAACCAATTGAAATAGAATGTGTTGGACCGACGTGGAACTGTGTTCCTCTAAAATCCCTATTTCTTTTCTGCTTGTATAAGTCATTTCTTAGTAATTACTTGGCTTTATGAATGTTTATTTTGGGAATAATTAGATATGCTTGTAGCAGAATGAGTAGGAAAGCACCTCCTTTATCAATAAGAAACCTACTGCTACATGGTAATTCCATTTACTCTGAAGACTGTTAGTTACTTATCAGTGTATGATAGAAAAAATATTCGGTCCGTGACTAGAAAAAAATATAGAAGCATATGTAGATGACATGATTGTTAAAAGGAAGGGCGAAAAACATCACTTAGCATATCTGCATCAATGTTTCAATGCTTTTAGGAAACTTAACATAAGGATGAGCACTAAAAAGTGTCTTCAAAGTCTCAATAGGAAAGTTTCTTGATTTCATAGTAATATAACAAGGCATTGACATCTACCCTCATAATACAGGTGTCACTGTTGATGAAACCTAAGTTTTGATAGAGACACAATGATTAGTAAACATATTGCTAACTAGCCTCAGACTTATTTTCCAAGTATATAGACAATTACTTCTTGTTCTTTGAAATTCTGAAAAGGTCAGAGTTTCGTCAGGATGATGAATATGAACAAGCCTTCGAACTAAAGACGTACCTATGACATCCGCCATACAGTCCACCCATTCCACTACTAAAATGTTATATCTATACAATGTTGTATCATCAGAAACTATAAGCTAATTTATGTTATGAAAGAGGAAGACAATAAGTAGAGACCATCAAAATTTTGCAAAGGCACGGAGATGAGTTATATTAAGTTAGAGAACGCAACTTTAATCACGATGATTTTTGTTAAAAAGCTAAAGCCTTACTTTCAGTCCCATGAGATTAACATTGTGGCACACCTATCATTGCAATAGAAGTTGCTCAAATCTAACTTATCGACGTCGTTTTGCTTATATGTGTCCGTCCACAAGCTAGACCAGGCCTGAGCAGCTTGAGCCCGAGACTTGACCATATGCCTAGTTAACCCGAGCCTGGCCTATTGACTTCAGGCCAAGCTTGGCCCTAAATATCATCTTCATGAAAAAAATCATCTTTTATTGTATAAACATTTAAAATAGAATAAGTGATTCAAAATATAAACACCCTTTTTATAAAACAATATAAGAAAATATAAACACTTAGATAAGTTTGTATCTTTTATTTTCCTTAAGAAATTATTAGATGACAATTATTGGTTAACATAAGTCTAGGATATTTATAAATTTAGGTTTAGACTGAATTGCTTAGTCTTTTATAATTCAAATTTAAGTCATTAATTTTTTAGTTTAATTTTTCAATCCAAACGTATATGATTCTTACAATTCAAGCCCTTTAATTTTTAGATTTAACCCATCAGATCATATGGACTAACTAATTTGTACTAGTCTACCCAAGAGTGAAGTTATCATAAGATCATAGACGAGAATTTTATTAAATACCGAAGATTTGAGTCAAAAATTAAGAACAAGTAGTTAATTTCTTTAAACACGTGAAAATATGATTAGCGATTGCAAAGAAGAAAAGCAAACAAAGGATAAATAAGATATTAATTTTAAAAACGTGAGACAAACTTATATATGATTAACCTCGACAGAGGCTACAAAGGTAACAATAGCAATAGGGAACGACATTGGACAAGGGTGATGAGAGCGACAGACAAAATGACATCGATGAAGAAGACGATAGAATTTGAGTACAAATTAGGGATTCTAGCTAAAAGTAAGAATATGTTTGAAATTTAGGTTAGCTAAATTTCTTTTTAAAATTTCAATCCGACATCAATTTAAAACTCAATTAATTTAAATTTTATTTGTTGGCTTTAAATTGGATCAGATTTGAACTTATTTGTAGTCCCTAATCATTTTTCTTAATAAATATATATTTTGTATATTAAAAAAAGAAACAAATTTTCCCTTCTTAATTTATTGGAAAAATAAGCTACTCATTGGCCTGAAAGAAAATTGCAAGAGATCGAGTCCTAATGCTAATAGCCTGCTCCATTCCACGCTTCTGCATGCATTTGCCTTCCCATACTTTCGCTAATTGTCTATTGTTATTGGACCGTCCTCTTTCGAATCTGTATGTCCTCCCCATGTTCTAATCCTATCTCCAGCAACATAGGCCTGCAGCTCACAACAGTCTAATTGCTCAGTTACCAATTCTTTTTCACCTATCTTTGTACAAAGACGCATACAATAATAGAATACGATATTCAAATAGACGCTAAGACTGCAATAACTTGCAGAAATCTATAACTAATTAATAAAAGCTTTTCTAAAAACAACAACACAATGTTATATATACTAACCTCTTTGTTCCAATTTGTTCTGAGCATCATCCAAGAAAGGATTAAAGTTTGTGCTACAGTTCCTGATATCAATCCAATCCAAATTCCCTGATAACAAACAAGCAGACCCGTTATGCCATTTTTTTCAAGTTCTTTTTCTTCTTTACTTGTGGTGTATTTTAAAATAAAAGAGGAAGAAAGTAAATCTGAATTTTCAAGTACAATTTCAATAGTAATGAATTACTAGAGAAATTTTTTTTGAATTTAACGAAGAAAAGAGTATAGATTATGTAATTAAGAATTTGGTTTGATAATAAAAGCTAAGAGTTTTTAATTTCAGAAATTTTATAAAGTTCTACATCATTCTAGGAAAGGAACTCACAGTGACACCCATGCCAATCTTGTAACCTAATAGCAGACCTAGAGGGATACCAAACACATAGTAACACCCAATATTCACATAAGCAACAATCGCTTGCCATCCAGCACCAACAGCCACACCTTTTATAAAAATCCAACAGAAAGGAAATGTCAGCGTCATGAGCTTGTAGCAAACGTAACAGGGGGGGTAAAAAAATGATTTCTTTAAAATTTTTTGCAGGAGTATACAGCTTAAAATTAATGCTGATTACCAGAGAGAACAGGCTGAACAGTGTTAATGACAATACTGAGTCCCAACAATGGCGTTAGCTTATTCACAACCTTTATGACTTTTGTATCACTCGAAAACAAAGATGGATAGCTGTTCCTTGTAATCAGCAGAATGAGAGAAAGAACGAGACCAATAAAAAAAGAGGAGATAACAGCTACCACTAGAGAAAATTTTGCAGTCCTGGGATGAGCTGCTCCTAGTTCATTTGAGACTCTCACGCTGCATGGAAAACAAGGAATTTTAACTGGGGTTTTGAATATGAAGACTTCCAAACCATGTTCAATTGCAGTTGTTGCAATAATTGCGTTTGATGCAGATAAAATTATGATTTATTTGTGGTGTTAAACTAAATCACAATAAAATCAAAGTAAATAAAATTTAAAATGTTTCAAATGGTATGTATACATTTATTATAGTTAAGTGATTGTCATATAAGCAGAGAACAAACCTTATAGCTGCATTCATTCCTATACCCACCATCAATGTCCAATAGAAAATGTTCATGCTGCAAATTTAACAATAGAGAAATAGAAGACATAAGGTTATTATTAAGAAGCTAATCCCATTAACATACTTTAAATTATTAATTTTTATGCAATTATTGATTCTAATTTAATTTCTTCACAAATGATGAGAAACGTTTTTGTATCTACACCGCCAAGTAAATGTAGAAATCCAGTATTTAATTATTTCATTTTGTATCACGAAATACATAGTATAGAATAGGTAAGAAGTATAGATTTAGTCCTAATTTTTTAATCAAAATATAAGTTAGGAAAAGTTAAATGAATTTTAATATATATAAGATATTAAAAATCAATTTTGAATAGATGAAAATTTGAATAAAATTTAATTTTTATTTATTAAATGTCATATCAATATTAATGTAAGAAAATTTTATTATTGTTATTAAATATGTTAATAAATTGTGGTATAAATTTATCATTTAAATCTTTGGAGTTTCAGAACCAAATGAGATATTACACTAAGCTCTCATTAATTTCCCAGCACTCGATCATCAGCATTAAACGGTGGTTGGGATCACAAGCATATAGAAAAACATCAATCCTTAGAATCAGCGTACGTTTCGTAAGAAACAATAATAAGATTTGAATCATTCTAAAGCTTTATGCTGTACAGCTAGCTCTAATTTAGATATCTGGATAAGACAGGAGATGAACAAGAACATTCCTGCCAAATTCAGAATTTGAAATTGAAATCTCTTAATTCTATACCTTGGTACTTACTTTGAATGGAAAGTATACGTCTCTTTTCTCTGTTTTGACTGTCCTTGCATAAGGATACAAAAGATCGAGACTAATACAAAAGCACAATACATTCTCAGGTTTAGTGGGTGCATGAGATGCTTTACTTTTAAGGCTAGTGATCTACATTCTGAGACTTTATGGGTGGTATATATATGAAAATGATCATTTAGAATAATTCCATTGTGGGCCTCAATTGGTACGTAAATATGTGATCAAACTTAAGGGCTGTGTATACATAATTCCCAAATAAAACAAATGAAGAATGATTTCTTAACAGGCAAAACAAACAAGGGATGCTTCATAATTGATAACTATACGCAAGAAAACAGAAAGATTCTACTTACCATATAGCTAGTGCATCTATTGAGACCTCTGCGTTCTTTAAATAGCCGGCAAAGAGTATTAGCGCGGAGAAATACCAAACCTCCAAGCTGCATAAGAAATGATAGTGCAAGAGATGGGTCACATGGGTCCATAGTTGTAACAGATGGTGGACTAATTAAATGAAGTCACCTTATATTATATATTGAATATAGAATTAAGGAAACACATACAAATAAAGCTTATAACAAACATATAAGAATAGAATAAGTAAACCAATTTTATTGAATTCTATTGGAAGAAATTTTACTTCTCCTAAAAGTTGATATCGATCAGTGAAGACTATCTCATGAAGCCCTCACAGTAATTGCAGAGAAAATGAAGGAAGGGAGCAAGAGAGAATTGATTTACCAGATCATTACAGCTGATGCAAGCGATAACCTAACAAAACCCCACAAATTTTGGAAAGCTTTCCAAGAGAAACCAGTCCAAGCTCTTCCACA
>JAOSBP010000003.1:9326692-9337632 GCA_027563825.1 Erythroxylum mucronatum
AAGTTTTTGATAAATTAAGGGATATGTTTTGATTATAAAGGATTGATGAATTTCAAATTGGAAATTTGAAACTACTTGAATGATGTGTAAATGAAAAAAAAATGAAGCGATATTAGTTAAGCTGCGATTCGTTTGTTATGAGTTGGGTTCTAAAAACGGGTCCCAACATAGTAAGTGTCAACGATATTTAAGCTTACATCACTTACTTGTAATCGACTACACTGTAGTATCAAGCGTCATCCTTTTGTTCTTGACCATTCCTTCCGATAATAAAACAACTTAAATTCCTTTTTATTGTAGTTCATTATTTCATGAGATGGATCAAGGTAGAACCCTTAGCCAGTGTAATAAGGAAGTAATCAAAATGTTTCTAAGGAAAAATATCACAAGTATGAATTCCCACTAATAATAATTAAGAAAAATGTAACCCAATTTGATGACAAGGTCTTCAAAGAGTTTCTCAACAAAGAGTATACTAAATTCACAAATAGAACAATACTCTAAAACCTAAAAGCCAAAGTTGAGGATAATAAAGAAACTTGGGCAGAAGAGATCTATATCATATTATAGGCATACCAAATAACACCAATAGTACATTTGAAGTTATATCTTTGATTACTATAAAGCTAAAATTACCAAACCTAAGGTATATATACAACCCTTATGCTAATGATGATGAACTTTGCTCCGAACTCAAATTAGTTGAGGTTAGTAAGGATGTTGTAAGTATAAAAAATTAAAAAGTACTAATAAAAGGTTACAGACTAAATGCACATAAGACCAAATCTAAAAATCTACATGGTAGGGACTTAGTCTTAAAAAATTATAATTCTTATAGAGAAAAAAATTCTTAAGTGAAGTTATATCCAAATTGATCAAGACTAACTACATTAAAGATGTTATTAGGCTTAAAAATTATAGACTTAAAAAGTTTTAGAAGTTAGAGGTGCCTTGTATTTGGAACAAAACTCCCATAAAAAAGTGTTACAATTAGAATAAGTTCCATAAACTTATATGCACACATATATAATTTTTAATAAAATATTTTTCATTATAGTGAAATCCAAGATCCATTACAAACCTAGAAGTATCAGATCTTAAAGAAGTCATTTCATCCCCTTTACTCAAAAAGAAAAATAATGCAGGTTTGAAAACCTTAAGCATAAAAGAAGTCATTTCATTTCCTTGACTCAAAAAGAAAAACTACAGAGAGTTGAAAGCCTCAGGTCTAAGAAAAGTCATTTTAACTACTTGGATCACAAAGAAAAACGTATAAGTCTGAAATCCTTAAATGGAGGAGAAATCTTTTCAGGTCCTTGTTTCGAAAGGAAAAACCTGCAAGTTTGAAAGCCTTATGTCAATGAGAAATCCTTTTACCTTTCGACATAATATAAGAAAACTTATAGATGTGAAAGCCTTAAGTCCAAGAAAAGTATTTTGCCTCCTTAGCTAAAAAGAATATGTAGGTTTGAAGGTCTCAGGTCTAAGAGAAGTCCTTTAGGTCTTTAGCCAAAGAAATAGTCAACAAATTAAGAGACTTTAGGTTACACATTATTAACAATCATTATGGTAAAATTTACAAATTAAATGCACATAAGACCAAATCTTAAAATCTGCATGGCAGGGACTTATTCTTAAGAAAATTATAATTCTCAAAGAGAAAAAATTTCTCAAGTGAATTTATATCCAAATTGATCAAGACTGTACTACTTTAAAGATGTTATCAAACTAAAAAAATTATAAACTTGAAAACTTTGACAAGTTAGAGGTGCCTTGTATTTGGAACAGAACTCCCATAAAAAGTGTTACAATAAAAATAAGTTTCATAAAATTATATGTACACATATATAATTTTTAATAAAGTATTTTTTCATTAAAGTGAATTCCAAGATCCAATACAAACTTAGAAGTATCATATTTGAAAGAAGTCTTTTTATCTCTTTTACTCAAAAAGAAAAAAACCATACAGGCTTGAGAACCTCAAGTACAAAAGAATTCATTTCATTTCCTTGCCTCAAAAATAAAAACTATGGAGAGTTGAAAGCCTCAAGTATGAAAAAAGTCATTTTAACAACTTGGATCAAAAAGAAAAACCTATAAGTATGAAATCCTCAAGTGTAGGAGAAGTCTTTTCAACTCCTTAGTTTAAAAGCAAAAACTTGCAAGTTTGAACGCTTTATGTCAATGAGAAATCTTTTTAGCTCTTGACAAAATATAAGAAAACTTATAGATGTGAAAGCCTCAAGTATAGGAAAAGTCTTTTGCCTCCCTAGCTGAAAAAAATATGTAGGTTTGAAGATCTCAAGTATAAGAGAAGTACTTTAAGGTCTTTAGCTAAAGAAATAGTCAACAAATTAAGAGATTTTAGGTTATAAACTATAAACAAACATTAGGTTAAATTTTTTAAAAAATTTACTAAAGTAAGTAATCAATAATCATAAGGCATATCATCTTTGGACTCAAATTTTTAAAAATTTTAAAATGGCATTGGAAGTAGACACTACATACCTATGATTGTCAAATTCAAAATTTTAAAACTTTTTTAAAGTCATTTTGAGTTAGACTCTACTTCCCTACATTAGTCAGGTTCCAAATTCTAAAAAAGTTATTAAGGAATTTAGTGTTAGACTTTACATTGATGTGATTTTCAAGTTCAAAATATTAAAATTTTGAGCAAGGCATTTGGAGTTAGATTCCATATGCTTGTCATATTCATTTCATCCAAAATTGTTAACTTGTCATATTCATTTCATCCAAAATTGTTAACTTGTCATATCCATTTTGTTCAAAAGTTGACTAAAGAATTGAAGCTAAACTACACATGCCTTTCATATTTATTTTATTTAAATTTGATTAAGTTATTGGAGCTAGACTTCATAGGCCTCATAAAGAACTTGAATATACTTATAAGAGTTATTCATAAAGTCAAGCTTGTGAGATATATACCAAAGCTAAATTTCATAAATTGAAATTTAAATGAATTAAATGCATCAAGGCATTTCAACATTTACACATTTGTATATATAAGGAGAATAAAAAACAAAAAGGAAAAGAAAACAAATGCCTAGACAGAGAGGGGTACTCCACTAAACAAAGTAGGTTTACATCACCAAGGTTGAGAGACCTCAGCTTCCCCATTAACGGCACAAAACTCATTTGGCTCCTCATTTTGAGTGAGTTCAGGCTCTCTAGATATATAAGCAATATTCAAGTCTATAAATGAAAGGTTTAGAAATTCTTTTGTATGATCTTCTATAAGCCTTTAAATCTATTATTATAACATTGATGAGAATATTATAGTTTTAATTTTTGAAAGACTTATAACTGCAATAACTAAAGATCATATCAAAACTGAAATTACCTCCTTATAGTTTATTCACTTATAACTTATCCTTGAAGTTTAACTCTCTCACCTGTTAGGTGCATATCCTTACCCTTCAGTATTGGCACCTCCTTTTTAAGACATTGAGACACCTGAACAATTATTCTTGGACAACCCTTTGTCCTTCTTAAACATCTCAAGGTCTCTATAGGCCTTTATAGTTGTGTTTAAGCTTTTTTCTTCTCCTTTACAACCTTGTTAAGTTCTTTGGCATATTTTTCGTAGGCCATGACTATAAAGGTGACAACCTGAAAAATAAAATACAAAGTCAAGTCTAAAAAAAAGGAGACAGATAAAAATGAGAAGTAAAATTTACCTTAGTAAGTTGTCGTTTAGCAAATATGCGAACGTGGTCAACTTAGATCTCTTTTATACTTTTTCTATACCTAGGGAGGACCATCCCACCGTTAAACTCAAACCCATTTTTAACCTAACCAAAGATTGTAATAGTATTCTTCAAGTTAAGGTTGGGGAAAAATACTCTTCTTTCCTTACATGTATACTTTAAACAAGAAGGACAACTTGAAGAGTATGAATTCAAAGGTCAAGAAGGCATGGAGACAAGGGTGGGTACAGTAGGAATGGTTGGCTTGATGACAATGACCTTATTGTTATTGGTTACCGTTTACTTCTTCCTCTCTTTGGAAGATGATATTGGTAAGCTATTCTCCTTTTCTACCTTAACCCAAGCTAAGATCTTCACAACGTTCATGGCTAACTATAACATAATATGGATATCAAAAAGATATATGTAAGCATTAAAGGGAAGGAATAAATAAGAGATAATGAATTAAAAATTACTAAACCTTTTTGGATTTTTCACTTCATTGTCCATCCTTTTAAAGTTTTTTATTAAGTGTCTAAATGTTTAAAAAGATCAAATTGCTTAGTTCAAAATATTATCTTTATTAATATTTTATTAATATGATTGATGCAACATATGAAGACTGAAATTTAGAGTGATTATATGACTCTTTTTCTTCGTCAACATAGTTTTTGAGTCCCTTATAATAAACACAATAGCTATTGTATATTTGAAATATAGTCACTTCACTAGTTCTAAAAATCATACAGGAAAGAAGTTATCATATAACTCCTCCAAATGTCAGTTTTCACATACTTTACCAACTACATTAGTGAAATATTAATAGAGATATCTTTTAAAAATAAATTACCAACTTTTAAAAGTTTAGACAATTAAAAACTTTAAAATGTTTAACACTAAAGAAAAAATATTTAGAAAGGTGTGACACTTTGTAATTTATTATCCCAATAAAGGAAAGAAACCTACACGAATGCCCATTTGAAACATTTGATACCATGCCTTGCGCTCAAGTTGTACCACTCATTATATGTCCCCATAGACCTATAAAATGCATGTACTTGAATAATTCAAGGTTAAGGGCACCTCTTTGATGTGATAGGCAACGTTGAACTCAACTAACAAAATTTAGGCATGCGAATATAATTAGTTGAGACTTAGGCCTACCGTGTTAACATCTTCTTAATAATAGGATGGAGAGAAAATTGAAGTCCACACTTAAAAGTGTCAAAATAAAACAACTTTTTAAGATTGAAGTAACATACTCTTTCATCATCGTTAGGAAACATGATTAAGATCACCTTAGAGATGTGGAACTATTTCCTCATATTCTTGAATTTAATACTATACAACTTATTCGGGTGTAGCATACTTTAAAATTCTCATTGAAGTCTCCAAGCATGAAATCTAATTGCAAGTTTCAGATGTAGAACCTATTACCAAACCTGATTGCTACGTTAGAAAGGGGGGATAATTACTACGAGTGATGTAGAAAGGATTTCTATAAACCAAAGGGACTCATGGCTGTGGTTCCTACAATTAGAGGTTACAGATCCTACATCATTCAGGTTTGTGGTTCCTATGGTTGAAGATTACAAATCTTATTTTGTTATAGTTGCTGAAGCTAAAACTATTGAAACTATGTGTTTACTCCCTAAATTTCTATCATGTATGTTACTTTCTATGACTTATAAAGATATATGTGAACTTATCTATGGGTGAAAATGTCTATTGATCACCTTAATATGGACTTCATCTTAAGAAGAGCAACTAATCAAAAGCAAGGGTGTTTTTTTTCACTCTAATAACTCTCTGAAGATGACAAGAGTGAGTTATCTCACACATTAATCCTTATATAGATAGATGAATGATTGAGATTGATTTGGGTTAATAACTAAGATTGAATAATGATTCACCTTTTATGGGCAATAAAAATGTCAATATGACAACTATATTCACATGGAATATTCGCCAAAACTATTCCTATTAAAACTTTCAAGGGATAATTCTTACTATAACTTTAGTTTGTATCGATTAAGCCTGTCAAAAGAAACTCAAAGATATGTGAAGCTACAGATGGATGATTATAGGCAAATTATCAACCTATCTCCTATATACATGTCTATTAAAAAATTAGAGATATGCTATTGAAGCAAGTTTCCACTCTATTGTAAGCAAGCCTATTAAAGAAAAGCTTGAGATGAGTTGTTGAAGATAGTTATCAATATGGAAAAAGCATAATGTTTTAGGTGATTTATCATTAGATGTTTGTGTTATCTCACTTATATTTTTGTCTCCAATAAGCCTGTAGATTTATCGTTGGCATTTTAAAAGCATTCTTGGATTACAATTTACCTACTCTTTGCAGACCTATAGTCTTAAGTGTTGACTAGTTTATTAGTGATTTTAGGATGGTCTGAAGGGTACTTCAATTAAACTACCATCCTGATGGACTTAAGTATTAGAAGTCCCATTCTTGAGAACTAATGTTTTGATAAGAAATTAGAGAAAATAATACACACTTAATGAGTGTACGGATAGAGTTTGAGTTGAACTATAAGGCCTATTAATCTCTTACAAGTTTGCATACTCCAGACCCATGTAAGAGATCTAATTGATCAAGAAAGGTAAGTCAGATTAATGTAGGATTTAACTATGTAAGGAAGTAGAGTCCTAATCAAATACTAGCTAATTTACTTAGAAGATGTTTTATTTAACTATATTCAGAATAGTTAGATTCCAATTATACATCAAAGGGATTGTTAGTAAAAGAAAGTCACTCAAGGTAAATTCTCATAGCCACTTTGGTAATCTTCGTACATACTTATTATCTTTCAACTTTATTAGCTTGAGAATCAAAATTTCTCTACCGAAAATACCTCTAATTTATTAATAATTATTTTTAGAAGGCTATCAAATTGACATCAGTCCACCAACACGAATTCAATTTACATCAGGATATATCATTTTTACATTCACTTTTCTTCAATTTCAAATAAAATTCATGGGGGAATAAATCAATAAACATGTTGTTTCTTAGAATTAAAAAAAGCATGAGCTTAAGCTGACACACGTCTTAATAAAAGTATAACACCATATTGTGGAGTATGATTTATACGATACCAGTGAACATATTTAACCTACTATAGATCTTTTAGAAGCATTATGATAAGTATTTCAAGAGTTATAAATGATTAACCATTGCTTTTCTGGAGGTAGGTCTCCTCTGAAAAATAACTTAAGAATTTATACTAAAATCACCTTTGTAATTTTATTTTTTTTTACTTGTTCGACTAGACATTATAAGTACATATTAGGCAGTACAGGGACTAGAAGCATGTCCAACATGAATATCTCCTAATGTTCTCCAATTGTCAAAATTATTTTTGCAATATTAATATTGTAGCGATGAAGGTTTAACTGGGGACATATCTTTAAGCTTATATGTATTTTAGTAACAATTTGGGTACTTTTTCTTTTAAAAACAAAAAAACAAAAACGTGATAGTTTGATTATGTTAAGTTATTGCTGGTTGTACAAAGTTCTTATGCACCCATTTCTTAGTTAGGGTTGTGTTGGACTGCCTTAAAAAATAATTGAATGACAGATAGAGATTGACATGTCTATTTTTTCCATGCTTTAAATGGTTCTAAAGGGATAAATTAATTAAGATATTCAGAAACCAATTTAATTAAAGAAAAAAAATATTCAATCAATAAATAACCCACATCTTACGTACAATAATCTATAAATGTGAAGAAGAGTAAACATAAGTTTTCATGCGTACTTCATATGGCTAAAGAATATTGGGCCTAGGGCATTTTTAGACAAAATGTACTTTGAACAAGGATCTAGCCCAACTGCTTGTTGTTCTTTTTTTAGAGTTCAGATTCTCTGTCCAGTTTTTATGGTGTTTTATTGTATCCATTGAATCTCAGTCATTTATTGATGTGAGCTCTACGTTTATTTACGTGGAGCCCACACGGGACTCGCATAAATAAATGACTGAGATTCACTAGACACGATAAGACACCATAAAACTGAACAGAAGATATTGTTCCCTTTTCTAAAGCCGACTTTGAACACAAAAGTTGAACAAGTACAATAAGAATAGTCAAAGTCCAAGTCTTTGTTTTGAAGTAATAGGCGTGCAAATTAGTTTCCTTTAGACCTTGCCTTTCCGTGAAGATTGGAGGACAAGAAACAATAATTTAGTATCTACGCCAAGCTTGACTTGGAACCAAGCCCAAATGCAAATTTGGTTAAAGATTCTTCTGTTTCTTCAATAACTTCAAAAAATAACTCATCTGTCTCTCTATTATTGTACTTGTATATAGCTAGTATTTCCAAGCGCATTTCCTATAGTTCATCTTCCATTTTGTGATTGGAGTACGTCTTTCTACTGATGCTCACTCCATTGTTAGTTGACGATTGGTTTGGGAATGATTTTAGCAGTGAGCATTCACTTTCTTAAAATTAACAACTCATGAGCCTCAATTATCATTAACAGCTACCATTGGATTATCAAAATTATTAATACACGCATTCGTGCATTCTTCATTATACTGTTGTCTTCGAATTAGTTCCTATTAAAGATTGACATTGAAAAATGGACAATGAGTTTCTGGCCACCGCATCACGAGACTTGGAGACGCCATGTTTGATCTTTTTATCCTTTTAAGAAGACTGAGAACCGAAAAAGGCTTAGTCAAACTTTGTTGGCTGTGTCTTTGCCACCCTTACGACATGCAAATACAAAAACCTCTTCCACGTATTTGCTTCTGTCACTCACGACAACTTCACACTAACCCCCAAGTTCTTGTTTCTTTGCATCTTTGGGTCATAAAGTACGCTTCCCAATTCTCTCCAGTCCCAACTCTTTCACTGTCTCTGAGCCTACAAGCCTCAACGAGAACCTGACAACTATTATATTTTATGTTTTGTACTCTACTTTCGAATAAGTCCAACTCCAACCCCTGACATCCATGCAAATGGATGACTAATTCAAGCCCTTTCACTTATCTGGAAGAAAACAGGTGGTGACGTACCCTGCTCTATTTGTAATTTTGTATTTACAGCCCAGCAGAAAATTCTGAGATTTCTTTCGATATTAATGGCCACGATAGTAGCTGTAAATGGATATGTTACTCCCAGTTCTACAGTTTAATAATTTAACTTAAAAGGAAATTGATTTCAGCTACCTAGCTAGTGCTATATTCTCTAGATATCACGTGATGTTACTGTTCATAAAATGCATGGATGTACATGATTTACAGACTTCTTGTTTGCATGCTCAAAAGGGTACGGTTATAATGTTGGAAAAACACAGTGCTAAACAAAGTAAGAAAACGAGAACTATATGGGAGAGAAAATATGATAGCAAAGAATGAAAAATAGGAGGCATTTTTATTCATAGAAGCTGCAGAATTTATATAGGAAAGGATAACAAACTTTCCTAACCTACAGCCACTTCAAATTCAAAAAGTGGATAAAATTAAATCAGAAAAAATCTGGAACTAACAGCTACATGATCTATAAAGTTTAGCAACTAAACTTGACCAAGTCTTTAGCTTAAACAAGATAAATAATAAACTATAAATAAAAGGTAAAACAGTAAAAAATAAGTTGGAACGAAAAATGCCAAATATCTAACACTTCTCCTTGACATTTTGGTGTCAAACTCTTCAAAGCTTTAAAAAAGTTGCTCCTCTTATGTGTAAACTTCATCTGCAATTTGTGCTTATTGAGATTGACAATCTTTGTTCTTGAATTTGCAAACTTTAGTAATGTGCCCAAGTTGTTTGCATTTACCACACATTGCATCAGGTCTCCACCAACAATATTTTTCAAGATGAGTAGTCTTACTGCAGTGAGCACAAGGTGGGATCGCAGTTGTTGCTTTTGTTCTTGTTGTTGAAATTCTTCTTCCCAGTTCCAGCTTGTTGGCTTTGCATATAAAATGCACCTTCGATAATCTTATATTGCCTAAAGGTTCTTCTTTGCTCTTGTGCTTGAAGAGCATTCATTAGCTCAATTAATAATATCTCGCTGAGATCTTTAGACTCTTCAAAAGAGGATATTTTGGGTTCAAATCTTCCCGGAAGAGTTACAAGAACTTTTTCTACAATCCTCCTTTCAGAAAAATCTTCTCCAAGCAATATGATGTTGTTAACAATTAAAGAAATACGATCAGAATACCTGGTTATTGTTTCATCCTCTTTCATGTTTAGAGACTCAAAATCCCTCTTCAAATTCAGCACTTGCATTTGTCGGGTTCTATCACTTCCTTGATACTCTTCTTTCAATCTATCCCAAGCTTCCTTTGCTGTCTTACAAGCCATGATCTTGTAGAAAATAGAGTGTCCTACATAATTTTGAATGAGTGTCTTGGCTTTGGATTTTTTTCACTTTTTCTTCATTGTTAAACTTGATTTGAGCCATGGTGGGATCTTTGGATAAAGGAGGCACTGGCCTATCTTCTGTTACAACTTCCCAAAGATCAAAGGCCTCCAAATAAGACTGCATTTTTGCTGACCACATTTGATAGTTTTCACCATTGAAGATTTCTGGAGGATTTAAAGCAATGGTACTAGAGGACATTTTGATTATGATTTAAAAGAAAGGTTTTAAAAATAGATTTAGATATGCTGCTGCTAAGTGTTTAAAACAAGTTTAAAAGAGGTTTAAAAATTGTTCAAAAGACAGCAACAAACAAGTTAAAAATATGAGAAAATTGCTACAGTAAAATTTTTTAAAAAACAGATTCAAAATAGTAACAATAGCAAATTTAAAACAAAAGTATGTAAGCTATAGAAACTAGATCAAAAAAAATTTCTACAAGTCCTATAAAATCAACTAAAGCTCTGATACCACTGTTAGAAAAATAGAAACACATAGTGTTAAACGAATGGTGATGCTATCGCCTGCAACCAAATATAAAAGAAATCACTTCCGTTAAAAGTGGTAAGCGGATATCGTTCCCACGAGGAATCTTTAATGGTAAAGGTTAGCTAGTTTAACTGGCACAAATAACGAAAAATAAAAAGGGGGGGTTTGTCCAAACACGACAATATCAGAAAATCAATAGAAAAATCACAAATCAAAATAATAATTAAATAGGAAAATTTAATAGGAAAAATACCTTGGTTTCGGGTCACCAATGTTATCATGCTATTATGGATCCTCGACATAAAATTGCAATCATTAATAAACATTCATTGGGGGAAGTTTCTCTTA